>OX411307.1:17002423-17448864 GCA_948150685.1 Rhaphigaster nebulosa
AAATGAGAAATCGGCGGATGCAGTCCTAGGGGCCCTTCGTGCATGGTTTACGGTCTACGGGGTACCCGATAGGATCGCCTCTGATGGTGGAATGGAGTTTGACAACGCCAAGATCCGGGCAGAAGCAAAGGAACTGGGTATTGTCTGGAGAATTAACACCCCGGGACACCCTAAGAGTAGAGGAGTCATAGAAAGATTACATAGTACTCTTAGCGATCACTTGCGTATTTATCAGTTGGATAAAGGGTTAGAGCCGAATGAGGCGATGGAAAAGGCGATCGTGGCGTACAACGAGTCCATTCACTCAGTTACTGGATTTTCTCCCTTTGAAGTGATTTTCGGGCTCCGTCAACGGCGGAGGGACATTAGAGCGACAACCGTTGAGGGCGAGTTAAGAGATCAGGTGGTTATGAATCGGATATCGATCGCGAAGTTACGGGAGAAAGTGAAGGATAGGTTAGAACGGGAGAAGCGGAGTCGAGTGGCGAAAGAAAATCTCAAGGTCAAAGACGCCATGGGGAGGATAAAAATTGGGACCGTCGTGTATAGACAACGGAGTTCCAACCGGGGGAAAGAATTGATTCGCTACGAAGGGCCATTCCGAGTGGTAGCAATTAGGGAACATAACCTTGTAACCATTGAGCACATTAAAGATCCCAAGAAACGTAGAAATGTTCATATCGAGCAACTTAAGCTTCCACTCGAGTAGGGTGACCGTTCGTAACGGCCTGGAGTGTCCTGGCCGTCATACAGAAGCATACATTTTGTTTTATTATTTTTGTTATTATGAGTGTATATAGCATGGGGACCTATGTTTTACTATATGAAGTATCTATTTTTTTTTGTCTTTCTTTTCTTTTCTGTATAGTGCGTATTAGTTCTATTGTTGTTTAAAACTTAAGTGTTGCAGTGAATCAAAAATCGAAAGTGAAAAAGAGAATTTTGGTTGTAATTTCATGTTATTTTTGTAAGGTCATTTTTTGGTTTGTTGTAAGTATTGTTCAGCATTATGTAAGGTGGCTGTTGTTGGCCTTCCGGCCTTTGGCATCCCTCTTCTCCAAGTTCCGAAATTTTTCGAAACTGGTGGGGGGGAGTTAAGTCCTGGGGACCAACAATATCTACGTTAATCCTAAACAACGTTTATGTAAACAAGCCGAAGATATATATGTAGGATTACGAGAGCAATAAAGTTAGTTATAATTCTGAGTTCATTGCGTTCATTATTAAAACCTTTCCTTTTTTTTTTTGACTTTTTCGCTCAGTAAACCCTAAGTTATATATATATATATATATATATATATATATATATATATATATATATATATATATATATATATATATGGAGGTGTAAGGTGGCCTAACTAAATATCTTATAATTATTATGTATCTAATTATAAGATATTTAGTTAGGCCACCTTACACCTCCATCCCTGAAGACGCTTCGTGAGGAGAAGAAGGAAGCAGCTTACTGGATTGGACTAAACTCGAAATCTTACTTTTGTTTCCACTTGTCACTTAATAAAACGTCGGTGAATCTGTCGGATTATTGAAAAAAGTCCAATTCGATCGGGATCAAGCTTAATATGATTGAATTTATTTCCATTTTCGATATATGCACACCAAATCGCCATCGTTGAAAATATCCTGGCGTCGATTCTTATCTAAGCCCTTTTTATTAATTTGAAAACTCCTTAAGGAATGCTGGAAAGCTATTTTACGGTCATCTTCAAGGAAAGATCGGTTGTAATAGATAAGGACCGATCAGCAGATATGATGGTGCTAAGTGTGTGGAACTATGAATGGTATACTCACGGACACATTCCTTTGCGATAATCGGCCAGACTTTATTAGTCTCACTGTTTATTTTCTTTCGTAGACGACTTAGCAGCGTTTGATTTATGGTTCCTTAATCCCTTTAGATTCTGGGTGGTCAATGCACGAGAAAACTATCTGTATCCCATTGTTCGTTGAATAGTTTTGAAAATAGGTTGAACTGATACCTGAATATTGGTCAGCTAATAGGATAGAAATATTCTTCTTTTCTTAGCAATCGGTTGAATAAGATTTATAAAATCTTGAGCGCTCTGACCCTTGCTAGTTGATATACAAAAAAAACTGGTGAAATGGTCTAGCAAGATGTCCATGTAACTTTTGGGTGATCGATTCCCCAAGAAACCTCCAGCACCATCGATTGACATGATTGCATTGCTCAGAAGCAGCACCTAATTGTGAAAGTAGATCGATGGCACGACGACGAACCTTTCTCTCAATACAAATCTGGCAACTTTTACAGATGTTTTGGATTGCTTTGTCAAGACCATTGAAGTAATAATACGGCCTGATTGCAGCAATCAACTGTGCTTGCAGGATTTGCAGCAATTAAATTTGACCATAATACACATGAACAAGTTGAATAATTTCGTTTCCAAAAGTTGGAGAAACAAATATTCTAAATTTTTTCTTTAGTTTCTTGAGTATCAGTCCTTGTTTATACTCAGTATGTTTAGTTGTTTATAATTTGGAAAGATTTTCAGCTTGGTCTTTTAATGTGGAAGATAAATCGATTAAATTTACAACCTGGATTCTTCATTCTACAAATATCCATGAACAGAATTTCTGAAAAATAAATCAGCAAGTATATTTTATTTGCCCTTTATATAAATAGTAGTGAAGTTGAACTTAGATAAATTAATAATTAAGTCCCCAAGGATTTCATCAGATCTGGCCTTTGTCTTTAAGTTTATAATCATGGCAGACCGTAAAGCGGCGTCCTATGATATTGCGTTTTTGATAGCTTTGCATTCTAAATGAATAATATCTAAGCATTTTTCTCTCTCTGACAGCTTTCGTGAGTAATATACTCTATGATGTAGTATGTTCATATTCTTGCTTGAACTGAGTGGAGTAGAAATAAATCGCGTGAAAAATCCGGGAATTACTTCAACCTTGAAATATTTGATTTTGCTCAAGGGAGGTTCTCAGTTTTCAGATAACTGGGGACGGTGCTATCCACAAAATGATACACTAAACATTAAATTAGTAGAGTGGTGATTAAACGCCTGTGTTCCTTTATCATTTCTTCTTGGATTCTGTGAAGATTGTCAGAAGATTTCAATGAACGTGAAGCAAGAACTGATATTTGTTAAAAGCAGACATGATGAAAACTACTACATAGTAAAGTGACCAGGAGCCGGAAATGAGGAGGTTGAAAAGTGTAAAATAGAACTGGAGAGGCTATGCTGGAAGCTGCCCTGCTGATGCGTCATGTCAAATCAATGTAAATAGAAAATGTATTTTCGCTAGGTTTTAGAACCTGGAAACTTTATTTTAGAGACAAATCTGGCACGTTAAAACTTCAAGTCAGCTGGAAAAATCGCGTTTTATCATATTAACTTTTACAAATGAAAGATTGAATAATCACGAAAAAGATGCAAGCAACTTTGATCGTTGTAATATTTCCAACATAAAATTGTAAAGGTTATCCATATGATGATTTTAATATATTCAATCAGTTCACCCTCCTCTATTAAATGTATGCTTCGTTTCAAAATTCCTATTATGGCGAACAAATGCAGACTGTATTATTAACAAAATTTTAAAGAAAAAGTACGTTAATTGTAATATATTGTTCGAAACAGTCTGAATCTATAAAAAGTGGACCAGTAAATATAAGATTAGAATTTGAATCAAAAATTGTATTCCCGTCGAATACAACAGAATATGGGCTAATTATAAATAATAGACTTGTAGAATATAACCCTCTAATTGCGAATGGTATAAAATGAGGTGAAAACTTTGCTCAGTATTCAGTATGGCTTCCGCAAGTGTAATTATAACAGACTTCCGGTGGTTTTTTTTATAGCCTTTTTCGATATTATTATGTTGTCTCTTTTTGATAAAACTATTAAGACGTCAAGACATCGGATTTTCTAACCACCAAAGCAATATATGCAAACTGATAAAAGTACCAGAAGAAACTATTGGCTAAAAATTCACTATCATAAAAATAAATGGGAATATGGGGAAGTTGAATATGAAACTATTGGAGACATTTTAAACTTTATTGATAGTAAGTATATATTTGTATTCATTAAGAGGCTAGATAATAAAATATTTCTATCAAAAAATTTGCACACTTGTCAACTTGGAAGATTTTAGATATCCAAAAATTGATTCATAAATGGAATGGGTCACTGGTGAGGTTTAAACAAATATAACTCCTGAATGAAAGTCACTAGCGTAGCCTAAAAACCCGCAAACTGAGAGTGAACGATTGTGTGAGTGAATGAGAGGTGAATAGATCTCCAATCAGCTGAGTAGAACTATTGTAGAACTATCAATGATTTAATTTCCAATCTCTAATCAGCTCAGCAGAATTATTTCAATTCTTTTATTCATCTTTTAAATGCACGAAAATAAAAAATCTATATTTTTATGAAATGTTTTCTTATCTTTACCTAAATCGAAAATAAATTTTGCTTTGCAGACTCATAAATTTTATTGCTCACACCTACGATTTAAATATTTACTATGCTACGCTGACCAGCCCACCATTTAGCAAAGATTTCTGCTTTTTATACATTTCATGATGATTTCTTAATTTTCAAAGCTCATGAAAAAAAATTAAATTTGAATACATTTAGAGGGTTTACTATACATCATAGATTAAAGAAGGTTTATATTATGTTTATATATATATATATATATATATATATATATATATATATATATATATATATTATTTTAAATAATATATATACGGGACCGAGGTGGCCGAGCGGGCTAAGGCGCTTGCAATAGGTAATCAAAGTTAACGTCGAGCGTGTTTAGTATTTGGATGGGTCACCGCCTACCGGGGAAAATCCATGCAACCTGCGACGATCCCTCTCTCCCGGGTATGTGAGGTCGTCAGCCTACTGGAGGCAACTCACACAGACCTGGCGTAGGAGTGATGACTCTATCCCGTGTACCTAAAATTGTAAATCGCGTTGTGGTCTTCCAGGATGTTAAATAGCCGCCCGGAGGTTTGGTTCATGGACGGTCTGCTTCGGAGAAAGAAATATAGATCCTCGAGCGCCTGCTGACCCCGAACAGCCATAATCCGTGGGTCTAGACCAATTTGTCGCTGTCCTTGAACCCGACAGAGTCGGTGGGAAGGACACTGCACAATTGGGACCAAAGGGACCGGCTATGGAATAATGACAGCCTGCCGCTGCACCACGGAAACCATGGTTCGCAGCAACGTGAGGTTGGGCTATCCGAGTTCAAGCAAGCGATAAAATGTCTGCAAGAAGACCACATCGCGCGGCCAAACATCTACATGATCTATAGTGCCAACAGAAAAAAAAATATGTATATATATATATATATATATATATTATTTTAAACATTAAGCTTAATTGAATTCTTGCATGAATTAATTTGGAGATTGACTTTGTTTGTTTTGTATAAATTTTATAAGATTAAATTTTACGTTTTTATAAATTCAGAATCTCATTATCAGTTTATTTTGTATAAGTTTTGTATTATAAATAAAAAATGAAATAAAAAATAAAAATAAAATAGAAAAAAAGAAAGAAAAAACCCTCTTCATTGTACCATTACATTGACGTGGTGCAAGGCTTAAGGTTTAATGCCGAACTAAAAAAAGGTACAAAACTGGCTAATAATTATATTGTCGTTACTTATTCTGATATCAGGAAAGGATTAAGATGTTCTAAATGACTTAGGTACTTTAGGGAGCTGGGATACCGATTCCTATTGGTGTATACCTCTTTAATTCATAGTATTGGGTTGTCCGGAAATTAATGCAGGTTTATGGTTTTAAAATGAAACAAATAAAATAAATGATACGAAACTATTTCAATTAATCAAAATACGCTCCATTACTCTTCATGATTTCTGCCTACGTGTTGGTAACTTTTCCGTTCTCTCTAAATAAAATGTTGAATCGTTATTATTAACAAATTCTGAAAACGTATTTTCTAACGAATTTCGATCAATAAAATTTTTCCTTTAAAAAATCGGCCCATTTTTAAAAAAAATGGTAGTCCATAGCCGAGAGGTCTGGAGAGTAGGACGGATGAGGCAGAGTCTTGTTTCGGCAAAGAAGTGGAGCGCAAACTTCATCCCTTATTTATATATGAAATATATAGTAAGGAGAAGTATTGCGATCGTGAACATTTCCGAATTCGAGTTTTCTATGGAAATACACGTTTTAAAGTCCCCTGAGTCCAAATAACCAAATCTCTCAAAATGGTCTGTGTGTCTGTGTATCTGTGTGCAAGTGAACAGTCTAGCTCAAAAACAAAAAGTTGTACGATACTGAAATTATGTATTTAAGGTAGGCACATGCATATGATGTTACAGCAACTTTTTCGTCAAAATCGACTCACCGGAAGTGCCACTTTATATAATAAGCAATAATACATCAAGACATAAGAAATGACACCATCCAAATTGGAATGGTGCTGGGCTGCTAGATCTCTAACGGCGGAAGCCGAAAATGAGAGGCATAATTAAAAAAAAAAAAAAACTTTATCTAATCGTTTTCACAATTTTCTCGAAAACGGCTCTAACGATTTTGATGAAACTTGCCTAAATTATTCTCCATAAAGGTCTTTAACTTTTCATGTATGTAGTGCATCACCGAGGAAATGCAGAAAGAAATGTTATGATGAAAAGAATATTTTATTTGCGCAAAACTTAAAAAGTGTGCATTTTATAGTAAATTTTGTATACAAGTGTATGAAAGGTAATTAACCTATCTAAAAAACGAAAAAAAGAATCATCAAAATCGGATCAGTACTAGCAAAGATACAGCGCATCGGACCAACCGGAAGTGGCAATTATATCATGGATTTTACAATTTTCTCATAAACGCCTCTAACGATTTTGATTCTTTTGTAAACTTTTGGTGTTTCTTACATTGATTATTGAGTGTTTTCTGATATAAGCATAGATTTCTTTATCTGATAACCTGAAAGGTTTATAACATTTATTTAATTAATTACAATAGTACAATTTTTCTTCCATTAGGAAATTTTCTTTCGTTGCTCCGAGGATATAAAAATATCAGTTTTGTCGAAAATTAAAAAAGTGGCACAAAACAAAAAACTTTGAGATAGAACAATAAAATGTGTTATATAATCTTATATGTATGAAAGGACAAAGCATACTGAATTTCATCAAAATCCGAGGTGATGGGTACATGAAGTGATATGGAATGACCCTGTTATGGTTAAGGTGTAAATAGTCTATGTAGGAATGATATAGCGATTCAAGACACCATGACGGCCTCCACTTGACAAAATATAACATACAATTGAGTGTGAAGGATGTTGTTAGCTTAGGTACCCCTGAGCTTGGAAAGAAATACCATAAGTCCCACTTTGCCGGACTTTTTCCCCCCACCAATACCAGTACCAGTATCCTTATACTTTCAATTGTTTGAATCTTTTTAGTTATAATAAAAAGATAATTTATAATAAAGATGTAGTTGGACGTTGAAATAAAGATGATGGTTTGGGGTGCGGTCAGAAATAAAACTCACAGTAAACCTCATACAAGATAATGAATACTTCAAAAGGTAAAGTTATACTAATTTCATTTAGCATGGAAGGAAGCCACATATTTACTACTGTTTCCACACCCTTCCTTACATCCCTGGATAACAATATACCGTAATAATCTACCGATACTGTTTACGTTTCTTTTCATTTCGAACGGAATTGTCCATAAGATTTCATCAAACTTATGTTTATTATTTTATTTTTATTTTGTTTTATTCGTTGCTAACTTTTTAGTTAGTTCCACAATTTTTTTCAATTTTGAAACATTGAATGAGTTGTCATTAACCGAGTAATATATAAATGGTACACACTAGTAGTTTTAGCCATAAAGTAGTACTTGATTTTTATACTAGTAGTTCAAAACATAAAGTTTTACTAATGGTTTACACTAATAGTTTAAACCATGCATTTATTAATGCTGTCTCAGAACCATTGAAGAAGTCGACTATAGAGGGGGTGACGGAACTGTACATCACTATGTAAAAGGCAAAAGGAGTGCACTGGTTGCAGCAAGAGAAAGCGCTGCACAAGAAGTGGACCACCGGCCCCAATATAGCAAGCGGTAAACCCACTTTCTCCTAGAGGCAAGGGACAAGTTGAGGAGAAGTATTCTCCTGTCCCTAAGCAACACCATTTTATTAAATTAATCATATTTTTAAGAATGAAAATATATCTTAATACTATGATCTAGTATCTAACATATGTACTATGGTCTATATAGCAGCTTGTCCTATCAAGAACAATAAATTTATATCAGTGTTTCTCAACCTTTTAGTATTTGCGACCCAATTTTCGATCAAAATTTTCATCGCCCTCCCCCCCCCCCATACAATAATTTTCATTGAAATCGTGCTGTAATCGAAATATAATTTTCTATTTAATGAAGTTTACATAATAAAATAATGCATATATCAATTCTAATTTTCAAATATATCATATATCAATTCAATATTCAAAATATTAGTGCATAGATTTGTCTCGAATATTCTATAACGTCCGTGTGGCGGGTATAATGTTGCATCTCGTTCCCGCCAGTCTCAGTCGAGTCGATCCTTCTACCTCTACCATGGATGTGTATATCGTAATTTGCATGTTATCTGCAACTAATGACATTATACAGTATTATAGCAGTATAACAAGCTATGTATGTAGCTATACATACAGTGCATGTATACAGAATCATGGACAAATTTTTGAGTGGGCGTACGTGAGCGTTAAACGATAGTGAAGCATTAAAAAGTGCACAGACGATAGTGGTTCCGAACATAAAATCAAGAAAATATTTTGAAGAATATTTAAATGTTGGGTTTACCAGCACTGAAGTAAATGGAAGAGAAAGGCCTTTGTGTCATTTGCTCAAAAAGTTTGGTGGCAGACAGCATGAAACCTAATAAACTTAAACGACATTTAGAAACGCTTCATAGTGATTACGTTAGCAAACCTCGAGAATTCTCCGAATTAAAATAAAAATCAGATGAAAAGAAAAAATCGCATTTCAAAAAAACTTTTTCTATGAATGAAAAAGCTCTGCTTGCCTCTTTCAAAGTTTCATATCAAATACCCAGATGTAAAAAGTCCTACAATATCGGTGAAGAGCTTATTCTGGTAGCTGCAATTTTGCCAAATAATTGCAGTCCATAGCTGTATCGAATGATACTGTTGCCCATCGAATTGGTGATATAGCTGAAGATGTACAGTAGCAGCTTTTCGGAAAGTAGCGTGACAATTTATTTTCTATTCAGCTTGATGAGGCAACAGATAGCAATAAAAATGCTCATTTAATTACCTATGTTGCTTTTTTCTTATGGTATGTCAGCAGTAGAAGAACTATTATTCTGCAAACCAATAGAACTCAAAGCAACAGCACCTGCGTTATTTAGTATCTTAAACTAAAATATCTAATGTCTTAAAATATCTTAGAGTGGAAAAATTGCGTCAGAATATGCACCGACGGTGCTCGTACAATGTCTGGAAGATTCCTAAGTGTACAAGCACTTGTGAAACAAAAATCTCCAGAGTGTCTGGAGAGAAAAATGGCGACATTGTCTGATCCATAGAGAAGCTCTGAATAAAAATGAGACCCCTAAAATCAAGAATGTTTTGTGCACTTTGTAAAGACATGGTTGCAGCACATTCAGCGTTACTGTTTTTATTGCGAGGCAAGATGGTGATCACATGGGAGATTTTTGCAACGGGTTTATGAATTAAGAGATGAAATCGGGTCTTTTCAAGAAGAGGAAAACCCACCGGAAGCCGAGATGGTTTATTTCTGAAAAAATTTAGCTACTTGGTCGACATATTCGAGAAATTAAATACCTCGAATCTTCAACTCGAAGGAACAAATACACATTTGTTCAATACGAGTGATAAAGCTTTTTTTTTTTTTTTTAGAAAAAATTGAATTGTGGAGTAGAAACGTTTACCAAAAAAAACCTAGAAATGCTTGTAAATGTGGATGAATGTGTTAAAACTTACAAGACTGAAGAACAACATGTAGATGTTGTTTTTATAGCCATTGAAAATCATTTAACCATGCTGGCAAAGAATTTTAAAAAGTATTTTCTTGCAGACTTCAACTTGATAGCAAGTTACGAATGGGTTAGCGACCCATTTCAAAATACTCCCGAAGGTTCAAAATACTCGCGCCTCCCCCTTTAGTTTTATCACCCTCTCCCCCTCAGGTTGCTTCTACGACTCTTTTATGAAAAAGTAGGAGGATCTTATTGCATTTAATCGATTTTTTATCTACATTATAATTTCATACATTCACATTCATACCACATATACTAGAAAAATAAAAAAAAACAATGAGAATAATTAAAGAATGACAACCCTTTCCCCAGGTATGGGGAAGGAACAGAACTCCTACACGTCTCAACGTCCCTCCAGCATTTTCACTGGCTAATTGCCATTGGAGTCTGAGAAGTGGTGCATGAGGCGAAAAAGCAAAGCCCATGAAGACTCCAAAGAACATGTGTTGCAAAAATATCTCGGGCCACCGCTTTTTTTTAATCTTGAAAGAAAAAAATGTGTGGATGTGTGAGCTTGATAGTGATTAAGAGAGAGGATTGGATTTTGGGAAAGTCAGAGATCGAATTTCGAATATTTGTAGGGTTCCTTGTCGAAAACGACGGGTGTATTTAGGTGATTATGCAGAGTGATGTTGGCAACATAATATGGAGCATTGATAATAGGTGTGCCATTTCCTGGTTTTATTGATAAGAAATTATATACGTTTTGTTAAGAGATAAGAGAGGTACCTTAAGAGAAACAAAAGCAGGAAAACTCAACCCCCTCCCGATTGGCTAGTGAAGCATAACACCTGTTTAACCTTACACCTGTTTAACCTTACACCTGTTTACTAAGGTGTAAGGTTACACACTGCACGTTACACACCAGGCACTGACAAGTATACTCAGAAATATACAGAAGTATACAGTCATTCTCCCATAGTAGTTTTGGATTTTAGGACAGAAGAGAGTAGTTCATCTCAAGAAAAGAAACAAAAAATTAAACTTACAACCCATGAAGGGTCTTGAGTTCAGTACTTAATAAGAACCAAACTGTTTCTAGGCCAATGGTTGTGCAAGAAGCTGATTTTGCCAAGATCGCGCTCAACATGCATGCCTAGTATTGAGAGAACACACTAATTTACACGGGCACAATTTATATCCTTCATATTTCAAAGTTATTGAGTGCAACCAACTATTTCTTTCAGATGAAATTACATTAACAGAAGGTAAATGTGAAGTTTTTTTACAACTGCTGAACAAAACGTCCGAAAGTATTTTTAAAATCCTTGATATTTAACAAAATACGAATTCTGACCAGAATCTCATCCTCCATAGCAAATACAAATTTGATGGCATTAAAATAAAAAATAAAAAAATCGACGACATGTTGGGTGGTGAGGGCTCTCAAGATTAATGTATTTTTGTGACCTCTCTTGTTCTTATTGGAATATAGGACTCAGAATCTGGGTTGGTGGAATCCTCGGCCATCTTCCACAATGTACAGCCAACCCATTAGAGTTCAATGGGTAAAAGGAACATGAGAAATTTCTCCTAGAGAAGTGGAATACATAAGCCACCAATTAGAGTCATTAAAACTATCCCGCTCGCCAATTGGAAAAGTTAAATTTTCCCCACTTCACCTGACAATGATTGATGGGAAAGTATGCAATGCATTGTCAGACTCATCTTCAGTTCGTTGTTATGCATGCAAGGCAACAATTAGTAACTTAAATATTCCGTTGACTAACTAAAATATTTAGTATAATAATGATAAGCAAATGAAAAAAAATCCAGAATAGTATCACACGTAAGTAAATTAAATTGTATATGAAATTAGATTAAAATTTAACAAATATTTATACATACTCATATATAATTTATAAGTTATAAATCTTGTTGTTATATTTACAACGAATTCCTCATGAAGAATTTCGAAATTTATAGGTGAAATTAACTTCCATTAAAGGATTAATTGAACTAAATCATAAGATAAAATTTTTTGTGACTTTTCGGAGCCTTGTCCCCCATCATCTGGCTGTAATAGTTTCTTTGATTTAGTCATTGTACATATAATTATTCTTTCCTATATGTCTACAATCTATTTGGCAATTTCGTTCTATTCATTATTTAAAATTATATACAATATTTCTCCCGGAATGTCTATTAACAATTATCTCTTTGTTTCCAGCCAGAACTCAAATAAATTTAAACTCAGAGCTCAGCTCTGGTAGGGAAGAGATGATTGTTAACAGACATTTCTAGAGAAATATTGTACATAATTTTAAATAATGAATAGGACGAAATTGTTAAATGTATTGTTGATATTTAGGAGAAAACAATTTTATATACTATGACTAAATCAAAGAAAATATTACAGTCTGATGATGGGAAATAAACCCCAAAACGTCGTGTAGTTTTGTATAGTATGATTCAGTTCAATAAATCTATTAATGGAAGTCAATTTCACTAATGAATATCTTTTAAATTACAAAATGGGTCAATCGATTTGAAATCACACAGACCCTGTGCTCGACAATTTTTACTTTTATGATTTTCTTTACCAGTTATTCCCTATCGTTTGGTGAGTTCAAAACCATGGGTAAAGAATTTTTTGTTTGCTTTGAAGCTGAAAACAAGCTTTCTAAAAATGTCTCTAGATCTTGTAATTTTGTACATATCAAAACAAAGCAAAAACTAAAATCATTATAAGGATATACTCTACATTTTTACCCTGACAACGCATCATCTAAGTAGTGAGGAGAGTGCTTAATAAAATTCGCAAAACATTATGAAACTACTACAGTTTATACCTCTATGTGACAGAAACGTATGACACAAATTTGGGTGTGTGTGTGTGTGTGCGTGCGTGCGTGTGTATATACTATGCTGTGTATATAATATATATACACACACACACAAACACAAACACACACAATGGAATTATCATTTTGGCAATGTACCAATTGTAAACAAATATTCCCCATACACACACACACACACACACACACACACACACATATATATATATATATATATATATATATATATATATATATATATATATAGAGAGAGAGAGAGAGAGAGAGAGAGAGTGTATGGTACACCAGCTATTATGTGCTTACAGTTAGGAATTCCCACAATTGCCTTCGCATGTTTGTGGCAAATCTTTTTCAAGATCAACTAACCGAAACCGACATGAGGCTACTTGCGGGTGTTCCCATTTAATAAAGGATTCATATTTCCCGCAATATAAATTTAATATGTTCTTTTTGCGGGGAATCTTTTACTAGGGAAAGCAACCGTCTAAGGCATGAAAATTCGTGTAAGAACCTGACCCACATTGATGAATTCGACAAACAATGAAAAGTAATATGTGGACAGGTATTTACAGGAAAAGGTTTTAGGTTAAGGCATGAGATTGCATGTAAACTTGTTTATAATCGATCCTGCCGTTATTGACAAACAGCGTTCACAATTTTTATAGATATGAACAATTTTGTAATAGTGAACCCCCATTGAAAAAATGTAAGAAAGAACCATCACGGTAGGATTTTTTAGCTCTCAAACCCGACCCAGTAGGATTTTCAGAATACGAAACTGGTTTTAGAGGGAGGCTGAAGTCATTATCATAAAAATAATAATTAGTATTAGTGCTAATTAAGATATTCACATCGACTAGAGTGGTCAAAGACGGTAGGTCTAATATATATATATATATATATATATATATATATATATATATATATATATATATATATATATATATATATATATATATATATAGGGGGGGGGCCGGGGTGGCCGAGTGGGTTAAAGCACCTGCAAAAATGCACCAGCCTACAAACCCAAAGGTTGTGGGTTCGAATCCCGGTCCCGGGATTCCACAGGCAATAATAAAATAATTAAAAATTAAAAATTAATTAATTAATTAATTAATTAATTGTGGAGGAAAATAACGCTACCCGATTACTCAGGCCAATACGGCGCGGGTTCGATTCCCGCATAGGGACAGTAATGTCCTTACCCTGAGAGTCACAGGGAGGTGAGCGACCCCTGTGTCTGACATAGCTCCTGGAGGGCCAGGGGGTTGGGCATAGGGCTAATAACCCTATCCCGTCAAAAAACAAATATTACGAAACCTAAAACTAGCCTCGGAAAATCTGACTGTCTTAACATGGTAACGACCCCGGCTTTGTATAACGGACTCTATCTTGGATCATGGAATGTTCGGAGCTTATACAGACCAGGGGCCGCCCAAACGGTAGTGAATGAAGTAAAAAGGTACAACATACCGTTAACAGCCATACAAGAGGTGAGATGGCCAGAAGGTGGTGAAACCACTATTGATGGCCACACACTGTTCTACACCGGGAGAAATGCCAAAAACGGAACAGCTGGCACTGGATTTATAGTTAGTCCAGCTGCAAGGAAATCAGTTATAAACTTCACCCCGATTAACGAGAGGATAAGTGTATTACGAATTAGAGGTCGCTGGTTTAATACCACGATTATTAACGTATATGCACCAACTGAAGACAAAGATGATAAGGTGAAGGATGATTTCTACGATCAGCTAGAAAAAGTAGTGGACCAGGCTCAAAAATATGACATCAAATTAGTCATAGGTGACTTCAATGCCAAAATAGGCAGAGAACCCCAATTCAGGCCCATTATCGGAGGCCAAAGCCTTCACGAAACGAGCAATGACAATGGAGTGAGATGTATTAGTCTTGCAGCAGCTAAGGGTCTAGTGGTCAATAGCACGATGTTCCCGCACAGAGACATCCACAAGTACACCTGGGAAGCCCTAAAGGTGCTAAAAACCAAATTGACCACGTGCTGATAGATAAGAGACATCAGAGCTCCATCCAAGACATAAGAAGCTACCGTGGAGCAGACTGTGATTCGGACCACACTCTGATTAGGATCAAATTCTGTCAGAGGCTGAAGCGAATCAACAAAGTAGGGGACCATGTGGAAAGAAACAGGTACGAAGTCCATAATCTGAAAAATCCTGAATTAAAAGCTAAATTCCAAATTGAACTGAAGAATAAATTCGAACCCTTGGACTCAGAGGGCCTCACGGTTGATCAACACTGGGAGGCATTAGAGACCGGGTTAAAAGAAACAGCTAAGGAAGTAATAGGTATTCAGGAGAAACGAAAAGCCAAGAGTGGTTCACAGAAGCATGTGAAAAGGCAGTGGAGGAAAGAAGAAAAATTAAAGTTCTCTCCGTAGCCAAAGCTGATCATGACACGCTGGAAAAATACGCCGCCGCCAGGACAAAGACAAACAGAATAATAAGAAAAGCAAAAAGAGAATTCCTCAAAGAAAGACTGCAAACTATTGAGGACAACTGGCAGGCCGGAAATATATGTGAATTCTACGCAGACATCAGGAAAGAAAGGGTAGGATATAAAGCGAGAAACACGCAAATGCGAGGAAAAGATGGCATTAGAGGCAAACTGACGGCATCAAAAGAAAAGGTATTAAGCATCTGGAAAGAACATTTCCAGCAGCTTCTCAACCAAGGGAACCCCACAAACGAAGAAGACATGGACCACGCTGAAGACCTCGACCCGCAAGATGTTGAAAAACCAGACATTCTGGATGTGGAAATAGCTATCGACAGGCTTAAAAGAAGAAAGGCCCCAGGGTTGGACAGCATACCATCAGAGCTGTTTAAAGATGGAGGCGAAACTCTAAGAACCAAGCTATTAGAACTAATCCAGAAAATATGGGAGGAGGAAAGGATACCGGAGGCTTGGAACACAGGTCTAATATGCCCTATCCTAAAGAAGGGGTCCATGTATGAATGTGGTAACTACAGAGGCATAGTACTCCTTCCGGTCGCCTATAAGATAATGACTAATATCCTGCTAAACCGGATATATCCCCACTATGAAAATATAATAGGCGACCACCAAGCAAGATTCAGAAGAGGAAGGAGCACGCTAGACCAGATCTTTATCCTAAAACAGGTACTCGAAAAACGTTGGGAAGTAGAGCAGGATGTGCACGCCTTATTTGTCGATTTCAAAGCAGCCTATGGAAAATCATGACTGAGCTGGGTATTCCCGGGAAATTGGTGAGATTGACGAAGGCGTGTACAAACGACCCCAAATGCAGAGTACTGATACAAGGAGATGTGTCTGAAGCCTTTGAAGTTAGAACAGGTCTGAGGCAGGGGGATGGACTCTCGCCGATGCTGTTTAACTTAGCCCTTGAGAAGGTGATTAGAACAACTTCATTTGAAAATGGAGGGGTGCACGTCGGAATGAAACACAAAATCCTAGCGTATGCGGACGACATAGCTGTCCTTGGAATCAATGAAGAGGACATTAAGAGACTTGCTAAGACTCTGTTACGAGAAGCAGAGCAAATCGGCTTGAAAATAAATGAAGACAAAACAAAATACATGATAGTTAGCCGAAAAATCCACCCCAACAATAGTATCTGCGTGGATGGCAGAACATTCCCGAAAGTAGACAGCTTTAAATACCTCGGCTCCACAATAACCTCAGTCAATGACCAGCATACAGAGATAGACCAGCGTATAACAAACGCAAATAGAGCTTTCTTCTCTCTGTCAAGAGTACTGAAATCCCGAAAAATCTCCAGAAATCTCAAATTAAGGGTATACAATGCTGTGATAAAACCAGTTCTGATGTACGGCTGCGAGACCTGGGCTCTAACCGGGACCCAAGAAAGCAGAATCGAGAGATTTGAAAGGAAAGTCCTCCGCACGATAACCGGAGCGATATGGGATCAGAATTTAAAATCCTGGAGAAGAAAGACCAATAAAGAACTACTTACAGAAACTGGTCAGTCAATATCTCATGATATGAAGGCAAGGAGGTTAAGATGGGCGGGGCATGTAGCTCGAAGCAATCCATCAGGACGCCTTTTCACAACGATGAATGCCAAAATAGTTGGCAAGAGACCACGTGGAAGGCCAAAAACCAGATGGATAGACAGGATCAACAAAGATGCGAAAGAGCTGCATGCAGCAAACTGGAAAGCAGTGGCCCAAGATAGGCAGAGGTGGAGAAGGCTGGTTCAGGCGGCCAAAGATCTACAAGGTCTGTAGAGCCAACCGAAAAAAAAAAAAAATATATATATATATATATGTATATATACATATATATGTATGTGTCTGTGCGTGCGTGATGTAACAATTTATATATTTATTCATTCGTATAGGCCACTAATGGACCAGGCGAAGCGTCTACTTGATGTGAGATTTTCCAAGGCGCCACACTTCTTTCATCTTCTCACTGTGTGCTTTCTTCCTTTCTTCAGACCAAGTTGTTCCAGCCTTCAATTTCTTGACTTCTCGGCTCACTTTCCACTTATGTATTTTTTGTCTGAATATCTGCCTATCTTGTATGTCTGAGTCTGTTATGCCAGCGTCTTTCAAGTCCTTTCTAGGTTCGGCTATCCACCTCATATTCTTTATACTTTCAGTGCATTCCAAGATCTGTTTTGTCAATCGGATGTCTAGCATTCTCTTGATATGACCATAGAATTGCAGTCGACGTTTCAACATATCGTGTATTATGCTTAATTTCTGTTCGGTCTCCTGTCTACTCCGCAACCGGCATCCTTCTTCTGTCTTTTTGGGTCCTAGAATTTTCCTGATGATTCTTCTCTCCAGTTTCTTGATGTTTTTTAGTTCACCTTTTCGATTCATTACCAAGGTTTCAGATGCGTATAGGGTTTCTGGTTTGATGACCGTGTTATAATGTCTCACTTTGGTGTTACGTGATAGGCATGACTTATTGTAGATGTTCCCAGTCTTCCAGAATGTTCTGGTCATATTTTGTTGTCTCTGTTCGTGAGCGGCCTTCTCTATCCCAATGGATATATCTCTATATAACTATATATATCTCTATATCTCTATCATCTCTCCGAGGTATTTAAATTTTTGAACCCTCTTGATATTCCCACATTTTGTTCTCATAATTTCCGATGTGTCTTTCTGGTTCGATATATACTCTGTTTTCTGGAAAGAAATCTGTAGTCCGATCTTTCCAGCCGTCAGGATCTCGATCTGTTTTGAGGCTGTTTCTATGTTGTCTGTAAGTATTGCTAGATCATCGGCAAATGCCAGACAATAAATATCTATTCCCTTGTTCTTTCTTCCTAACCTAATGGGTTTGTGAAGTCCCTGTGCCTTCAGTTCTTTTTCCCATTCGCTGATCACTTTGTCTTGTACCATGTTGAACAGTATTGGTGACAGACCTTCACCCTATTTACTCCCGTTCTAATATCGAATGAATGTGATAGTTCTCCCATGAATTTGATCTTGGATTTGGTGTCTGTTAGTGTCTGTTCGTTGTCTTCTCGTCCAGGCCTTTCTCCTGTAGTTCTTGCAGATCTTCCCGGTCTGAAGCCTGATTGGTATTCTCCAATCGTGTGTTATAATTGAGACTGTTCCCTATCTAACAGGCACTGTGACAGAATCATGTTTGCAGATGACAATAGTGATACTACTCTGTAATTGTCTACGTTGGTTCTATCTCCTTTATTATGAAGAGGGTGTATGACTGCGCACTTCCAGTCTTCAGGCAGTTTTTCGGTTTCCCAAATGTCTTGTATTATCTTTGTTAATTCACTGATTGTGTTCGGCCCGAATTCCTTTAGTAACTCTGCTACGATTCCATCTTCTCCTGCAGCTCTACCGTTTTTCATTTTCATGATTTGTCTCTTGATCTCTAATTCATCTGGTGCTTCTATATTATCATTTCTTCTGATCTGTTGTATCCTTGGGAATCTCTTTGTGGGTTCAGGACAATTGAGTAGTTTTTCGAAGTGCTTTGCTAGTGTTTCGCAGTTCTCTTTGTTGTTCAGTGCCTGTTCTCCATTATCTTTGTTTTATTTCATCTTTCATATCACTCATATATTTATATAACTTGTTATGACTATACATTCCTAAACCTATTTCTGTCAGATCGTATGTAATGAAATTTTTTTTAATTTTATCCATTAATCCTGGTATATATGACATTTTATAATAAATTCTATTGCATTGTTTTGAAGATAGTTTGTCCTTTTTTTCATTTATTTTTATTATTTCCTTTAAAATATTGTGTGATTACTTTTGTGTGGTTTTTATTGGTATTTTCTTAGTTATATTTGCTAATTTTTCTGTTTGTTCTTTATTCAGGTCTTCATTCCTATCCCCATCCGTCTCTTGCTTATTTTTCTTGATCTCTTTCTTGAAGTGTGTTGACATTATCTTCATATTGTGTTGATAACATAACTCGACCAGTCTCTGGCCATTCTTGTTAGCGAACCTGTGTCCTGGGTATTGTCCTATTGTTCCTCTGAATTTTCTTTCTCTGCCTAATTGTACGTTGCAATCACCTAGTAGGATTTTTACATCGCCTTTAGGGATTTTTCTCAAGTTTGTTCCAGTATAGCTAGACTGCCTCCCTGTCTCTCTTGTTATCTTGGTTTACTGGTGAATGCATGTATAATAGTTGTTAGCACATTTGAGCCTCATCGTCATAAGCCTAATGTTTATTGGTTTGACTTTATATATATATATATATATATATATATATATATATATATATATATATATATATATATATATATATATATGCATTGGTTGAGACAGGAAGACAGGTTCAGATAGGTCGAACCTATTATCAAAAAGTATAAATTAGGATTTAGAATTAGGATTAAGGATTAGTGTGAAGGACCTCCACATAATGAGTCGGTTAGAGCATGAGTTGATAAGTTAGGTCGGTGTCGGCCTAGGGTCCAAAGTCCAGAACTGTTCAAAGCTAGATCCACAAACAGTCGTTACTACAAAAAAGTGCTTCAAATGTGGATGTAGAATCGCCATTTCTATTCTACTGATTTATAATATTTAAAATAAAAATATTATTCTATTCTATTCTAGTTTTCTTATTGATTTACACGTGATTCAGTTTCACTGAACCAGATTTTGAAGACTGACGTGATTTTCATGGCAATTCCTAATCCATACAGTTTGTAATAAATTACATATATCACCAGCATGCCAAACACAAAAATTAATCTAAAAAATAACATTATTTTTCTTCTTTTTTTTTTTCAAGTTTTGTTTAAATACAAAGGTGTAGTTCAACAGCTTTATATCGATTTAAAAAATGCTTAAGATGCAATTTATCGCCAGTACGCTGTATATTGTTTCAATTGAAGAGGGTATAACAATGTACTTAGTTAATAAAAAAAATCAAAGACAAGTAATGGTTTGTTATTTTACAGTCAGCAGGTTACTTAGTTGGCCCCGCTCCTTCTTTTCAGAAACGTTTAAGTTAGAATTTGCCGAACTATTATATTTCATACTGAGCTTTACGAATGTAAAATGTGGTCGCTTACATAATAAATTATATTAATAATTATTAATATAATTTATTACGTAAGCGACCATTAATTATAATTAATATATGTGGCTGCATTATTACATTCTTCTTCAATAGTCAGCAATGAAGTGTTATTATATCACTAAATCTACTACGTAAAATATGTAGGTAATAGGTAACAGTTTTGTTGTAGAAATTGTATTTATTAGACATTTACCTTTTTTATATATATACATTTTGGAAGAAAAAGGTTAAACTATCTTTTGAGTACAGGGTACAGTGGGGCAGAACGTCCTAAAACCTGGCATAAATCCAATAATTAGATGTTCCCTTACTGAGGTCTAATCACAGGAGGAGTTGCCAGGTCCCACGGGAGCACCGACGTGCACCTCGACATGTGGACTTCACCAGCTCGCTCCAAAGTCGGCATTCTCATCCTATCTTTCAGAGTATTCATTTCAACAGTACACTTTAAGTATCTCCCTAACATTGAGTTTTGGTAATTTTAAAGCCAATCTTATATGGATAGTGAGCCTATTTGCAAGTAATTAAATTTCATATTATATCAATTTTTACCTTTCATAAATATTGATTGGGGAGTTGGGATAAATTCATTAAAATTAATGTATCTAAATTAACTTTGTAAAAACTTATAAAAAGTTCTACACAAACCTTCTTACGTTTATTTATTCAGTATTTATCTCTCTATGAGGATCAAAAGAGAAATCTTGCCAGAAGTTGTCACCATCCGATATTTTTATTTTATATACATCTTTACATAAAAACGCAATTAAAATCTTACTTCTCTTTTTACCTGATCCTGCTGATACCAGTTTTATTTTGAAGCAAGGAGGGAATTATATGACATAATCAAGTCATCAAAATAGAAAAACGTGGAGGAGATGACTGAATATTTTACATAAGTCAATTCTGAACGTAAAAACTGCTCCGAAAATAAATTACCAGATCTTTTTAATACGAAGCGGAAGAAGACTGAGGAGTTACGTGCTAGTAAATGTGTTGAGGAGTTAGCATATGCAACTAAGATGAGTACGCGTCTTTCTGGGCAGACAGACGCATCTGCAACTAACAAAGAAATTACCAACGCAACTCCTACGAGACCAAAACTATATATATATATATATATATATATATATATATATATATATATATATATATATATATATATATATATATACATATATATATATATTGTTATATAAAAAGTAATATATATATTACTAATATATATTATTAGTATATTATAATATACTATATATTATATATATTATTAGTATATTATAATATACTATATATTATATATACATATTATTAGCATATTATAATATATATATATAGGCTATATTTTTTGGTTTATTTCGGATTAGATTTTTCTATTTTCTTATATATTTAAATATCATTTCTTATATATATATATATATATATATATATATATATATATATATATATATATATATATATATATGTAGAGAGATATGTAGAGAGAGGCATAATAATACATACAACTTACCTAGAAACCAAAACTACTCAACTTTTTGCAATACAAAATGATACCTCTACTGAGCTAATATGCCAATCCTAGTAATTGGAAGATTGCCAATTCCCAGAGGTTTACTTGACGGAATTCACAAGATTGAAACTCAAAGGACACAGAATTTGATGCTCTACCACTTTTATAATACGAGGTTCGCTCTTAAAAAACTCATTTCCAAGCTCCAAACTCATTTAAAGTACTCTGCCTCAGTTTTTGACAAAGCTAGAAAAAATCGCCGGTTTATGACCGTAGTTTTCGACCACATCACTTTATTAAATTATTATGCTGTAGTACTCATTCACCGCAGAATTGAATGTTCTTTAATTCATTATACTATATGTTTTCCGATTGAATGAATTTTTATTAATTTTTGATGAATTTTTAGGAATTATAGGCAACAAAAAAAAAGTCCAAAGGATTTCGAGGTTGGCTACCAAAAGTTCTACCGTGGTCGTCCGTGTCCGCATTTTTGTTTTTTTAATAGGTTTGTATACATATATAACGTACAATTTAAAGAAATTGTAATAAATATATATATATATATATATATATATATATATGTATATATATATATATATATATATATATATATATATATATATATATATATATATATATGTATATATATATAAGAAATGATGTTTAAATTTATAAGAAAATCTAACAAAATGTCCATTTTAAAATCAACCAGTAATATTTTTAATTAATCAGATTTTTTTTATCTTATTCTTGCACATGACTCCTAATTTATCGGACATGAGCGCCTGTAACTTTAGCAGAGGTTTTATATTATTGTATAGACCATTCACAGATCATTTACTTGGTAATTTGTAGTCGAAATTTCCATACATAAATTTATGCCAGCAATTTAATTCATTTGCCTCCCTGTGCAGCGCCTAGACTACTGAGCAAGCTGAGATTAGATATCTATGTGGCCGGCTGGATATTGGATAATTGCCGACAGTGGATCCAAGTTATTGGAGGCTCTGGTGACCTGTACGGCCACCAACGTATACACTCTCAATTTTTTCATTTACAGTCACACGCCTGACATGATGCATGAACAATGATGTTCATTTTAATATGAATACACCGTCGGCAAGTTTGTTCAGTAACTAATTAAAAAATAGGAGTAGCATTAATACATAAAAAAAAAAAAAAAGTATTCTTCATTTTAGCAGATTATAGTTTGATTAAATTATTTACTTTACAAAGAATGTGTAGAATTTGTAATAAAGAAAGTCAGCAATTGAATAATTTTAAGCCCCACGACTATTATATACAGGAAAAAATTGTTAGAATGGGCATAAGATGAAATTGCAGATATCTGATAGTTATGAGCCTGGCAGTGATATATAAAGAAAGAGGACAGGAAATGAGGTTTTGTCTCAAGATTTGGCCTAATTCTTAAGCAGGTCTCCTACCGGCACTTTTAACCTCACCGCAAGGTTCCTATTTCATAATAAAATATAAAAGCACTAGTGAGAAATGTACCAGTTGAAAGGTTCGTTTTTAGAGGTTGCAGGTTACTTATCGTCATTAGATAATAATAATTTTATTCAATTTACAGGATTTTTTTTTTTATACAACTGTAGTATATTAATGTTATTATTAATATTTAGGCCAGTCCCTGGAGGGTTTATTTTTTTATTTCTTTAAATTGTACGTTATATATGTATACAAACCTATTAAAAAAACAAAAATGCGGACACGGACGACCACGGTAGAACTTTTGGTAGCCAACCTCGAAACCCTTTGGACTTTTTTTTTGTTGCCTATAATTCCTAAAAATTCATCAAAAATTAATAAAAATTCATTCAATCGGAAAACATATAGTATAATGAATTAAAGAACATTCAATTCTGCGGTGAATGAGTACTACAGCATAATAATTTAATAAAGTGATGTGGTCGAAAACTACGGTCATAAACCGGCGATTTTTTCTAGCTTTGTCAAAAACTGAGGCAGAGTACTTTAAATGAGTTTGGAGCTTGGAAATGAGTTTTTTAAGAGCGAACCTCGTATTATAAAAGTGGTAGAGCATCAAATTCTGTGTCCTTTGAGTTTCAATCTTGTGAATTCCGTCAAGTAAACCTCTGGGAATTGGCAATCTTCCAATTACTAGGATTGGCATATTAGCTCAGTAGAGGTATCATTTTGTATTGCAAAAAGTTGAGTAGTTTTGGTTTCTAGGTAAGTTGTATGTATTATTATGCCTCTCTCGTAAAAAAATCCAAGTTTTCGACTTCCTCCTTCTAGTGCGTTTTCCGCCATTTTGAAAAATCTCTTTTTTCAATTATTCCTCGGTGACTCGCTTCCAGAGCATTTAACGTGAAAATGTGTCATTACCAATTTTAAAGAACATTAAATTTCCTGCAAGTTTTTTGGTAATATTTTTTTAAAATTCGAAACAGCTACTGAGATAAGGAGCCGTGCAAATCTGCCAAAAAGGAAAAAAGTTAGATTTGGTCGTGGCCTTAGTAAATATTTTTCAATGCAGTTTAGCGAAACATGCATAATACCCAATCTTGTAGAGGATTAGATTTTCAACAAGATTCTTATAAAATATTGCCCTCAACAGATGCCAATATATTGAAATTACAATTTTAGAAAAGGTGGACAGGAAACTGAAAATATCATCTGCTATTCAAATTAGTGTTCCTGAATGTAATATTATCATTAACTTATTATGTATGTATGTATATATATGTATGTATGTATGTATACATGTATATATGATATATACTACATGTATATATCATAATAAATTAGTGATGGTATTACATTCGGGAATAATAATTTCAATAGCAGATGATATTTTCAGTTTCCAATCCACCTTCTCTAAAATTGTAATTTCAATATATCTAGATGTCTGTTGAGAGTAGTATTTTATGTGAATCTTGCAGGAACTTTAGTCCCAGCGTACCGCAAGTATACGATAATGAAATATTGTTTACTCAAAATCAACAAATAATAAACACATTTAATGTACAATCCCAGATCTTGGCACAGTAACTTCAAGCATACCCCAAATGGTTCCATAACATTCTAAACGTTTTATGAGAGAATGAAGACTTTTCAGCTATGCAATGAGCGACTCGAAAACTATTTTGAATTTTTGAGTATGAAAATCGTCTGAACCGCGAAAATCCATTTCCAAGTTCATGAGATAGAAGAGAAAAAGCGAATGAAAAGTCGGATTGTCACCCTTGTTTTCCTTTTAGCCGGCCTCTAAATAATCGGAAAATCGTTAGAACCGCTAATATCCATTCACCGTTCACGAGTTATAAGAGAAAAAGTGAATGAAAAGTCGGAAAATTTGTAAACTCGTTTTCTTTTTAGCCTACCTGTAAATAACCGGAAAATCGTTTGAACTGCGAAAATCCATTGGTCCTTTCACGATATAGATGAGAAAAAGTTGGAAAATTTGCATCCTTGCTTTCTTTTGGCCTACCTCTATATAGTCTGAAAATCTTTTGATCCGTGAAAATCCATTCTCTTGTTAAAGAGATAGAAAAGGAACAATTCTTCGAGGCAACATCGATTTCAGAGGCCAATTGTGGCCTCGAGGCCGCAGGTTCCCCACCTATACTATACTATCGCATGAGAAAGTACGGCAGCCAACCCAAAGGCTTTTTGGGTAATACGGCTCAAAGGTAATTCACGTTGATAGGGCGTCAACACCCTTTTATACGCAATTTTATCCTTAATTAAATTAAAAGCATTAGTAAATTCTAAAGTCCACCTAAATTTAATATTTTTTTTAGTAAATGATTTAAGAGGAATAGTTTATCAGAAGCTTTAAGAATGAATTTTGCATAATTCTGGGCCAAACCCAAAAATGAGGGGTATAACCCCTGAGCTCGTCAACGTTTTTAGGTTGAGGCACAGATTTTTCAGTTTTGTCTTGACATTTTTGTAAACCTTTAGCGCTAATTTTATGACCAAGAAATTTAACTGAAGTGCAAAAGAATTTGCATTTGGATTTACTAATGTTTAATTCATTGTTTTTCAAAGTATTGAGGCACCTTAATCAATCGTGAATAGCACTCCTCACTCATGCTTCCCTGGATAAGGAAATCATCAAAATAGGCTGTAGTAACTTCTAGTTCATGAGTAATAAGCTCAATTATTTGATGAAATTCTTTAAATAACCAAAAATAGTCTTTTTACCTTGTAAGTTCCCTAAATGGGGGATATTATGGCATATTCTTGGCTCTGGTCATCTAACGCAACATGGAAATATGCTTTGTGTAGGTCTAACACACGTCTCTCCTTTGAGCTTATTAAACAACTCTTCAATTTTAGGAATAGGATAATGTGTAACCGAGGATTGAGTGTAATTTTATAATCAGTACTAATTTTGACTGCCTGGTCAGGTTTGGAACAATGACAAGGGGTGCACCCCATTCAGAGTGATAGACTTTTTCAATAATATCTTGTTCTACCAACAAGTCTAACTCAAGTTTTATTTTATCTAATAAGACCTTAGGAATGGGCTTGGGCTTAATAAAAGTAGGTCTCGCATCTTTTGCGCCTATGGCTTATCCCACACTTCAAATGTAAGCTACATTAAATAATAAAAAAAAAGATTTTTATTTATTATTTAATTTAGCTTACATTTAAATTGTGGGATAAGCCATAGGCGTGGACTTAGGGAGGGGACGAGGGGGCGATAGTCCCCCTAATAATGAAAGAGGGGGGCAAGAATTTGATTTAGCCCCCCCATAAATTGATGCACACAATTTAAAAAAAAAAATAAAAATCAATAACAAAAAACTGATGAACGAATAAATAATACAAACTAAAACCAATCAAGAAAATAGGAAAAAACGAATAGGAAGTTAGGCTAAGGCCTAGAAGTAAAATTAAATTTGAAGTTGAATGGAATTAAGTAAGTTTAGAATAGCTAGTCGTTCGTTACTTCGTTTAAACAATAAACAATTCCAGCAGTAACGGACGACGGGCTGATCTAGTCTTACGGAATTCGATTCTACACCTAAATACTGAATATGGATACAATTACTATCCTATCTAAGTCTATCTCTTGAATATATACTGAATACTATTCTACTAATCCATTTTTCATATTTTCTCTACTGGTTGTACCTTAAATTATTGTGCGGGGGGAAATATCCTCTGGTCCCCTCTTGTTAGCGGGGCCAGAGTAACATTTCCTCCCATCCAATCAAAATGGAAAATCTGCGCCTATGGGAGAAATTAGAGAAGGGGAGTTTTGGTTTAGATTCGACTTTTTTAAAAAGTTCATTTAGATTAATACAGATTTTTTTCTTATCCGTATGTATAGTACAACATTAAGATTTAACATAAAAAAATTTCAGTATTTTGATATTTTAAAAAATATCATCTTAACAGAGTTTTAAAAAAGGCTATTAATTGTTTCATTCTGATATGATACCATTACCGGTGTACTCCTTTCGTGTACTGGCCTCCTTCTATTTTTCTGTTATTTGATTTTTTGTATTCTTCATTTGTTTTCCATTGATATTTTTATAATTAATATATCTTGATCTAACGATGGTATCAAGAAGAGTTCACCACAAAGCTATTATGAAAAGATGGGTGATTTTATCGAATATGTATATTTTTTTAATCAGTTGTTGCATTGCTTAACAGATCTTTACGAAAAGTATTCTCCAAGGTTTTGAGATTAGTAACTTAACATTTCACTATATTGTATGTACATGTAGTCAAATTAAAAAAATTAACATTTTTCAGTTTTCTCGAAGATTGATGTAAAGTAAAATGAATTTACATTTCTAAATATTTCTGATACATCACCTATAACTTCTGAAATAATAAGAGAGGAAACATATCGAGACCCTAACTTAAAACAACTAAATAATTGTTTAAATAAATAAAAGTTCTTAATAGTGACATTAAAAATTCAGAATACAGTATACACTCAGGTATAATTACGCCTGGTTTTAGAGTTTACTTCTCTGCTAATCTATGTCCAGCGATTTTTAAAAAAAAATCCATTCTTCTCATGTAGGAATAGTTAAAATGAAGGAAATTGCTCATTCTCTATGCTTTTGGCCCGAAATAGATTCTGAAATTGAACATTTAGTTAGAGCTTGTTAAACTTGTGCCGAAATAAAAAAGAACCCTCAAAACATTTCTAAAAAAGTCCCATTACATAGTTGGGAAGAGCCCGAGGAAGCATGGCTAAGAATACATGTAGACGACTATGCCGGTCCCTTTAAAGATAATTATTTTCTTGTTGTGGTTGACGCTAAAACTAAACGGGTAGAAATTTATATGTCACCTAAAAAATGTAAAACTTCGTCTAGGTCTTGAGGCGTTTTTAGGGATAAACTATTTTTAATGGTATCGTTGGAAATTATAAACATATTTCATTATATTACTCTTTACTTACGTTTTCTTTTTTTTTTTTTCTTTTCTTTTTTTTTTTTTTTTTTTTTTTTTTTTTTTTTTTTTTTTATAATCTGAAAGTTATCTATTTTCGTCTAGTTTTATAAACTAAGAAAATAAAAAGATCTAGCTTTGTCGAAAACTTTGAAAATTAAATATTTTTGTTTGCGCTGTGAATTTACCACCCTAGCTAAGATTGGGGTCGTAGTACGAGAATAAGCGATAAAGGCCGAGTA
The DNA here is from genome assembly GCA_948150685.1 of Rhaphigaster nebulosa. Taxonomy (NCBI): domain Eukaryota; kingdom Metazoa; phylum Arthropoda; class Insecta; order Hemiptera; family Pentatomidae; genus Rhaphigaster; species Rhaphigaster nebulosa. The sequence goes on from OX411307.1 coordinate 17,031,053, forward strand.
TAACCGAGTGTGGAAGAGGTGCAGACTACGGCCAACCAGGCGAACCAGTCTCGCACCAGCGCTCATTCCAGATGGAGGTTCTTTACGCTCTCTTCCTTCTGTCTCTTGTGTATCTGTCGCGTGAGTATAATCTTCCTCAATATAAATTAACATGTATCATATCTATAAGAATAGCCAAATTTTATCGTTTTATAACAACATGGGAGTTGCTATTCCATTCACTCTTGCATAGAAACGTATAGTTTTCAATTAATGAAATTACTGCGTCTTAAAATATTATTTCTAAAAAATATGTTAATTTTTTAAGGTGACTACGTGTACATACTATATAGTGAAATGTTAAGTTACAAAATCTCAAAACCTTGGAGAATACTTATTTTTCTCCATATATATAAATATATATATATATATATATATATATATATATATATATATATATATATATATATATATATATACATATATATAGCAATGCAACAGGTAATTTGAACATCAACAAAACACTGGACTAGTAAATTGAGGTTGAATAGATCGGTTTTGTTTTTTCAATGAACTATGCTTCATATTGCATTTTGTGCTCGATTCTAAGCCATCTCCCATTCTTTAAAGCACATTTTCAAACGATTTTCGTGAAAAGAGTTGGTAAATAAAAATACGATTGATTGACCAAGAATCGTTCAAAAAAATAAGTTCCTTGAAGGACTGATTAGAAAAAATATATATAATTTGATAAAATCACTCATCTTTTCATAATAGCTTTGTGGTGAACTCTTCTTGATATCATCGTTAGATCAAGATATATTAATTATAAAAATATCAATGGAAAACAAATGTAGGATACAAAAAATCAAATAACAGAAAAATAGAAGGAGGCAAGTACACGAAAGGAGTACACCGGTAATGAATGGTATCTTATCAGAATGAAACAATTAATAGTATTTTTATTTTAGTATAGATACGGATGAGAAAAGAAAAAATCTGTATTAACCTAAATGAACTTTTTAAAAAAAGTCGAATCTAAACCAAAACTCCCCTTCTCTAATTTCTCCTTAAATATTTGACCTTACTCTGATACATTCTTTAATTTGTAATTCTTCTTAATTGAGGGCCAAAAGCAAAAAAAGTGTGCGTAATACCAATTTTTGATTGGCTAGTGAATGCCGTGGAACGTTTTACCTAATGCATTAAATAATATTTAATTAGAAATTGATTTGAAATTTCTAGCTATTAATCAGTCATCTGAATTATTTGTAAACGTTTGATTTGTTTTATTTTTACAATCTTTTTACATTTTTATGTTGAAACTATTCTATTTTTTGAATTGTTTGTGTCCACATTAATCAAACAGTTAGATAGTTGTATATCACAGCCCTACGCGCATAGTACTATTGTGAAATTAAAGTATGGACAGTATAAATTAAAAAAAAAAGAAAGACGTATATATATATGTATAATGACATGTCTTCAATATTTCTTTATAAGAAGTTTTTTTATTTTCAATAAACTCTCTATAATGCCAATATAATTAGAAAGTCTTGAGTTGAAATGATATATTTATTTATATTCTAATCCTATTCCTGTTTTCTGGTTGTGTTTTTGAAGTACTATGAGTTGGAATTGGGAAGTAGGTAGTAAGAAAGGTGCATTTAAATAATAGGGTGGAGTGGAGGATGTAAGTCACTGTTATTTTTCCCTAGAGTTTTCAAGATGACTTATCAACTAGGTTAAAAGACGGTTGTTTTATTAACAGTTGCCACGACCTGGTTAGGGATCCAGTGCCCTCTCTCTCGGTGAAAGTTGAGAAAACTTTCTGTAAATTATCCTAGATGAAAAATACAAATCATTGATAATATGTAAGAAAGATGGCCCTAGATAGATGAGATACGGAATGTAGGAAACTTATATAGATGAGATATACTTGATGACTCTTATTGTATGGTATACCCTAGGGGTCAACTCAATCTTCACACTTATCTTTTTGATAATTTGATCGGTTTTTTAACTTTATTAACTCACTATCGTAAAGAGAAATGAATTCTCTAATCTCGTTACTAAGTAACTAAGTAAGGATAAATAGTGATTTTTCAGAGAAAGTGTAAATGAAGAAGCTGTTACTTTCTCTTGTCAAGAAAGAGTAGCTAAGTGTTAAAGCAATTTTTGATGGATCTATTACATTTGAGCCCACAAAAATATTTTTTCAATTATCAACTACTTTTTTAATAATTTTTATTTCCAATGCTAAACCTTCCAGTATATTTTCCATTTTATTAAACCCTTATATTTTTCATTTACAGTTTATTAAATATTAATTTTTTTTAAATGTGTGTGTATATATATATATATATATATATATATATATATATATATATATATATATATATATAAATATATATATATATAAATATATATACATGTAACGACTTGGTTGGGTTATTCATTTCCTAATTGTAAAAAAACAAAAACATTGTTTTGTTCAAAATTGTTAGAGAGGAAAACAGAAAGTAAAATTTAGTAAAAAAAAATTGTTTGAGTTGATCCTTGTTGCTTCTACTAAATGCAAAACTTTGTATCATTTTCTTCGGCGAAAAATTGGTCATTCAATGTTTTGTTTTGTTTAAATGCTTCAAATATTTTTAATTTATTTCTTGTAATACGTTTCAATTCTGAAAAATAACAATATATATCATGGAGAAACTTCTAAACAATTCATTCGAATTAATTATAATGTGTAAATGGATAGACTGGGTCAAATTTTTCCTAATATGCTGGTCATGAGAATTGATGTGTAAATACTTATCTGTGAAATATTAGAGGCCGGTGCGGTAGCACATCATTCAATCTTTAATTCATTTTATTCAATCAAGTAAGATTAGGTAATGATGGCTTCATGGTGATGAGGCTGTATAAAGCAAAAATATAATAGATAAACATGATGTATATTATATGTATGTGTAATAGTAAATGCCCAAATAGTGAAGAAGATATAATAACCATTTGTATTTTTGATTGCTCAAGATTCCGAGTTTGTTAGTGCCACATAATTGTCAGGCTAAATAATTATGAATTGAATTAACAATTTATGTATTCATTGATAGTAGAAACTGTTTGATGATACTTTATCTTGAATTTCGATACTCATCATATTATGATGACTTAAGGTGTTATTGAAGAATATAGATGAGGCGTGGAGTTGCCATATGGGATAAATTCATTTTTTGTTACTTTTGATATTTCTAATGTTTTCCACTCTGTTCAGCGTCTTCTTGGACTTAACCCCCCCTCCCCCCTCCAAAAACGTTCTTAGTCCAATCTGATTTTTAGAATTATTTTATTTTTATTTTTTATTTTAAAGTTACAAGACACTAACTTTAAAATAAAAAATAAAAATAAAATAATTCTAAAAATCAGATTGGACTAAGAACGTTTTTGGAGGGGGGGGGGGGGGGGGAGGGGTTAAGTGAAGTAAGGAGATAAATCACTGTTTCTCAAAACAGCTGCTTGGGGCGCCACGTAAGAAAGTAACAATGAACTGTAGGAAAAGTTAATGTTATGTTATTTTGTTTAATCTATTTTCTTGTCGTAATCATGGAGAAATATCCTGGAGGTAATATGGCAGCATCTCCATTTAGCATTTTTTAAGCGTTTTCATATTTATAAATTTCAATTTAATTAATAAATTTGAACTTGTTAGATATACTGTTTCTGGAACTTGAGCCTGGATTTATCAATGCAAACACCTCAAACAAAAACAATTAAAATGTCGGCCATCATGATATAAGTTCTTTTTTTTTTTTTTTTTTTTTTTTTTTTTTTTTTTACTAATTCTCCTCTAGTTCTGATGAAGTTTGAACTGTGAAATATCACAATCTGATATTTTGCTTCAATGAATTTTCATCTTAATTCATTTTTCTTATTATCTCATGCAAGATATTTTTATTATAAAGTACCTATACTGAAATCACAAAAGTTTAAATAAATTTCGGCGCTTGTTATAAAAAATTAGAAAAATAGAAACTAATATCTTGAGAAATTATATAATAACCTATAACCTATAATATTCTTCTTTTTTTTCACATTATTGTTTGATATTGATGTCAAATGATTAAAATAATAAAATGCGTTAATTGTCTAAAGTTTTTTTCCTTGTTTATTGGCTTTTTTTCATTTTCCCTAACAGAATGGAATCAATCCAATTTATTTAATTTTTTAAATAAGCTATACAATATTTTACAATCCTATTTCTGAATTAGTCTAGAAAATTCTGATCCAATAATGATGTTTCTAAAGAACAATAACCTGAATTATGCATATTTTTGTGTTTCCTGAAAAATTTTCAACTCTGGGATTTAACCTCTTTTGCATCTCCACGCCTCATATGTACAATGCAACATTTTTAAATTCAATTTTTCATTTCAAGTGAGAAAAAACTTTAACATAGTTGAAGAATAGTGGCAAATAGTGAACTGGGAGTACCATTGATGCCTGAATTTATTAATATAACATTAGAGGAGATTCAATATAAAAAAATAAATAAAACAAAACTTTGGTATTTAATTGTTAGATAGTATTATTGGTTGGTGGTTAAAGGCATGGCGGAGGTATGCGACTGTCTTTAAGGTCAGGGTTCATTTATCCCCTTCCCAGCCAGCTTTACTACTACCGTCGCCATCTTTGATTGCATTTCCTTCCTTTCACACTTTTTACAATATAAAAAAAAAGTTGTTTGTGTGTGCTTGCTGATAGTAGATAATATAGAATTTAATATATTTAAAGTAAATATATATTTCTTGAAAAAGAAAGTGTTCTTTGCGCTGATGAGGTGTCTAAAAAATTGAAATATCTCTTTTCTTCTTCTATTATATCTCCTGTAATACGTATTTCCATCAATAGTCGTCTGTTGAATACATGGCATCTTCAGTTGTTTTGGACTACTAGAAAGCTCCTTCCTTTATGGAGTAGATGAAAGAAGCATTATCTTTTATTTCTTCATCGTTGAAAAACGCAGTAATCAAATATCTACAAGATATTACATTAAAAGAAACTTTGAAATGCTTGATGAAGACACCAGCCACAAGAAAAAACAATTCCTGACATTTTCACGAGTCCAGATAACCCAGATTACTTCTATTTTTATTTCTCGCTTATTATTTTATTTTCCATTTCATAGTGTCCTTTAATTATGTTTTCTGTTTATGTTTATCATGTTGGATCTATTTTTTTTTCTCTACCTTAGATTAATATACAAAAAGGTTTCAACTTTAATCGAATAATTACTCAGGACTCAGTCAATAGATTTTTTTTTATTGCAAGATCCGAAGTTTCGACCCAAAAGTGTGGATCATTATCAGGGCTAAAATTGAATCAGAGATACAAGAGATATAGATAAGTGACAGTAAAAAGGTATAAATAAATAACAAAAAGATTAAAGACATATAATAAAATAAATAATACTTTTATTATTTATCTTTTTATAATTTAATTCTGTCTTTTTCCTGTACGCGTATCTATATCTCTTGTATCTCCGATACAATTTCAGCCCTGATGATATCCCACATGTTTGGGTCGAAATTATCTACCGTCAAAAAATTATCAACTTTTAACTTAGGTTAATGTAGTTAATCCACTTAGGCCGCATCTCAGCTACATTGCCTTTGGTTAATGTTGTTAATCCATTTAGTCCACATTTCTCTAGGCTAGAAAATCGTTTAAACCGCGAAAATCAATTCACTTATTGACGAGATATAAGAGGAAGAGCCAATGAAAAGTCGTAAATTTTAACCCTGGTTTACCTTTTAGCCTACCTCTATATAGTCGGTAAAAAATTCACCCGTTCACGAGATACAAGAGGAAAAGAGAATTGAAAGTTGGAAATTAGTTGCACTAATTTTCTTTGTAGCCTAACCATAAATCTTTTAAATAAGATGTCTTTGGTTATAGACTGTGCTTATAGATAATGCAGGCATTCTCTCGATTTTTTGTCTTCTGTAACCTGTCCCCCATTATATAGGTTAAAAGTTGGTAAAAAGCTTCATGAATTTTGATTTTTCCGGCATCAAGATCGTTCACGTTAATACGTTCTCCAAGAGGATGAATCTAGGCATTCATAATCTTATTTCTTTTTGGAATGCAGCTGTATTAAGACAGTTAACATTGGTATTTATTATGGTTAGTGAAAATTCTTCGGTTGTCATTGAGCTACTACTATCTTATTACTTAATTTTGAGAATTTTATTTTATTTTGAAACTTTTTATTTACTTTTGTCAACAAATGTTAAGTGGCATACGTAAGACTGGTGGTCTTGTTGCTGTTTCAAATCATGCAAGTTACGTACGCGTCTTTATAAATAATTAACAACTCTGTTAAAAATACCAGTTTGTTGATGATAATGGGATCATAAAATCCCTCAATATAAATGTAGCGAGTATGGGTGGTTTTTTGTTGTTTTTTTTTAATAAAGAATTTGCAGCTTCAAACTCGAATGGACACTTTTTAAAATAGTTATGAGTATGTGGACAAAGGTTACGTTAAACAACTTCTTTAGCCGCAATTATCTAGGGCTATAAGCGTCAACATTTCAGAATCGGTTTTTCTCCTAGTTTCTTCTTTTGTTGTTTTTTCTTTGGTAGATTTTCTTTAAAATTTTTCGTTTCGCTTGCAATAAATTTTGAGATGTACTTTTAATTTTTAATAAATTATTAATTTTTTTTTCTCGATTTTTGTAAAACTATCACATTTTCTCAAACAGCCTCGTACTAGAAGTAGATATAGAATAGGTTGTCAGGTCATGAACGATCATCATTATTTACTCATGGTGCTTTCTTTGTTTTAGAAGAAATCGCAGCCGATTACCGTTGGGTTGAATAGAACTCCAAAATGCTTCATGACGCTTTCAAATGCGTCTGTGGAGTATTTAATTAGATTTAATTAGATATTTAATTTGCAATTTCTCGAGTGGGAAACGGTCGATTCGCATTAGATTTTCGGACTTCAAACAATACCATTTACTGGTAAATCTCAAGTTTTCGGGCAAGCTTTCGGTCTTGTACAGTAACATATACATATATACAAGAAATAAAATTTCCTGAATTATTAAAATATATTTTCTCCTCATTTTGTTATCTTTCCAATCTAATCACGATCAATTATATTTTAGTGCTATTTCGTGTGGTTGTTTATTGAATCTGACAACAATGTAAGTTAGCAATATATTTTGAAAAGAAAAATTCATGATCAGTTAAAGAGCTGCTGAGATAGCGAAGTTGGAATAAAATTTATAGTCTGAATATACTTGTAAGCTACATAAAATAACTCATTACAGCTTGAGGTCTATAGACAGAATGGATATCATAAGCGCACTGGATTCTGTATCATTTTGTTCTTTGTGTTCGGCTGAAATCGAATTTGGAAGTCTGATTGATGGTGACTGTAGCGAAGTGTGCGCCAAGCTAGCGCGAAGTGAAAAACTGGAAATGTTGGCACTTTTTGTCTTATGACATCAGAAGAGTTCATCTCACAGAAAATTGCGATCGTAATCTACTAACAAATTATATGGGATCCTCTTTTTAGGTTTTTTTGCACTCTATATCTAATAAAATAATTTGGACATAAAATACAGATCAAACAAATAAAATAAAGACACCAAATAATATTCAGATTAACAGTAGGATCGATGGCTCTAGGGGCAAAGTATTTTTCGATGATTTGATGAAATTCGTTCACTTCACTTACAAATCAAATTACCATGCATGGTTTCGATTCCCTAATCATTTTTCTTTATTCTATCTGTTAACACTTTTATAAGGAGAGTAATTTACATGAAATATATTGCGAACTCAATGGGGAGTGGGGGTCCTAAAATAATATAGCTGATATATCTGAATTCTCTCGTCGTCTCAGCACGTGCTCACCAATGATGTAGAAGTTTTTGTGACAGCTGTTTAGTTCCCTGAGGATATCGCCTTTGCCGGGATACAAATTTCATTTGACGCATAATATTCCTATTTGTTAAAATTGTTGATTTCTTAATGATGCTATTGGTCTTTTTTAGTTGAAGCTAAGGCGTCCATTATAACTCGAAGTTTTCAAAAGGCATCACAAGATCCTACAACTCTACTAATATCGATCAACTGAAAACCATTGGATTAATCAATTTTAAATATTAATTTCGAGGTTTGAAGTAAAAATAGGGTGCTTACGTATTTCACGGTCGACCATATGTTGAGTTTATAACCTGACACCATAACCTGATTCGCATTTATGTGAAATTAGGTCCCGACCTGAACTGAAAAATATCCGAGCGAGAATATTGAGCGAGCGTAGCGAGCGGAAGTCGACAGTTGTGTTCCGATTAAAACAGTAATAATAATAGGTAGATTGTTACTCACAAAAACGGTCTCCCCACACCTTTTTTTTTTCTACTTAATTTTATATTATTTTTTTTCTCCATCTCACAATTTAATAATTTTTCTATCGATTTTTAGGGATAAGGGCAAGGTCCTTCCGGTCTCTCTCCTGCGTACGCCCATGAGTTATATTATAATTAAGAGTTATTAGGATCAATGAGAATGATGTAATTGTTTATGTTGAGACGACAGATCATCATAGTTTGGTTCCCTGGTTGTTAATTTTAATCTGACAATGAGATGCGGTTCCATATCCAAAAAGTTGTTCCTTTTTATCGATTTGATTTCTACAAATGCTGAAAAATGAACTTCACGTATATATATGAAAACCACACATACAAACACGTAACAAAGTTTTTTAATTATTATTTTCTTTCTGTACCCCTTGGGGTTCGCCTACCACACTTTGGGAAACAGTCCAGTCAAATTTTGCATCCGATCTTGTAAAATGTCAAGTAGTTCTAATTTTTTTTAATGTTGTTTGGACCTGATCCAGAAGTAAAAACACAAATTTTCTATTTCGAAAGATCTGTGCTAGTTGCGTAGCAGCCAAAAAACAGAAATGTTGACACTATTTTCAGTTTTTGATCAATATCTCCCAAAGTATGCGCCAGAAAGAAAAAGTTATTTAGTTACATATTATACTGCATATTATCACACTTTTTATATTATATTATAGTATCGTACTTTTTATGGTACATTTCAATGTTTAATGTTGCACCCCAATCCGGGTCTTACTGGTAGAGTTTCCACTGCCATAAGCTGAGTAGAGGTATTGTAAGGAGCTGGATTTTTTGAATGAGTTGGTAGGCGTAATTGCTGGCATGTTTCCCATGCTCTTCTCGACTTCTCGATTTCCTAGTGCTGATAGATTTCCTTGATATCACCATATGAAAATATAGCATTTGATGTTAGTATAAAGTTGGAAGAGGAGGATATAGGAAAAAACAAAATAAAAAAAGATGTCATCATAAAATAAAACTATTAGTAGCATAACGAAGGATGTGTGGAATGCTCAGAAAAAATGTAAACATTTAAAAAATAATGTTGAGATGTGGAGACCTTCCTGGGTTATATTCACCCTCTAAAAATTGGATACCCTTAATTGTGGTGACAGAAAACCTTCGTGACTGAGCAAGGATTACCCACCTCATCACCTCCTTCTATAAATATGCAATCATTGGTATATTATACCTTCAAGAAACAGTACTTCCTTACCAAGTACTGAGCCTCAAGGGTCTTCTTGGTAGATGCAATGTTATAGTTTTTTGTTTTGTTTTTTAGATGGCATTTGGACAGAAAATAATAATATTGAACATTTTATATGTTGAACCTAATATATTTTATTCTAAATATATATAAATTTTATTAAATAGAAATATTTTGAATTACTACTTTAATTTATATAAAAAATTGCTAATGGGAAGTAAAAAGGAAAATACTATACATCAACTGGTTTCAAATCGTGTTAATTTAATTTGTAATTTAGTCATTGAGATGGTATGTTAACAATTTGCATTGGCCAAGGCAGCGACAATCACTCCTGTCCCTATATTCTTCCCGTTATAATTATTTTTGATAGTTGGAGGAATGGAACTTTGTAAATATATCCAGGAAAATGTGATAACAATGTTGTTAGATAAATGGTGATTTTGGAGAGGCGGAGAAAGTTTTCGTTTCAGGGCGAGAATTTGGTGTTTCCGAGTATCTTAGGGACCAGAGGTACACAGCACGGGTTTAAAAAGAGCCATTACGCCACAGAGTAATGTAAAATACATTACGTTAAAGTGATTAAATTGTTGATTGAGAAATAAGAAAAGGTTTGCAGAGAGAAGGAGACTGATCAATATAAATCAGGAGATGAATCATAAAACAGCTGGCGGCTTGAATTACAGCTCCTTTGCAACTAATAATCTATATAAGACTGAAGATATGGGCAAGAAGCAGATGAGAACAGGCTTCATGATTTTGAAAGAAATATTTAGAGAAGAATTTTTGGCCTAGTTAGAGAGGGTGATTTTTATAATAAAAGATAAATGTACAACTAGAAATGCTCTACTGAGATATTAAGCTCGTCAAGTTGATTAAGGTAGGATGACTTGGCTGAGCTGGGCACGTGGCCCGCAAAAAGACCGAGATTCCAAATAAGGCCTTGACCTGCCAACTTAATACGGCCTACACTGCATCCAGTATAGGGGGAGAATGGACAAAACCCAAATCTTACCTTCCAATGTATATTCTATATTTTTTTATTAAACAAGATAATTTTTTTTTTTTGTTAAATCAATGGAATTCGTAATCCATGTTGGAGTAAGTTTGGTTGACCGTAGATATAAATTAAGGAAGAAGTTGGTCGGTGGTGCGGTCAAAGTGACTGCACCTCCGATGAAATTCGTAATCCATATGTTTAACATACATTTATATGAAATTGTTATATATTATTAAGTTTTATAGGAAATCGAAAACGGTGGAAATGACTAAGATTAGCTTAAATTAATTAAATTCATTGATAATAATTAACATCCTATTTTTTAATAATTATTAACTTAATTTAAGAACAAGAATAAAAACAAAATACAAAATAATGTTATCCATAATAAAAATTTTAAATATTAAAAACGATATAAACTACTTAAGTATGTAGAACAAATACAGAAAATACATTCAATTAAATAGAAAAATAATTTCTTAAATTGACCCATAATTTTAAAAACCAAATAAAATTATGATGCCAAGTTAACAAGAGAATTTTATAAATGCAGCAATCTGATCAGCGACCCATCTCAAATCATGGAAACATGGAGAGAATATTTTAGTGATTTTTAAATGTTTGGCAATCCCTCCTGAACAGTGTAGTGCTAAACTTCCCCAGAGTTAGACAGGATGAAAATATCAACAAATATGATGTGGAATCTTTAGATTACCAGTAGAAGATTTTGTGGATGTGATAGCCGCCCTGAAGAATAACAGATTTCCAGGTCTGGATAGTATAGATGCAGAGAAATAATGACAGAGAAACTTAATCAAAGGAGATTTAGAACCTAATGCTGGATATCTGGATTACAAAGCAGATGCCAAAATAATGGACTACTGCTATCATATGTCCCGTTTTTAAAAAAGGATAGAAAACAAACTGCGACAATAATAGAGGCATATATTTGCTAAGTACGCTATACAAAGTATTTGTAATTCTGGTGATTAAAAATAGTTCAGTTTTGGTCCGCGGAGAATTTGGGTAAATAGCAGTGTGGTTTTAGACCAGGTAGACCAACTATAGGCCATATATTCCCGATTAGGGAAATGCTTACACCACCTTTTTATAGATTTTAAACAAGTATATGACAGATAGGGAAGAATTAACGAAGATAATGATATAAATTGGATTTTAAATATAAAATATAGCGTTTGGGTATGTCATAAGAGCAATCCGTACATATCCTGGTGGCTCTATTTATAATAGGATGACACAGCATCTGGCTTATGCAGACAATATCGTAATAACGGCAAGAAATAAAACCGCGTTGTTAGGTGGCTCTTGATGTATTTGAAATGCCGGCAAAAGAACTAGGGATGAAAATCAATGAACAGAAGACTGTTTATATGTGAACTTAGAGAAAACCGTGTAACCTTTAAGTATTTGAGTGCGATAATAACAGATAACTGGTGGAGGAACTGAAAGAAAGGATGACCGCCTGGAATAGATAATTCCTAAACGATAACGAACTATAATTCCTAAATGAACATTAAATTCTACGTCGAATGAGTTCCAAAACAATAATTTGGTGTGGTATAAAGCCACGTTTCAAAAACGGCGATATTTTCCAACTTTGTCAAAAACTTATTCAATAATGTTTAAAATATGCAATCTGAAATAAGGCTATACAAATTAAGGTTGGAACATCGAAAGGAAAATATCGATTTTCGATATTCGATATTTTGCGAAACAGCAGAACTAAATATCGATATCCACCGATAATCGATATAAAATATCGATATATCGAAAGGAAATGGATGAAAAAGCAAAGATAATTGTATCAAATGAGTATAATGTTAAACTGTGAATATGGTTATGAAATAATATAATTATTATTTATAAAATAATATTTTTATTAACCATGAATCATTATATAAAAAAAAAAAAAGATGGAAAAGTATTATTCTTTGGAAAAAAAAAATGTTATAATACAATACTTTTTTATCTTGAAGACTTTTAGCCATATTTCATATATTATGATCTACAAGTTTTTCAATAATAAAATCTTCCAACTTGTAAAAAAAATATTTATCTTATAACGTTTCCGACTACATTGTGCATTCTCAAAACATTCATTTAAAAGTATGTAATTCATTATATATACATCTCAGTATCATCATTTATATTATTATCTATTTGTCTTTACATTACATTATTTATATATAAATCTTATCTACTAATTATTGTTTTGTCATTAAATATTGTATATTGTTATATTTACTGGTAAAACTCCAAAAGCATGACCGCAAAATGGCGGACTTCTAGATTTTTAAGACCTGACTGTACTTCGAGCTGCGCATGCCCACAACAAATACTAAAACCAACAGATCCTTATCAGTTGAGGTCGGGGCTTTACCGTAATTTTAATTATTTTGTTTTAATTAGATAACAGCTGTCGACTTCCCCTCTCTACGCTCGCTCAAGAGATGACCAAACCCCCAATGATAAATTCACAAATACTAACAGAGTAAAAAAAAAGATAACCCACAATAAATATAACCATGCTGAAATATAGATTTTTTTTTCTATAATTCAGCATGGTTATTTATAGGCAAAATAGATCATAACACGAATCACGAAAGTCGATTTATTGAGTAAATATTTATTTGAGTAGGTATTTGTTGTGGCGCAGCTCGAAGTATAGTCAGGTCTAAAAAATTTAGACCTACGCCATGTTGGGGTCTTGATTCTGGAGTTTTACCTAATAAAGAAAATTGTTAATTAAAATAAAATACAGTAGAATCTCAATAATTCGTATGGTCAAGGGTCCGGGTGTTATTTATGAATTATCGAGGTTTCCCGTAATCGGTAGTTAAAAATAAAAAATAAGAAATAAAATTAATACGAAATTGTATTAATATGAATGTTATATAGTTAGATAAACAAAACCTTTTATTACATGTGGAAAAAAAAAATCGGGTATTTTCTTTTGATGCATTCTTTGAAGACGGGTGTTGTCGATGGCTTAGTTAAGCATGCTCAGAGCAGACAATACGTTTACACCAACATCCGATTTTGCTAATAAATGACGCACGTTGTAGATGCATTATTTCGCCATTTTAGAACTAATCGTAGTCATCAATTTTTTCTTCATCTCATTTTCAAACGGAGTCAAAATTTTCTCGTCAGTTAGTATAGCTACCGCTAAGCCTGCGTCAAAATAGGCGTAATTGAATTTTGGGGTTGATTATTCCCATCCTCGATGCAGTCAATGAGTTGCATCACTACTTCATTGCGTTAAATATCTTAATTCTTTTAATTATGGCCATGTCTAGAGACTGCAGCTTAGAGATTGTGCTGGGAGGCAAAAACAGAACATTAACATCGCTGAGTGATGAACTAGCGGTTGCCTTATTCTTCGACATGGAAAAAGCCTTCGACAGAACCATTAGGAAAACTAAGAAGTTATCTGGTTTAGGGATAAAGGGAAAAATTTTAGAGTTCATTAAACATTTTCTGGCCAAAAGACTGTTCATGGTACGCATAGGAGGTCTCACCACGGGATATAAGGAGCAGAAGAACGGATTACCACAAGGTTGCGTTATCAGTACTACACTTTTTTCTCTAGCTGTTAATAAATTGGGTAAAAACCTTCCCAGAGGTGTTAAAGCTATGTTATATGTCAATGAACTTGCAATTGTGTGCAGAGATAAGGAAATTCACGTCATAAAAGAAAAACTGCAACAGGAACTATGCCGCATATATGACTGATCAAGATCTTGAGGTTTATGTTTCAGTCATGAAAACACTAAATGCATGCACTTTTCCAGAAAACGTAACACTCCAATGTTTCCTGAACTACTACTGGGAGATAACATAATACCATTCGTCGAAACTTGCCGATTCTTGGGCCTTACATTGGACAGGCGCCTTTCCTGGGAAACTCATATTAGGACACTCAAGAGTAGTTGTATAAAAAAGTTAAGCATTTTAAAAGTCCTTGGTGGTACCACACGGGGGTCAGATAAGTCCACATTATTAAAAATATATCAGACAATTATATGCTCCAAATTAGATTATGGCTCGATTAAATACGGCTCAGCACGCCTAACAACCCTTTCAAAACTAGATGCAGTCCACCACGCGGGTAACAGGCTATCTACAGGAGCCTTCTGTACAAGTCCCCTATACTGAGTCTCTACAATGAATCAGGGCTACCGCCATTTCTTTTGATAAGACAGAAACTAGCAATAAATTATTTATTCTAAATTATACCTACATACCTCGCATCCTTCTCACAGATATATCTTTAAAGCAAAATTTTCCAGGAAATTCCTGCAAACACCAAATAGTTCCATCTCACTTACTGAAAGATTGTCAGCCGCTATCCGTCAAATAAAAACAATTACTCTGAACCCATACAACACAAACTCACCACCTTGGACCTTTGAACAACAAATTATTCACCGTAAATTATCAAAACATACAAAAGAAACCACTTTGCCAGTCGAATGCAAAGCATTATTACATCAAACTGCAGCTAACATACCGGATATTACAATAATGTACACAGACGGATCAAAAAATAATACTTCAACAGCCTATGCCGTAGTGACTGCTCACGATACGTATAAATATAAATTATCCCCCTTATGTAGGGTATATACTACTGAACTTAATGCCATCGCTTCAGCACTAGGCATAACCATGTCTGCTCCCACAGTTAACATCACAATTATCTCCGACTCTCTCAGTGCAGGACTAAATAGCAAGTATTCCGAAAACAACAACATCATTAAAATCCACGAGTACATCACTATGATCAAACGGCTTGGTAAAAATATTTACCTGATATGGGTACCTCGTCATATAGGAATCACAGGAAACGAAATGGCAGATAACGCAGCTAAAGAAGGACGGACCATATTAAATAGCTCAACCTCTAAAGGAAAACACTAAAACAAGGATGGCAGTCAATGTGGGACGAAAGCCCTCCCAGCAAATTGAAGACAATAAAACAAACTGTGCAGCCATGGAATACCTCAAACCGTAAAATTCGAAGAGAAAAAGTACCTTTAACCCGACTAAGGATAGGTCACACAAGAATGACCCATGGGCATCTCATTGCTAAAAACCAGAATCCGACATGCCCCAAATGCAACAATTTACTGACAATAGACCATATATTTCAACACTGCCCTTACTTTACCGCAAAAATGTCACAGAAAGGTATTCCATCAGATATCGCAATAGCTTTAGGAGAAAATGAAACAACAATTCAAACAGTCCTAAATTTTACGAAAGAAAATAATTTATTAAAAGATATCAATTTAACAAACTAGTCTATACCATACCATGTTTACTCATATAAAATAAGACTTCACTATAAACAATAGGCGTTGACGGCCGATAGGTTTTACGCCTCTAAACAAAAACAACCAACCATATTTTTCTTACATCTACACCAGAATTTTCAATGAAGGTATGGACCTCATCAGAGCCTATACTAAGTGTAAAATCTGCTCTTTTCTGCCATTTGATGGAATGACTAGCCAGACTTCGAAAATATCCCCATTGCTACTAGTGCGTTCTTAAAAAAAGAAAATAATCGCTGTAACAATAGTTGCAAGAATTTTCAAAATAATCTTGCACGAGCAAGACAACAGACAATTTTACACATAAATACCGACAAGGGTTTTACTTTTTTTAAGAAAATCATTTTTTATTTGAAGAAAATTAAAAACTTTTGGGACATATTTAATGTAAAGTCTTACCTATTAAATATGATTTTTTTTGTACTGAAAATTCATGGTACTATAGCCAATAAGTAATATTATCATAAAATAATTGTAAAGCTTACCACTGGTTGAAGGGTACATTCTGAATAAAGAAATAGCACACCATTAAAATGTGCCGTGTTACCAGACTGAAAAAATGCATTAAAATGAAATTGATTGTACTTGCCTTCTAGTTCCAAAACAAGTGCCCACAACACTTACTTGCTTGTTGACGCCTATTTGAAAAACTTTCGACAGGCACCGAAAAAGGCTCAATCTTCTAAATGGAATCAACAAATAATTGATTTTTATCCGTTGTTCGATGCACTGTGCGGCATGTCGGGCAACTAAACATGTGGACTCGGTTTCAACGGACGGTTAACCAGTCTAATAGTAGGTTGGCCAGACTTTCCCTTCCCCCCCCCCCATCGTGCGCTCCCCCCATATCCCTATACATTGCATATCGTTGTATTACTTGTGACTCCAATGTTCCCAGAAAAAAAAGTAGCCGCACCTTCCCAAAAAGGCGTCCTAAAGACGTGTTTCAAAGCTGTATAGTCAGAGAATCATAAGACATAGACTAATAAAAATTTTAAAAAATGGCTCAGACACTAAACACACCAGTAATGTCAATTTTTTCAAGTCGTTCTCACAAAAGTTGAAATTTCAAGAGCAGTGGCAATTCAAAGCTCAACAATAACGAAAAAGTCTTATCATAAAACATGTAGAGGACTTATTCTTTTTTAAAAACCTATAGTTACTTTTTAAAATATTCGAAATGGTTCCTTGGAATGTACTTAATTAGCAGTGAAGCGGTAGGGACATAAGTGCTTAATCTTCTTCCACATCAATAAGCATTCATAAATGCAATGCTTATTAGCTTGATTGACATCATTTAGTTTAATTACATTAACGAGCTTATATTAGTGCCAGTAAAAATAATATATATATATATATATATATATATATATATATATATATATATATATATATATATAGCTATGTTTTCTAGGTTGAGTTGAGTTGAGCTTGATTTCTATTTAGCTGCTAATACATTAGTCTATATATATATAGGGATGCCATTGGGCAATCATTGAGGATGATTATCCCAAAATTAAGTAAGCTTATGAATACCTTTGAATTTCTTACCTTGTCCTCTAAATTGGATACCTTTCCAAGGGCCTGGTTTGTGGTTACCATTATTTAATAATTAACCAAGATAATGTTCCTACTTTTAAGTTTAATACTAATGTTAATCAAAGTTACTGCTATCTTAATGAAATATATTCAAATTAAATATGGGCATGGTTACTAAAGAACTACCTCCTTGCTAACATTTATCTTTATTCTTCAAAATTAAAATAACGAACTATTACAATAAAAAGTTAACCATGGAATGATTCAGCCTAGACTTAGCCATTAATTGTTTTAACATAAATCTCTTATCTGTACTAATTGGTGTTGATGGTTCCTCAGCATCTCTCCCTCGTTTTACCCTGCATATCTTCAGTCATGGAGCCAGAGCGCATGGTCAGTGTTCAGCCAAGCCGTCTTGCATCATCCCTCATCAGTCTCCTGGTCCTCCCTCCGCCTCGATCAGTTCAGCAGTCCTTCTTTTTCACCTCTTTGCTTCTATCCCCCTTTCTCTCATGTTCTGCCTAAGAGGGGGTCGAAAACGTTGTTCATTGGCCGGCTAGTTTTATAGAGGGAGGAAATTCTGGGATTTCATCGGATGGCTCCACCCCTTGTCCTGACAGTCGATATCTGCGAACCATTATCCAACTAGTATAATTTAACCATACCTTTTCCAGGCGGTCTCCACTTTTTCCTCGAGGCCAGCCAAGCCTAAGGGGACCAGTTCTTAAAATTGATTAGGTATTCCAGCTTTTGGCGTTGTTACATTGTTAACTTCTCGGTAGGGTTTTTAAATTAACTTATCCCTTATCTCTTATGTGGTGACATCTGTCATCGCCTGTCAGTTACACTTCTTTCTACCTGCTCGTCCCTTATTTCTTTTGTTCGCACCTGGTCTGTTTAAATTATATTACGATAATATTGCCCAATATCAATACATATTAATATATATATATATATATATATATATATATATATATATATATATATATATATATTTACATTTTATTTTCTTTCCTGGGGACATATAAGACACATATACAATTAAATAAATTTTAATCCAGGTTCATACTTTCACGATATCCTTATTAAACACCGATATAGCGGTGGAGCTTTGAATATAAGCCTTGTCAGCTATTCAAAAGCGGCTACCTTAAAAAATGACATTTTATGCAAGAAAAAATTTTCTACCATTTTTGATTCTGTGTTCAATATCTCGAAAACTACCAAAAACGCGAAAAATATAATTTCCTATTTAAAGGAAATTAAATTAGCTAAAATTTGAGCCCTAATAGACCTCCTTATGTTTACTAGTTATCGAGATAATGTTTTTCAAAAGTAAACATTTATCATTTCTTTTTTCCCGAGAAATCACCGTTTTGTTAATTTATTTTGGCAATTATCATGGAGACTGCTCTTCCTACAAACATAATCATTATAAACTATATTATGGTGCATTTAACTAGCTCCAATTTGGGTGGCAATGGACATCTTTACGTCTAATAGTTCCCCAGATTTAAAAAAATAAATAAAAATCCGAAAAACGTTAAATCACCGTTTTGTGAATTCATTTTGACAAATATCATGGAAACTGTTCTTCCTAAGAAGATAATTATTATGAACTACTTAATTGTGCATTTAACTAGCTCTAATTTCAGTGGTAATTGACATCTGTACGCCTAATAGTTCTGAGATATCTAACTTTTCTTAAGATGTCTCAGTCAAAATCGTGTACAATTTGTTTTTTAAAGAACTTTATCTCGAAATCTATTTGACGTATAGTTGTCTATTACCTCTCAAATTAGAGCTAGTTGAATGCACTATAAAGCTGTGTATCATTTTATCTTTGTAGGAAGAGCGGTTTCCATGCAATTCAGCAAAATAAAGTTACAAAAAGGTGATTTCTCGTTTTTCGAAATTTTTTATCTCGGGGCCTACTTCACGGAAAGAGCTTTATTACCGCTCAAATCTGAGCTAGTTGAATTCGTCATAAAGTATTATATAAAAATTATCTTCGTCGGAGAACTTTTTCCATGATATTTGTTAAAATAAATTAACTAAACGGAGATTTCTCGTTTTTTGTTTAAATCTTTTCTTTTGAAAAACATTATCTCGATAATTATTAAACGTGAGGAGGTCTATCAGGACACAAATTCTAGCAAATTTAATATTCTTTAAAAAAGGTCTTTATAATGTTTTTCGTGTGGTCGGTAGTTTTCAAGGTCTTGAGTACGGAATGAAAAATGAGTGAAAATTTTAAGTTTTCTCTTGAATAAAAAACCGCCATTTTTATGCCGGCTTTGGTATGGCAGACAAGCCTTTTTTACAAAGAAGGTCCTACACATTCGTGATTCACATTTAAGCCTTGTCCGAAAATGATTTACGAATTTCGTCCCTTGCTCCAGTAATGGTATATTTATAAATTGTATAGGTATAAATTGTATATTTGTTTACGAAAATCAAATTATTTCATTGTTACTGGCTCTTAAATTATTCCACTAATAAAAGCTCGTTCATTTAATTTTACTAACTGATATAGAATAAGCTAATAACTATAACATTTATGAATGCTCATTGATGAGGAAGAAGCGCGTACGTCCCTACTGCTTCGACGCTGATGAAGTTGATTTTCTAAGGAACCATTTCAAATATTTTAAAAAGTATCTATTGGTTTTTAAAGGACAATAGGTGCTCCACATGTTTTATTAGAAGACTTTTCGTTATTGTTTGCCGTTGAATTTCCACTGCTCTTGAAATTTCAACTTTCGGGTGAACGACTTAAAAAAATTGACTTTACTGGTGTTTTTTAGAGTCTGAGCAATTTTTTTTTTTTTTATTATTATTCTATGTCTTATGTGTTTCTGAATATTCAGGTTTGAAATAAAGCCAATTATGGTGAAATAAAGCCATAAGCAGATTTTCAGTAACAAAAAACTAAATTAATTCAAATTCGGTAGTCCGCCATGTTTGGACACCATTTTGGTAAGATGCGGACATTTTTTTTTCTGAGAGCATTGCCTTTTTTTTAATCATTAGTCACAAGAAACACAACGATGTGCAATTTATAGGGATGTAGGAGGGAGGGGGAGGGGGGTGTACGGTAGGAGGGTCTGGCCCGCAGACTATAGGCTCATGGAGAAAGCCCAGTAGGAATGTGCCGTAGGAACTGGATCGGGAACGGTAACCTAATCTCGCAGTGGAACATTGCGGAATAGTTCCAATGGGTGGAAGTTAACGATACAGCTGGATCGATAAGAGGTGGGGACCGAAGATCGACTTCAAACCGGACCAGTAATGTTCAGGAACATTTGGAACAGTATCGGTAACGAGTAGGGAATGAGATCGACATGGTCGGATCAGAAACAGTTGGAAAAGTGTCGATAACGCTTATCTAGCGTTCCACAGCGTTCCCAGCGTTCCTCTTACCGAGTCCAGCACTGGCGGATCCAGAAGGGACCCGCCCCCTTTTCCTTGGAAGCTGAAAAATATTTTTTTTCTTGAAAACTGATTTCTATTACATATACAACAGGCGCTTTTATTAATATAAGAATTGAATTTTGGTTGATTGATGTGGATTTTAAAACAACCAACATATCTCTAACTGTAAAAACATCAAAATATAAATTTAACAGCACTTTTATTTCGTAGCATCGAATTACAGCATAAATTTAACTTAGAGAGACGTAAATATTAGAAACAATGGACAGAACAAGAAATAGAAAATTGTTAGATGTGATGTGCATTACAAAAAAACACACAAAAAAACAATTAACTGCAAAAATAATAATATGAATCTAGAAATTAGATTATAATAGATATTATAATATAATACATATCATACCTAAATAAAATAAAAAATTTCTGGTCCAAACTATATTATAAATTTCAGCTAAAATAATTAGAAAATAAATAAATTAATAACACCGGTCTTCAAAAAAGAACTATTTTTTCACAAGAACAAAAGTAACAGATTCTAGAAAGATTTTTCATCCTGAATTCTTTTTTTTTTTTTTTTTTTATTTATTTATTGAAATTTACAACTGTATTACATAATACAACAAGTAAATGGGAATTTGAAGTACAAGACATGAGAATTACTTGTGAAGGAGCCACCCATTGGTAGCACTTCAATGTCTATTTTAACTTAGAAGGTCCCGTGGCCATCTTCTTTTCAGACGCCTCAGAGGATTATCAGGAATACATGGGGATGAAAGGCTACGAATAAGAGCGTTGGTATGGGCAAGGAGTTTGGAATTAAAGGAGGTATATCTATTTCGGGCTAAATCTGCAACAAATGGGATATTGAGGTCTTTATGGATAATTTTATTTGTGACAAAATAAGGAGCATTAAGGATTTTTCGAAGGATTTTGGATTGCAAGGATTGGATGCGGGAGGAATTTGATGGTTTAGTGGTACCCCAAAGCTCTATCCCGTATGTCCAAATAGGCCTGATAATGGTGATGTAAATGAGCTTTTTGTAGAAAATCGGTAATTTGGAGCGTTTGTCAAGTAAGTGTTGCAGTAATCGGAATCTTCGAGCAGTTTCTTGTCGTTTCAGTCTTGTGTGAGGATTCCATGTAAGGCGTTTATCAAGATGGAGTCCTAGGTAGCGGATTTGTTCGACTGGGATAAATGGTATATTATTAAAGGATACTGTAGGACAGGATGTAGTGGGTTTACGACGTAGGGTAAAGGTGATTTGATGGGATTTGTTAGGATTTATTTTGATTCTCCAGTTTTGACACCATTCTTCAATGGCTGTGATGTGTGACTGCAGGGTTTGAGATGCGGCAAATGGGTCAATGTTCACAGATAACACACATGTGTCATCAGCGTAAGTAGTGAGGATGGTGCTAGGATGGGTTGGGATATCAGCCTGTATACACCGTGTAAAGGATGGGGCCAAGGATACTACCTTGAGGTACACCGGCGGACTGAGAGAATAGTGATGAGTAGGCAAGATTATGGTTTACTTTGAAGGTTCTATCGGTGAGGTAGGAACGGATTAATAGAAAATATGTCGGGGGAAGGAATTGACGGAGTTTGTAAAGCAGTCCCGGGTGCCAGACTCGGTCAAAAGCTTGTTCCACATCGAGAAAGGCTCCCGTGCAGTACATTCCGCGCTCCAATGTGGAGGATATCACATCCACCACACGATGACACTGCTGAATAGTAGAATGGGATGTTCGAAATCCAAACTGATGGTCAGGAATCACTTGATTTAATTCTAGGATTGGGTACAGTCTCTTTAATATGAGTTTTTCTAGGATTTTGCCCATAGTGGGCAAGAGGGAAATAGGACGATAGGAGGATGGATTTTCAGATGGTTTTTTTGGTTTTGGTATCATTTTTATAATAGACAGTTTCCAAGGATCAGGGAAATAGGTGGTTCTGAGTGATGCATTGTATATATAGGTTAGGAATAGGACAGCTTTTCGAGGGAGGTGTTTTAGGATGTGCGATGTGATGAGATCATGACCAGGAGCTTTTTTGGAAGGTAATTTCTGAATGATGTTAGTTATTTCGGAAGGATGAAACGCTTTAGGAGGAAGGGACATCTGAAGTGGAATAGTTAGTTCTGCCTCAACATGCTCAAGATGGGCTGGGTTAAGGATATCAGGATGAGGATTAAAAGTTTTGAAAAGGTGTTCACCGAATATTTGGGATTTTTCCTCATCTGATCTAGACCAGGTCTGAGATTCAGTGAGAAGCGGATGATTAAAGGTTTTGAATTTTAATAGCTTTGCTGTAGTTATCCATAATGATTTATCGTTAGAAGTTAGGTTCTCTGTTATTTTCTGGAAATTTTGAATTTTGTATTTTCTGATTTCTACTTTTAATTTGTTGGTCAGTTTTGAATAATGAATTTTGTCTGATGGATATCTTGTTCGATGCCACCTCGCTCTTGCTCGGCGTTTTTCAGTTAATAAAATGCGAATATGATGTGGCAAGTTGGTTTCTTGCATATTTCTAATTTTGTGGTGTGATGTGTTGCTGTAGATAGTGGTACCTATTGCTCTTGTGAATTCCTCTATAGCAGAATCAATCTGATGTTTAGTTTTTAACGGAATTTTTAAGTCAAGTTTGTTTTCTAGATCGTACCGAAAATTGTTCCAGTTTACTTGTCCTTTAATCAGGGAAGGAGGGGAGGGCTTCGGAACAGGATTTGAATGCAAGAAAAGCAGAACCGGACTATGATCTGAAGATAGGTCATCTATGGATTTTATTGTACATTGGAAGGAGGGTATCTGGGAAGTAATGAATATATCAAGGATATCAGGATGTTTTTTAAGGGATGTAGGCCAATAAGTAGGGTTCATGGGAGAGAGGATGGAATAACTGTTGGAGGTTGTGATACGAGAAAGAATTCTGCCACGAGTATTGGAAGTTCGACATCCCCATCGTTGGTCTTTGGCGTTGTAATCCCCTCCAGCAACGAAACGCGGACCAAGGGATCGGAATAAGGAATCAAGGTGGTTACAGGAAAGGGAATTTCCAGGAGGGCAGTATACAGCTGAGAATGTAGTGTTTAAAGGACGGGAGGATAAGGTTATTGAGGTTGATTGAATGGTGTCAGTTGGAGTGGAAGGAATTAGGGAGTGAGGTAGGGATTTGTGAATAAGGATGCAAGAACCTGCGTGGGATGTGTTATCTGGATGATCTGATCTGTGTGTAATGTAGTCTCGTATGTAAAAGAAAGAACGCGTCGTGAAGTGAGTTTCAGTAACTAGGGCAATGTCAATGAAATTTTCGTGGAGGAATATGTCAGGTTCGTCTCTGTGATTCTGTAGGCCATTTGCATTCCACAAAAGGATAGTTAGGGTATTTTTGTTCATCGTGAGATATTGAGCGGGATTTCAGTTAGGACTCTGGTAAGTATTGTGATAAGAGGTCTTATTGTATCTTGAAGATCACGAAGGAAGGATGAAAGGATTGATGTTATATCGGAAGGATTTTGGCTAGGATAGGAGTAGAAGGAAGAGTCGTGAGGTGGAGGGTTATTCTGTCTTGGTGGAGGTTGAACCCTCGTGTGGGATCGTTGTGTGGATTCCACATTTAATGGAGCTTCTTGTGAAAGATAGGGGAACTGGGATAGTTCAGGATGTTTGGGATAGTAAGGAGGTGGAATCTGTGGCGATAACTTCACCCTTAGGGATGCGCTTTTGGAAGAAATTTCATTTCTAGTTATTTTAGGCTGAGGATGGGAGGTCTGAGGTTGAGGATATGAAGACTGCGACTGAGAATGGGAGGGGCGAGGCTGAGGATGAGAGGTCTGGGGTTGAGAACTGGAAGTCTGAGGGTGTGGGATCTGCGGTTGAGAATGGGAGGTCTGAGGCTGAGGTAAGGAGACTTGAGGCGCCTGTGGTCGAACCAGATGTCTTGTGGTGACGTTGGAATACGTTATTCTACTCCTGGAGCTCATCTGTCTTCGTTCTGCATTGTTTACCGGAGTTCCCAGGTTCATAGGATCATTCCTCGTTGAAGGGCCAGGCATTTGGTCTTCATGAACTTCGTTCCTTGGCAAATTTCTTGCAACTAGAACTTTTTGTCGTTGCATGTTTTTATAAACAATGCAACCTTTGTAATTTGCAGGATGGCTTTCACTGCATAGAACACATTTAGCTGGAGTATCCCGAGGCTTCTGGCAAGTGTCAGACGCATGAGGGCCTGCACATTTAACACACCTGGCCTGATGATGACAGTAGGCTTTGGTATGGCCTAGACTTTGGCATTTAGTGCACTGGACAATTTCTGGTCTCTGCCTCGGTTCTTCGAAACGTATACACGAGTATACTAGTCTATTTACTAAAAATATTTCTGTATTATTTGGTCCTGGCTCAAGGTCGACGAAAAATAGTGGCAATGGATATCTTTCAGTAGGGTGGAAAACGTTGGAAATGCTTCTAACATTGTGCCCTAACTCTTCTATATCCTTCTTAATAGCGGTAGTGGGGGTGGTGGTATGAAGACCCCTCAAGACAACTCTGTATGCTTTTTCTTGTTTTAATTGATAGCAATGGAAGTCATATTGCTTTTCTGTCAAATGGTTGACTAGTTTTTTATAGTTGTCTTTGTTGGTTGTATTAATTCTGATGTCATTTAATCGGGAAAAACATTTGAAATTTGTTTGTCCAATTAAATTTGCAATTTCATGGCCAAACGACATAAAGTCTTGAATATTGCTTACAAATATTGGAGGTGGCTCTGGTTCAGAGAACTGCCGGTGAGTGGTAGATTCGGTTGTATTACTTAAGACTGCAAATTGGTTGCTTATTGGAATGGTAGGAACTGTTGATGTAGATGCTATTTCAATAGGTGCTGCAGTTTTACTGCGGGTGTTAGGTTGGGAAGTTTGTTTGGCTTTTACTTTTTTATTTTTTTTTTTATTCGGCGAATTCCCAGCAGAGCCAGGTGCAGCGTTTCGTTGACGCTTCTGGAGGGTCCTTCTCTTCAAATATTGGGAATCTGTCTCGCTTATTTCGGAAAAAGCCGTCTCCTCGTCTGTGTCCATATTCGACGATTTATCCATATTAATTAAAATAAATAAATTTTAGAGAATATAAAATTAAAATTTAACTTCTAATTATTTATAATTATGTGCATGAAAAAAAAAATAATACAAAATAAAACATTCTATGAAATTAAGGGAAAAAAAAAAAAAAAAAAAAAAGATTAATAAGTCTATGGATTCGAACTCGTGACTAAGCAGAGGAAAAGAACTGGTGTACAGCGCCTAGTCCACTGAGCTACCTGAGATGTGATAACAGACTGTTCCACGCGATGATAGCCAGTAGCCAGTAGCGTGCAGGTTACAGATTGCCTTGCCACGTGTGTGATCTCTCTGGCCTACGAGTACATCTTCTCACTATTAAAGTTAATTAAGGAGCACTCACCTCACTCAATGTTATTGTAATATTGTTCACCTACGTATAAAGTCAATATTTACAAAGTTTCTGAGCACAACTTGAGCTAATACCACTACGATTACAGAATCAGTGCAGAGCGATAACTAAGTCTAACTTCAGTTGCGGCCATGACACTTACTCTCATATCCTGAATTCAAATATCATTTCAGTTTTTCCCTATCGGTCAGGTTTTGTGTGATATTAATTTGAATTTTTTACGAACTACTCATTCTGATTTATCAAGAAAGTGGTAGATAGTGATATTCGGGCATATTTTGTATCTGAAACGTCTCTCTTCTTTGCCCAACTGTGATGAGCCTGCATATTAGAACTCCACTTGCCTTAGTACCTCTTTTCCATTGTAGAAATTTGCTGGTGAAAACACTCACCGTGCTCATCGCTGACAGCTCCGAGCTTTTCCGGGAAGAAGTCTAAGTGTGAGTGCAAGAAGTGAATTTTTAAAGGCATGTTGCATCCCATAACTTTATAAGAATGCAGAAGATGAGCCACTATTTCACGGTAGTTTTCTGCTTTATGGTTTCCAAGAATATTGCAACATACATTTTTGAATTACTGCCAGGCTGCTTTTTCCAGGGGATTTAACAGTCCCTCAAAATGTTCCTATAAAAATTACTTCTTTCAGTTTAGCATTACTGAGTTTGTTGAATTTCGATTTTATGTACAAGAATCCATCAGAAAGTTTATCCATAGCTTTGGCGACATTTTTCATTATTCCTGATTCGATATGCCCTTCATTGCATATGGAGGTAAATATATTTTTTCAGGATTCACCAAAGGGACATGTGACACATTTTTCTAGCCAGGGATAAAAGATTCACGTTTAGGGCTTGATTTTCTAACGTAGTGAGACTTCCTATCTTTGCTGTCCTATTCGTACAAAAATCAGCAAAATTTGGCGAACCCAAGTTGCAAATCAAGCAACAAAGCAATGACCTCTAAATCACCTTAGATATACCATTTATATTTTTCATATTAAATTTTCTCTATAACTAGTTTAATATGTCTCTTTCATACCAGCGGCACGCGCTACAGGTATTGATGGAAGTTCATTGCCATATGTAGCAGCTCAGCCTTCAAGCTAACTTTAGAGGAGTCTATGAAAAATCGCTGCTCATCTATCTGGCCGGTGTTGATGCCCAAGGTTTCCATAACAGAACAAATATAATTGCAAAACACTATACGATTTTCTTCACAGAAGCAGTTTTTTAAATCACTATGGCGGCTACGTTAACTAAATATACTTAAATCTTTCTGGAGTAGATTCCAGACTTTGATTCTGGAAGTCAAAACTTCAGCTTGTTGTTTTGACAGGTTTAAATCCCGAATCAGGTCATTAAAGTCTTGTTGATTGCGAAAGTAATGCTATGATGACCAGCTACTGGCTTCATATGTCAGATCATTTATATTTTCGTCATTTGCATTTTCAGTTTGCGCTAGGTCAGAATCAGAGTCATCGCTTAAGGTCGTACCTGCATATACTTGTACAGGAGACTCTTCATTGTGTAAGACAGGTCTCATTGCAGATGGCAAGTTCGGATATTTAACTTTAGTTTTTGTTTTAGATGTGATTCCTTTAATATTTGTAGAGCAAAAATAACGGTGTGATATTTGGTATCAGTTAAATGATCCTTCGGCTCCCTCTAAATCATGGGAATCGCAAATGGCGTTTGATGTGTACCATTTTTCCACCCAGTCAACAGTCAACTCACGAAGCACAGCATATATTTGGGCCCCAGGTCTTATCAAAATCACCAACTTGACATCCAAAGTAAAGGTCATAACACTTTTTAACAAGTGGCGTGAAATTTTGCCTCTGAGACTTGAAAGTTAGCAGACCACAAATATAGGACTGCTGAAGGTGAGCTGACCAGAAATTACACACTCTCTTGGCATGATGAAAAAACACAACTAAACTATAACACAACGTACACAATGTATTTCTAAACAGAAAGGAAATTTATATTAAAAGGTTCCTATGATAGGTCAAAGAGAACGCTAAAATCAGATTTTATAAAGTGGCTGTCACAAGAAAATGCCTAATTGAAAAATTCTGACTACATATCTGAATTCAAAAAATACTCAAGAATCACTAATCAGATTTCTTGTGAAGAAAATCTTGTCGACCAGCGCAATGGTACTTTTGTTTGTCACAAACCTCATTATTAATATCATCTGTAATTTGATTTCTTTTCTTCTTTTTTTTTTTAAATTTCTCTTCAGTTTTAGCTATTTCCTCTATTTTTCTCTTTATCTTTGCCATTTGTTCATTTTCATTCTTTTTATCTATTCTGAATTTCTAAGTATTATTAATTTTGTTAAACCAATATTTACTAAAAAGTATAATATCATCATTAAACGGCACTAAAACCCATCACTGGCCTCCTCAAGTAGCTTTCGCCAGTTATTTCCGTCAAGTGCAGCTGTCCTCCAGCTTCGAACACCAAGCAGGTTCCTCGAGTCTTCTTTTGCACCATCAGCCCATCGTAATTTGGAGCGTCCTCTCGGTCGTGTTCCATGTAGTTCCTCGTCGAGGAGTTTCCTTGGAATCTCATGGGCATCCATCCTGGCCACATGCCCCGCCTATCGAAGCCTGCCGAGCTTTATAATTTTAGCAACATCTGCTTCCTTTAATAAAGAATACAATTCGTTGTTTTTTCGCCTTCTGCATTTTGTGTTCTCTGTTAGTGGACCATTAATGCGTCGGAGAATCTTTCTTTTAAATATTTATAGATCTCGCTCATCACTCATTGTAGTCTAAGTTAGCACTGGTCTGATTAACAATAATAATAAACTATTTATTTATTCTAGGACAATTTCCTATAGAAGAACAATTAAAGGCAATGATAGGTGGTGTTCAGAGCCTTAGAGTATATGAAACAGGAACATATGAGTTAATAGATAATAAAAAAGATAAAAAGAAAAGTTAATAAATAAATAAAAATACAAATTATAACAAGTCATAATGCAGTAACTTCTGGCATAAGAAATAGGTATTGATGGTCTAATTGTTTACGTCTTAAAATGAAAAACATACGAAGTTTTTATATTAATAAGATAAAAAAAAATTAGAAATGAAGTAACATATTTACAAATGCTGATTGAAATAAAATAAGCTCTATTTACAATTCTTTTGGAATTGGATGGAAAGGAAGTGATTGAATAAGCAGGATTTTAAGGTGGGAAGAGTATTGATGGGACAGATGGAAGGAGGAATGGAATTCCCTAAGGATGAGGATCGAAAGTTGTGGATCAGTGGGCCGCTGTATATAAATCTGAAGGCCGAGAATGGGTTTGACGAGAATGAACAGAGGATTAGTTTTTTATGTTTGTAGCTCTTGAAAGTATACTGCTCCCCAGTAGTCGACCAAGTCCAAAATAGCACCTGTTAGCAGACTCCATTCTTCTTCTGATTTTAGCCGAGATATCATTATTTTCGTATACTTGAGAGCCCAGATATACAAATCCACTAACTCGTTCAAATGTGTATGAGCCAAATTGAACTGTGATTTCATCAGGAGGCTTAACTTCTTTAGCGCCTATGTATTTGGTTTTCTTAGCGTTCACAACTAGGTCCATTTTTTCTGGCAGAAATACAAGGACAAAGAATGCCTCTTCAATAGCAGTTCTCGATCTTCCAATGATATCTAAATCATCTGCGTAGCCAAGAATTTGGATTGTTCGGTTGAATTTTTCCAGACATAAATTAAACAATAAGCTTGCAAGGGAGTCTCCTTGTCGGCTTCCATTAACAGCAGTAAATCCCTGAGAGAGATCTTGAATGCACACCACATTTTCAATCTTATCCATAGTCAGTTTTACCAGGCGTATAAGTTTTACTGGGATATTACTAGGTTGTTACAAAAGTCCTTGTGCATTTGTATTAGGGTTGGAATATCGACACGCGATATATCGATATATCGGAGTTGAAAAACCTATATTTTTCTATCGATATCTTAACATCCGATATATCGATGATATGGATATTTTGCAACGATATATCGACGACACCATACGCTAAACCACAGTAGAATCTCGATAATTCATATCTCGGTAATTCGTATATACCGATTTTCTGGTCTTTTGAAAATCTCCCTTGAGAATCTTATTTGGTATAAAAACACTGCAATCTGGTCCCCTCGATAACTCGTATTTATTTTCGTATTCCAAGTAATGTAAACGTCTTATAATTCCAACAAAAAAAATCTGGTCTCTTGTTTTTAGAGAGCGTTAAACTTAAGGGTTTTTTGCAGGGCATGAAGGCACTTGTTACCTGCAGACAGCCGCGCATTCACTTCCTCTTTCATTTTGTTGTCATCTGTTATGACAGAGCCAAGGTGCCTGTCATTTCAAAACTGCGTTCGCCGATATGCAAATCGTGGTGTTCCAGGTGCTGGCTCCTGAAAGATTTTAAATATTTCGTTTTTCCTTCATTAACATGAAGACCCACTTCTGCCACTTCCCTTACAAACTCTTCAAATGCTCCCCCAAGCGCTGCCGTGTTTCTAGCTATTATGAGAACATCGTCCTTGTATGTCAATTGCTGTGTGAGTCGATTATAAATAATTCCATTGGGGTTGGTTAGTATTGTCCTAATACTACAATACAAAAGCATGTACCACAAGCGAAATTTTCAACGAATGGGTACAGATATGGAATAAAAAACAGCGAAAATATTTAACTATTTATTGATAATTGTACGGCCGACCCACGACATTACCACATCACTCAGCGATGTTAATGTTCTATTTTTGCCTCCCAACACAACCTCTAAGCTGCAGACTCTAGACTTGGCCAAAATTAAACAATTTAAGACATTTAACGCAAGGAAGTAGTGATGCAATTCTTAGAAAGCACCAAGGATGGGAATCACCTACCTCAAAATTAAGAAACTCCCATAACTTTTCGAGATTTCGCCAATTTTGACGAAGGTTTAGCGGTAGCAAGACGAGGAAATTTCGACTATGTATGAAAAGGAGATGAAGAAGAAATTGATGTGCCGACGATTAGTTCTAAAATGGCGAAATAATACATCTACAACGTGCGTCATTTCTTAGCAAAATCGGATGTTTGTGTAAACGTATTTTCTGCTCTGAACGTGCTTAACGAAGCCATCGATAAGACCTATCTTCAAGGATTTCACCAAAAGAAAATAACCGATTTTTTTTCAAATGTGATACTTTAAGGTTTTGTTGATTTAAATATATCATTTGTATGTCCATTCACATTAATACAAGTTTGTAATTTCCTATTTTATACCGCCGATTATTGGAAATCTCGTTAATTTGGATATCTAGATAAATCATATTTACCTTTTGAACGCTTGACCATAAGAATTATCGAGATTCAACTGTATTTTATTTTAAGTAACAATTTCCTTTATTCGGTAAAACTCCAGAATCGTAACCCCAGCATAGCGGAGGTCTAGATTTTTAAGATCCTAAAAATCTAAATGTCCGCCATTTTGGGGCCACGATTTTGGAGTTTTACCAGTAAATATAAAAATAAACAATATTTAATTACCAAACAATAATTAGTAGATAAGTTTTATATACAAAATAATGTTAATTAATCCTATGTAAAGACAAATTGATAATTATATAAATGATGATTGTACTGAGATGTATATCAAATGAATCACATGCTTTTAGATGAATGTTTTGAGAATACACAATATAGTCGGAAGTGTTATAAGATAAATACAATTTTTAGAAGTTTGAAGGTTTTATTATTGAAAAACTTCTAGAAGACTATAATATATGAATATATAATATATATTTTTTTAAGTATAATTCTTAATCATCTTTTTTTATTATGATTCATGGTTAGTAAAAATATTGTTTTATAAATAATAATAATTATATTATTTCATAACCTTCTTCATAACTTAAAATTATACTCAACCAAAACTCACTCCAACATGAATCCAAGGGACCTAGGCATACACCTAGGCACAAAATATATAAGTATTACTTATTAAAGTGTTGCTGTTTGACGGCACCCCTCCGACCAACTTCTTCCTTAAGTATATCTACAGTCAACCAAAACTCTCTCCAATATAATATATGAAATATGGCTAAAAGTCTTCAAAATAAAAATATGCTATAACATTTTTTTTTTAAAGTATAATTCTTTTTCATCTTTTTTTATAATGATTCATAGCTGATAAAAATATTGTTTTATAAATAATAATAATTATATTATTTCATAACCTTTTTCACAGCTTAACATTATACTCATTTGATGCACTTATCTTTGTATATTTCTTCCATTTCCTTTCGATATATCGATATTTTATATCGATTATCGGTGGATATCGATATTTAGTTCTGCTGTTTCGCAAAATATCGAATATCGAAAATCGATATTTTCCTTTCGATGTTCCAACCTTAATTTGTATAGCCTTATTTCAGATTGCATATTTTAAACATTATTGAATACTACTCTTCAAAGTAAAGTCCATTGTTTTCAACTACTTTCATCCACCTTTCTGCCAGTAATTGGCTTTAATGCCAGTACCACTCCTTTAGTTTTGAGGCAAAGAACTCTTCACATCCAATTTTTACGTCCTCGTAATTATCAAAGGTACGATCTTTTAAAAAATGAACCATTGTTCTAAACAAATCATAATCTGATGGTGCAATATCTGCGCTATACGTAGGATGAGGCAAAACGTTTACTCCTTGCAAATTCGATAATTTTTCCTAGGTCAAACGAGAACGATGTCCAGGGGCATTGTCGTGCTGCAAAATGGCTTAGTTCCTGTTGACCAAAGCGGGATACTTTGCTCTCAAAACTGCATAAACTCTGTCTAGCATTCACAGTAAAGGTTTGAGTCCCTACTACGGCCGATAAATCACGAGTAGTTACATGTGGATCCTGGTTCACACATCCAAGAAGAAAGTCATCAACGACCGATGGGTGACCTGATCTGGGTTGCGCGGCAGTATTTTGATGGATAATTGGCTCTCCTTCTATGGAAAAAATTTCATCGGCTTTTATTCAAAAATTTCAAACCTTTTTTTTCAGTAGTGTCTCGAATCAATAATTTCTTCTGACATTGTACGTGAGTTTTAAAAATGTAAATGACCCCATAAAGCCAATTCGAGTCATAAGGAATTAAATGAAAGTTAATATTGTAGGAACAAAAACATTCTTATAGGATTAATTATGAGACTTGTAATTAACGGTTGTGTTCATGCACAAGGACTTTTGTAACTACCTAGTAAAGCTTTTCATGGCTTGTTATAGATGTTCGTGCTGAAAACTATTGTAGGTTGACCACAAATAAGTTGTGTGTGGGTATCTGGTACTCTCGGCCACGTTCCTTAGTAATGCGTAAGGAGAATATTTGATCAATCGTGGAATTTCCCTAAAGAAAACCACATTGATATCTCCTCAGGATTTTTTCAACATATGTTAGGATCCGCTTATAAAGTATGTTGGAGAAGATTTTAGGCGCATGGTAACAGCGATATACCTTCGTAGTTTTTATAATCAAGTAAACTTCCCTTCTTGTGAACATGGCATAGAATTGTCTTATTTAATAGCAGGTTATGTAACACCTTCTGGAGTTCAGAAGCCTGAAGCTTTGTTAATTCCAAAGTTTATTAATTACTTCCGGCTGGCCCTCGTGTGGGTAGTTTTCATTGAGTATGTGGTCAAAGCGACTGTTCCATCTTTTAAGTATTTGGTTCTTGTCATTAAGTAATGATCCATCAACATCTCTGCATAAGGCTGCAGAGATCTTGATGGATCTGCTGGACAAATCTTGTGCATTCTTGAAGATCTTTAAGTTTTGACAAGTTAACCTTTTTGGTTCTTTGACCTCGTGTTGTCTTAACAGTCGAAATCCTAGCTCTCACTCGAGCTATAGTCAGGATATGATCTGAGTCTATGTTGGCCCTCGATATGCTCGAACATTTGTAAGGTTGGATTTATGTCTAGCGCTAGTCAGAAGGTGATCGATTTGGTTCACCGTATTCCCATTGTTGGATCTCCAGGTACCTAGATGGATCTTTTTATGACGGAAAAGACTGCTTCCTACAACGAGATTCTACGATGTTTAGATTAAACAGAAATTAACGATCCTTTGGCCGTTTCCATTACAGTTTCCATGGAGACTGTGCCTTCCAATGGTTGATCTGTCGAATGTTTCCTTACCAAACTTAATGTTAAAATCGCCTGCAATTGTTTTAATGTCAGACCGAGGGCATGTTCTAATTGTTCTGTCCAGTAATTCATAAAAATCCTCCTTGTCTTATTCATCCGATGTTTCAGTGAGGGCATGACAGCTGAACAGTGAGTAATCAAGAAATTTTCCTCTAATTCTGATAATGCATAGTCGTGAGCTCACTCCAAGTAAAGCCCATGTGACGAGCGCTTCTTTTCCTTGTTGACTGTCCGGTTGATGTTTCTTGAGTTTTCGTGATAGTATAGTTTAGAAAGTGAGGGCTAAGTAAAATAGATAGTAAAAAAGTATAATAGGTAAAATTAAATTAATAGGTATATCGTATAATTAAAGTTTTCTTTAAGTATATTATTTATATATATATATATATATATATATATATATATATATATATATATATATATATATATATATATATATAAGTTAAGCGTCGGCAACTCCAAACATCAAAAAAAAAGGAAAAAGGTTTAAGTAATGACACGCACAGTATCCGAAATAAGACTAACTTTATTCAGCTTTTAATTCGCCTTTTATACATTCTGGCTGTTGTTTACAGCTGTATATGGTATTAAGGCTAATACTGCTGCACTCCGGGCCTTAACTCCCCCCCTGCCAGTTTACGAACATTTCGTAAACTTTACAAATACATAGGAACGAAGTGCACAGTACTCAGCCGTTAATACCTTACATTCCAAACTTACTAAACTATGACTATACTTACATTTCACTGTTCCCTATAATCACTGCACTCACATTTTGAAACTATGTACATAAATAGTAAATGCAAAAGAAAAAACAAAAACACAAAAAAAACAATAGCCATACAAAAAAATTAAAAAATAACTATACAAACTAAAAAATTATCGTGCAAAAACTAAAGACCAAATAAACTCTTCTGGGCTCCAAATTCGCTATTGTACATGTTCCTGTGTACAATGGTTCTGTGCGCTGAGACGGGGCCACTCCAGCTCGTTACGGTTGCTCTGGTTCTGATATTGGCAGCTTTAATTGCTCAATATGAACTGTCCTTCTCTTTTTAGTTTCCATGACACTCTCAATGGTGACAGTGTTATGTTCCCTAATTATAATCACCCTGAATGGTCCCTCGTATCGCAGCGGCTCCTTTCCCCTATTGGAAATTATCTTCCGATAACCCGATTCTTATCGCCCCCATCACGAAGATTTTCCCGTGCTACCCTACAGCGCTTCTTCTCAATTTTCGCTCGGACTTTCTCCCACCGTTTCCCTAATTCAATTCTGTTAGTTAACAGGTCTCCCGCAATTTCCTCGTTACCCGTCGTACCTCCGTAATCCCTGCGCCGTTCCCTTAACCCGAAAATTATCTCGAACGGCGAACACCGTGTGACCGTGTGGATGGAGTGGTTGTATGCCACTATCGCTTTCCTCATCGCCGTATCCGGTTCTAGCCATTGTTCTACCTGGTACACCCTCAAGTGGTCGCTCAGAGTGCTGTGCAGCCTTTCTATGTTTCCTCTACTTTTAGGGTGTCCTGGTGTATTAAGATGCCACACTGCGTCGAGTTTTTTCATTTCTTCCCTAAGCTGAGCATTGTCGAACTCTCTCCCCCCATCAGACGATATTCGCTCTGGCACCCCGTAAAATTGGAACTACGTCTGGAGAGCTCTCAGTACCGCTTCCGCTGATCGTTCTTGGATCTCGTGCGCCATCGCTACTTTACTGAAGAGATCGATGATCGTGACCCACTTGTATCCTCTCCAGGTGAACGTATCCACCTGTAGGTCTCGTAACGGCGCATCTACAGTCGGCGTCTCCTCCTGTCTACCTTTTGGGGGATGTCTATCGTATTTGGTGGTGAGACATATGGAACATGCTCCGATGGTCTCTGTGATGGACTTCTTCATTCCCCACCAAAAATACTTACGCCGTAATGCCTGCAAAGTTTCGGTCACCCCGCGGTGATTTGTCTTTCCCTGGTGATACGCAAGCGTCAGCTCTTTCTGGCGTTCTTCGTCTCTCACGGTCTCTACCATTAGCTTACAGCGGATGAGAGTCCGATCCATACCAATTTGCTCAGACCGCCATAATTTCTTAATCTTCTCTCAGATCGTGGCGTTTCCCACGTAGAGATGGAAGTCACCCCTGGTTTTGACGCGTCCTTCAGGGCCCTGCAAATTTGGTCCTCTCTCGCCCCTGGTTGCGACCAAATGGAGTTGATCTTGCTCCGTCCGTATCGAGAGTATTCCACTTTCACGAGGCCCGAAGTTCTGGTTTTCCAGATTATTTGCCGCCTCTTGTCGTTGATCAGCTCTTCTATCTCTTCCATCTCCGCCGGGCTTTCCTCGGTCGAGCTCGTCTCTCCTAGGGATTCTTCCTCTTCGTCTGGTTCACGCGAGCCCTGTTCTCCTTCTCTTTCAGGTGTCCATTCCGTCAAAAATTGACGCACGTCCCTCGATGGTCCTCCACCCTCCTCTTCTATGGCATTTATCATGATGGCCCTAGACAGCCAGTCAGCGACTACATTCTCTTTACCGGGCTTATACACGATTTCCATATTGTATTGGGCCAGGAGCTCTTTCCATCGCGTAACCCTCGCCGAGGATTCCTTTAGCGTCCCCACCCTTTGCAGAGGCCTGTGATCAGTATGTACGCGGAATCGCCGCCCGAATACGTAGGGTCTAAAGTGGTCCACGGCCCACACAATTCCAAACAGCTCCCGTTCCAAGGCGCTGTATCTAGTCTCCGCGTCCGTAAGGCGTCTGCTGGCGTATGCTACCGGGCGTTCACCACCATCTGCTTCCTGGGATAACATTGCCTCTAACGCGTATTCGCTCGCGTCCGTAGTGACATTAAACGTTTTGCTGAAGTCCGGAAATGCCAATACCGGCTCCTCTTGTAACCGCTGCATACATTTACGGATGTTTCTTTCCATTAGCGGCGTCACTATTATCTTTGGTCCCTTTTTTAGCACTCTATTGAGGGGGACGAGGTACTCTGCCATTTCCGGCACAAATCGTCTGTAGTAATTAAGTGTCCCCAGTAACCTGCGAATTCCTTTTACATCCCGCGGAACCGCCATTTTCCGAATAGCCTCTACTTTGTCTGTGTCAAGTTTGACTCCTTCAATTGTAATCGTATGGCCTAAAAATTTGATTTGGTCCTGCCCTAAAAGTGATTTTTCATTCGATAATTTTAGACCAAACTGGCGCACTCGTTCAAACACGCTACGAAGGATCCTCGCGTGCTCGGATTCCGATTTACTGAACACTAAGAGGTCGTCCATGTACACCTGGCATATTGTTTCGTCGATTCCCCTTAAGAATGCGTCCATAAGGCGTTGGAACGTTATCGGGGCGTTCATCAATCCAAAGGGCATCCGCGTGAACTCGTAATGCCCCCTCTCAAAAGTAAATGCCGTTTTATGTTGGTCCCTGGGGTGCATTCGGATTTGGTGGTATCCCGCCTCCAAATCTAGCGTACTAAATATCGTCGCCCCACTCAGTCTGTCCAGAATGTCTTGAAACCTGGAGATCGGATATTTCTCATCCACCGTATTTTCATTAAATTTCCGGTTGTCTATTACCACCCGGTATTTTTCCCCATCTACTCCCGGTGCACTCTTTTTCTTCACCGCCCACAGCGGGCTATTATACGGTGATGTACTGTCAACAATTATCCCCTGCCTCTTTAGACTAGATAATTCTTCCCGAATATGTTGGCGTAGTGCTTGTGGGTACCGTCTTTCTTTTATGTAGGTCACCCTCTCCTGTTTCAACGGTATCTCATGTATAGTTCGTCCCGTTCCCCGAGTGTATCTCCCTCCCTGAAGAAGATGTCCCTGAACTCCCTCCTAATCGCCTGCTTCCAACCCTCCTCATGACTAATTGCTCCTATCCGTGCTTTTATACGCTTCTAGCAATCGTAACTTCTCGTCCCTATCCTCATGTACCATTTTCCCTTGCGGATCCTAACCCGCGCGCCTACTCTTCCCAACAGATCACATCCAATAATCCCCTGGTATTCCCGGGGCATACTCCCTACTATATGGACCGCTAATGTGCCGCCTTTAACTCCCCATCTGTTTAGTCCCATCTCCGCTTCCCCTTCTATATGGGCCACCCAGGGTGATTAGATTTCAAGTACATACCTGCGTCTGGGGTGCCCTCTCTCCGCCACACAACCTCTCCAGCGCTCTCCGGGTCATGATGGTGTTGGAGCTTATTTTTTACCTTCCTGAATAATTGGAAAATATCTTCTTCTGGTGTCCACCTGCCGCCGCCGTATGCGTTCTTCAATCTGTCCTTCACTACCGGCCATGGTGTCTCCTCATCCGCTTGTATCTGGTTCAAGATACTGCGCTTGACCCTAAACACCAGGACTGCTTTCAGGGCTTCCGCGTCTCCGGGGTTTACCAGATCTTCTCTTAGCTTGGCCTCGATTCGTGCTATTAGGCGTCACCTCCTTTTATAAAGTGATTTAGCTCAGCTATGTCCCCCGAGAAGCGTTCCAGATCTGATATGGCGTTTCTCAGGTCCCGTGATGTAGCCACTCTAATCTTCATCCATTCCGGCGCATTTGTATGCGCCGCGGCTAGCGAGTCTTGGGGCAATGGCGGAACGTTCTGCACGTTCAGGACCACCGATCTCACCACTCCTTCGCTGGTCATTACTTAGTTCCTTTTTTCGTATCGCCTTTTAAAATAAAAATAAAAAAATCTTTTACGAACGCTCCGTCCCGGGTTTCGGCACCAGTTAAGCGTCGGCAACTCCAAACATCAAAAAAAAAAGGAAAAAGGTTTAAGTAATGACACGCACAGTATCCGAAATAAGACTAACTTTATTCAGCTTTTAATTCGCCTTTTATACATTCTGGCTGTTGTTTACAGCCGTATATGGTATTAAGGCTAATACTGCTGCACTCCGGGCCTTAACTCCCCCCTGCCAGCTTACGAACATTTCGTAAACTTTACAAATACATAGGAACGAAGTGCACAGTACTCAGCCGTTAATACCTTACATTTCAAACTTACTAAACTATGACTATACTTACATTTCACTGTTCCCTATAATCACTGCACTCACATTTTAAAACTATGCACATAAATAGTAAATGCAAAAGAAAAAAAAACACACAAAAAAAAAACAATAGCCATACAAAAAAAATTAAAAAATAACTATACAAACTAAAAAATTATCGTGCAAAAACTAAAGACCAAATAAACTCTTCTGGGCTCCAAATTCGCTATTGTACATGTTCCTGTGTACAATGGTTCTGTGCGCTGAGACGGGGCCATTCCAGTTCGTTACGGTTGCTCTGGTTTTGATATTGGCAGCTTTAACTGCTCAATATGAACTGTCCTTCTCTTTTTAGGTTCCCTGACACTCTCAATGGTGACAGTGTTATGTTCCCTAATTATAATATATATATATATATATATATATATATATATATATATATATATATATATATATATATACACATCTGTTTTTACTGTGCTTTTTAAATTATAATGTAAAATGCAGAGTAAAATAAATTATGATTAATCAGATTCCCGAATTTATACCTACAAATTAATTCTATTTTGAGATATTACCTTTTGCAATATTGACGCTTAGTAATGAATCAATGATAAGTATAAAATTGATCATAAGCAGTGATATACCTAGGGTGGAGGCCAGGTTCCCACGACACGGGCTTTTTTTTAATTTTAATTTAATGATAACTATATTACAAACAAATTGAAACTGTTTGATTAAGACAATGAAAAGTTAGCTGTCATTAGAAAATGTTTTGTTTTTTTAATCCGCTCATGGTCCCTATTGGTTTAGGTACGCCACGGATGATAAGTATCGGGCTGTTGATACTAGATTAACCGCAATGGAACAATATCTGTAATTTGGAACAGTTCCATTCGGGGAATGGAGCGGGTTGGAACAGGTGCAGTAATAATTGGGAACGACACATCCCTAAAGTCCAGTTTCAGTGGCGGGATATTGCACCATATTTTTTATGCTGTGGCTAATAATCGATTGACGAGTATTAAAACTGATCATTGAAAATTTATAATATAAATAAATTTAAAAATTGTTTAAATAGGTTGGCCGCGATAGAGCGGGTTTAATTTTTTTGATAGCTTGGTATTTCAGAAATGGTGAAATGAATTTTTAAACATGTAAACCCTAATATTATTTTGAGGGTCTCGAGGATCCAATTGATTAAAATCCTCAATCATTAATTTTAAAAAATAATATGGTTGTCAAGCCAAATTTTTAATACGGTTCAAATGTTTTAATTCAGTTAGCTAGCAATTAGCGTTGTTGATATATCTGTTAACGCTCGCTGGTTGGCAAGGTGCCGCAAGAGGCAGTGAACCCTACAAAACTGGATATCCAAGGACGGAAATACGTTATCTCCGCTTCATCGGAATCCATGACTCCCCGTTCTACCTTTCACGCGTCCACTTCCTCGACAATTTCTTTCAGTTACAGTTTCATTATTCAATCTAGTGAATTCATTGTTATTTTATTGAAACAATCACCATACATTCTTCACGACTTATTTATGATACCTTTTACAAAGTATTTACTCAGTAAACACTTCAAAAAAGGCAGGTCGGTTAATGAATAATCATGTTATAAGGCAAGAAAATGAATAATAATTAGATATGATGTACACACATTAAAAAATATTTATTTACATTTATACATTACTAGCTGTTGCTCGCGGCTTCGCACCCTAATATTTCATTTCTACCTTTTCGTTTTAATTTATATTTTATTTAATATTATTGGGATAACTATAATATAACTATATAGTAATTGTGTTGCACTTTGTATGTGCGTTAGGCAAGCCCCGCTTCTCTCACTCCACTAAAAGCATGTACCATAATACCTACTCGAATTGAAAATGGAATCTTTAGTCAAAACTTGGATAATTGTTTTTAACTTTCAAATGAAACACTTGAGCTATTATATCGTGTCTATCAAGAGGCCTTTGTCCGTCTTTTAAGGCACCATCCATCCCTCTGCTCATGATAGATATCTTTACGATGAACGTAGTTTACTGCTCGCAGCTTGCACTGGTTGAATCTTATCTTAAGCTATTCTGTAAAATTGTGTTTCACATAGTTTGTGCATGAGACAAGCCCATCTTCTGCCTCTCTTCAGTATGCTTGTAACATCTACATGTTCGGAAAATGGAATCTTTAGTCAAAACATGCATCAATTTTTTAAACATTCAAATAAAACACTCGAGCTATTATATCGTCTCTGCCATGAGGCTTTTGTCAGTCTTTTACAGCACCTCCAATTTCAGACCTACTGAACCAATTTCAGATCTCCAAAAATCTGGACGATCATAGTAGCGAACATATGCCATCGTATCCTGACTTCACTCATGCATATAACGGGACCCACCAGTGAAAGAGGATGGAAGTACAAATATCTATCCAATATCCGAAACGTTACCATCCCCCTTACACATGGCATTTTTAAGATTAGCATAGTTTTCCGCTCGCAGCTTGCTCTAGTTGAATCGTATAAAGTTAAGCCTTTCTGTCTCTATCTTCATCCAAAAATTGGTTGAAAAGACTATGATGCAGTAAGATGCAATTAATAGTAACATTTCAGCATATAAAAATAACATTCCTCATCCATCGATGAAGCCTCATATGCCTATAAAAAGTGAAAATCCCATATTTTTTTAGGTTTTAGAAATAAGTTTTTTATTTCAGATTTATTTATTTTATTTTATAATTCAGAAATATTTGTTTTAATCACTTAGTGCACGATTTTTTCAAATCACGCCTTATTGCAAATCTATAACATAAGGGATGCCACCATTAAAAATTTGAGTTTCATAGGCATTGTCGTTTTTAAGATACACTGATTACTAAATAAGTCAGTGAGTGAGTACTATTATTACACTAATAATTTAATTACCTCTCTTTTAAATGAGCATCTATTTGTTTAGGCTAAATGTGTATTTTTGAATTATTTAAAATGAAAATTAAAATTAAACGGTTTCCATGGGAACCTGCACTGAAAACATGGATAAAATGTCCAATACGCTTTTATATATTATTTTTATATATGAAAGCTATTACTGGCCAGATTTAAATGATTTTGTTTTGTAGAGAATTTAATTATCTTTGAAATGAGTACTTATAGTTTTCCAAGAGATGTATGGTTTCCGAGCTATTCGGAAAACTACTTTTTTTTAGACTTTAGAAATAATTTTTTTCAACCACTTAGATTACAATTTTTTTCAAACCCACCCTTATTGGAGAACCACCATTAAAAATTTCAGCTTCGTAGGCATTGTCGTTTTTGGGATACTGTGATGACAATATATATATACAGTGATGATAACTTGCTTTTATAGATATAGATTTATTAAAAGAATTATCAAATTTATTCATCAGAACAATTTATGTATGTTGTAAATGAATTAATAGCCTCCTTTGGTTTTTAAACAGCGCTGATCCTTTTTGGCATACTTTTTATTCACTTTTTTTTTCACAGCTCACTCACGTTTATGGAATAACTATCAGAGACTGCGCTAATGATTTTTTTTTTAAATCACCCAAAAACGTTTGAAAGGGTTGAGGTGACTGGGAGGCCATT
Organism: Rhaphigaster nebulosa; assembly: GCA_948150685.1. Classification (NCBI taxonomy): domain Eukaryota; kingdom Metazoa; phylum Arthropoda; class Insecta; order Hemiptera; family Pentatomidae; genus Rhaphigaster; species Rhaphigaster nebulosa. The sequence continues at coordinate 17,074,280 of OX411307.1, forward strand.
CCATAACTTCAAAACCTTGTCCCGCAAGCCACTGTTTAGCGATTCTAGTTTTGTGTTTAGGGTCATTGTCCTGTTGGGACACAAGTTCATTAACATTTTTACCCCATTTCGTCATGGACAGTAACAAATTGTAGGATGAAATGTTGACGTATTCGTCCTTGAATCCAAGGAAGCATTCCAACCCCATCCACTGTCGTGCATCCCCAAACCATGGCGCTTCCGCTGCCGAAGTTTAATATAGGGTGAACAGTCCGACTTGTAATTCTTTCTTTCCTTTCCAAACCCTAACCTTTCCATTAGCGATATATCAATTTAATACCAAATTGATTATTTTTTTATTTATATGACAAAATTATCTTATCCTTCATTTCCTCTGAGATGGTGCATTTTCAGGGTTGAGCCGGTAAGCAAAAGATGCGCCGGGTTGGGGCGCCGTCCCAAGTGCTTCTAACACATAAAGCAATAAATGAGGAAATCAAAAAAGTGTATGAATCTGACAAACAACATTGGTATGCTGCTTTAATAAGAATAATAGAAGTAATACAATTTATTGCCACAAAAAAAATTAGCGATCCGTGGTTCTTCATTTTTGAAAATTATATTAGGAATTTTTTTAAATTGATAGAAAAAATGAAGTAAAATTTGATCTTGTATATGCAAATCACATTATTGAAATTCAAAATACATCGGTTCAGAAAACTGTCCATTTCTTGGAAAAAAGTATTCAAAATGAAATAATATGTTTGATTTCAAAAAAGATTATTCATAATATTATTCAATTGGTATCTAAAGCCGAATATTTTTCCATAATATTGGACTGTACTCCCGATTCAAGCCACTCTTAGTCGATGACAATAATAATCAGATCTGTTCTTGAAAATGAAATTTCCGTGTAGGAACATTTTTTGGGCTTTGTAAAAGTAACTGATTCCTCAGGAGAAAGTTTGTTTACCATAATATTAAATGAATTCAAAGAATTAAATTTAGATATAAAAAATTTACGCGGCCAAGGATATGATAATAGGGCAAATATGCTATGATATGATAATATGCGTGGTAAACATAGGGGAGTTCAAAGACGTATTTTAAAATTAAATTTTAGGGGAATTTTTTGTATCTTGTGCAGCACATACTTTGAATTTGGTAATTAGCGATGCTGCTAAAGTTAATGTAGAAAGAATAAGCTTTTTGTAATAGTTTAAGATGTTTATGTTTTTTTCAGTGCCACGAATAAACGGTGGAATATGTTAAAACAATACACCAATATTATTAAATGTCTCTCAGATACTCGATGGGAATAACAAATTAACGTACTTCTTCCACTAAAGTATAATATTGGCGATGTTTTAGATGCATTAATCGACATCTACGATAATAATAAAGTAGGTACAATTATAACAGTAGAGTCCAAATATGCAACATTTAAAATTAAGGATTATGAATTTCTTTGTTCTATTGTAATTTGATGTGAAATTTTGAGCCGCGTTAATATTGTCGACAAATGCTTCAAAACCCAAGTTCCAATTTAAGTGAAATTACTAACATATTAAGTAACATAATAAGTTTTTTTAAGGAATACCGTTCGTATGAAAACTTCAATTCGATACTTGACACGGCGAAAACATTGGCAAACTAATTAGAAATTTCCCTCGCTTTAACAGCGAAGTATTACACAGACGTAAGAACCGTATGTTTGATTTTGAATGCCAAGATGAAACACCTATTAACACAGAACTAAAATATAAAGTATATTTTTTCTTTCCAATTTTAAACACTGTAATTACTTCGTTGATTGAAAGATTTGAGCTTTTAACGAGTCATGCCATTTATATATATATATATATATATATATATATATATATATATATATATATATATATATATATATATATATATTGAAAGATTGAGAGGGCACCCAACAAAAAACTTGCATCGGAGCGCCGAGACCCAGTCCTAGGGCCAGCACTGGTAATCTTTATATTTCTTTATGAAATTCAAATGAAATTTAATGTGACTTTTATTCAACCTTATCTTAATTACATCGGCACAGAAATATCTCAATTATACAAACAATATCTCAATTATATCAGCACAGAGATATCGATATTATAAAAACAATATCTTGATTATATTGGCACAGAAATATCGATATGGGTGTGTCCCTTTATGAGATTAATAATGCCGAGGCCAGGAAAAAAATATCGATATTTTTTCGATATATCGAACTATTTCCATATATATCGATATTTTTTTCGGTATTCACATCCCTAGTACGAACTAGGCAGCAGCAACTTAAGCCAGTTCAGTGTTCGGCATAATATAGAAAAATCCGTTTGTTGCTAACATTTGAGCCCTAATAAAGTTCATTAAGACATTAAGTGTTTACTAGTTCCCGCGATGATCTTTTTGTTTTTGTTTTTTAAACACATTTGTTTAAAAAAACAATTCACCGCTTTGTGGATTTATTTTGACAAATATCTTGGAAAATCCTCTTCCCTTTTACTGGTTCCCCAATAATGTTTTTCAAAAAAATATTTATTTTCTTATAATAGAATAGGAAAAAAGCATTATGCTGGGAAAAAGTCCCTTGAGAATAACAGATATGAGGAGAAAATTGTGATTATTTCTGGCTGTAAGACCTATAATATGTTATACATTAAAAAAACATAAACTTTTTTTAATAGATTTTTTTTTATTATTATTATATTATTATGGGTTTAATTTTTAATGGAGAAATCTCCATTTTGTAAATCTATTTTGCCGAGAATCCAGGAAACTGTTCTGATTATACAGAACCTATGAAGATAATGATTATACATCTGTACGTCAGTTAATTCTCGAAATAAATTTTTTCAAAAAACACATTGCACACGATTTTGACTGAGTCATATCTTAAGAGAAGATAGATATTTCAGGAACTAATGGACTCATCTTCGTAGGAAGAGGGTTTTTTATGATATTTGCCAAAATAAATTCACAAAACGGTGATTTCTCGGGAAAAAAAAATTTGTTTTTTTGAAAAACTTTATCTAGGGAACTAGTAAACGTCTATTACCACTAAAATTAGAGTTAGTTATTATAAATCCACCATGAAGTTGGTTATAATAGGAGGAGGAGTTTCTATGATATTTGTCAAAATAAATTCACAAACCTGTGATTTCTAGTGTTTTTTTTTTTTTTTAACATTATCTCGGGAACTAATAAACGTAAAGAATTCTATTAGGACTTAAATTAAATTTCCTTTGATATATGTACCCATCACGTTTTTCGCGTGGTTGGTAATTTTCAAGATATTGAGCACAGAACGAAAAATTAGCGAAAATTTTAGAGTTTTTTATTGAATAAATTTTTTCTTTTTTTAAATTTTTTGAAAATTCCAGAGAGCTCCTAGGCTAACAACAATAAAAAAAAAGAGATAGTCTTGGATGAATACGTTTCATTCGCATGTCGTAATCATTAGTGAGAAACACCGGCACGAACATAAACCTTCTCAGCGCGCGGACGCGCTAAAGAATTTTATCTACAAATCAGTCAATATTAAAATGGTTGGCCCTCCACTCCAAACTCCCGTGTCCAGTTTCAAATCCCGGTAATACATGGTAATTTATTTTAGCAGTCGTGTAACAACAAGTACTCAGTCTCTATGGCCTGGACCCTTCAGACTGTTGGGGAAAAAAACATGGTGGTTGAGCAAGTGTTGACTGCATCAGCTAGTAATTTAAACCTCTGTAAAGAACCAGTATTCCTTTATCTATGAATACATGAACTCATTTAGAACCCTTTCTGCTCTCATGCAAAAATTATTCTGAAGTCAAAAAACGAAATACATTCACATCGATCCGGAGAATTCGATATTGCTATAAAAATACACTACAGACTTCAAGCTGACCTTGGAATGAGCAGTGGGGATCTACCCCTGATACCCCCCTCCCACCGACATTTTTGAAAAAATATGATTTTCATATTTATTAACTCTTAGCAATGATGACATTCCTTACATTTTTTCTTTCTTTTCTTACATCAACTTCATTTTTCTGACCGTATCTACGTTTCGGGGTTGTTTCCCCATCTTCAGGATAAATTTCTCTTAGTCTTCATTACAATATTTACAGGAATACTGAATATGTCCAAAAAGCTACCAAAAGGATATTTGCTAAAAGTTATGAACTCAATTTTATAAAAAGTTATGAGTTCATAACTTTTAGCAAATATCCTTTTGGTAGCTTTTTGGACATATGCAGTATTCCTGTACACATTGTAATGAACACTAAGAGAGATTTATCAAGAAGATGGGGAAACAACCCCAAAATGTAGATACGGTTAGAAAAATGAAATGGATGTAAGAAAAGAAAGAAAAAAATGTAAGGAATGTCATCAATGCTAAGAGTTAATAAATAATTTTTTTAGACTTCCTAATGTGCTGCAATAGAAAAATAAATGATTTTCATAAGTTCTGTATTTTGAATTTTTGTTCCAATTTTCATTCTTATCCTTAAAACTTACGCCCAATTTGGTGATTATAGACCTTTAAGTGACTACTTGTCTTCTTCTTATTAAATACCCATCCGAAAAAAAATTTAAATCCTAACCCCGAAAAATTCTCAGAACGCTGAGAAAACCAGCTTTGAAAGCGAAGTAAAGAAGTCACTGCTGACTAAAGGCCACATTAAATGTCGTTTGAATTTCGCAAAGAAATATAAAGATTACTCAAAGGAAATGAGAGATAAGGTAATTTTGTCAGATGAATAAAAAGTTAATCAATTTGGTATTAAATTGATCAATTGGTATCGCTGGTGGAAAGGTTTGGGTTTGGAAAGGAAAGAAAGATTACAAGTCGGACTGTTCACCCTATCTTAAAATTCGGCAGCGGAAGCGCCATGGTTTGGGAATACACGACAGTGGATGGGGTTGGAATGCTTCCTTGGATTCAAGGACGAATACGCCAACATTTTATCCTACAATTTGTTACTGTCCATGACGAAATGGGGTAAAAATGTTAATGAACTTGTGTCCCAACAGGACAATGACCCTAAACACAAAACTAGAATCGCTAAACAGTGGCTTGCGGGACAAGGTTTTGAAGTTATGGAATGGCCTCCCAGTCACCTCAACCCTTTCAAACGTTAAAAAAAAATCATTAGCGCAGTCTCTGATAGGTATTCCATAAACGTGAGTGAGCTGTGAAAAAAAAGTGAATAAAAAGTATGCCAAAAAGGATCAGCGCTGTTTAAAAACCAAAGGAGGCTATTAATTCATTTACAACATACATAAATTGTTCTGATGAATAAATTTGATAATTCTTTTAATAAATCTATATCTATAAAAGCAAGTTCTCATCACTGTATATATATTGTCATCACAGTATCCCAAAAACGACAATGCCTTCGAAGCTGAAATTTTTAATGGTGGTTCTCCTTGTGCTCTAGAGGTGCAATAAGAGTGGCAAAAATTGTAATCTAAATGGTTTAAAAAAATTATTTCTAAAGCCTAAAAAAAAAAAGATTACTCAAAGGAAATGAGGGATAAGGTAATTTTATCAGATGAATAAAAAATTAATCAATTTGGTATTGAATTGATATATCGGTGATGGAAAGGTTTTGGTTTGGAAAGGAAAGAAAGAATCACAAGTCGGAACCTACCTGTTCACCCTACCTTAAAATTCGACAGCGGAAGCACGACAGTTATCACAACTACATAGTCATCACTGACTGTATTCAACTTTAAGGTTTTCTTTTTTCTAGAAGTATGCATTACATCAGAAATAGTTTCAAACAAAGCACGTTCAGCTTAAGCTCACCTACAAAAAAGTTACAGTTACATTTTAAGCTAAAACTATCGATAACAGTCCTAAGGGGCGTCAAACCAGGGAAATATTCGGTATTTCTAGAAAAAAATTATGTAAGTAGGTTTTCTTTTATCTAGAAATATGCATTTTATAAGAAAAAGTTATAAAAATAAGATTGTATGAATTTTAGCTTAAAATGTAACTGGACCTTTTTTTCAGGTGACCTTAAGCTTAACAATCTCTGTTTGAAACTTTTTCTGACAAGACGCAAAAATAAAACCCACTTTCAGTAATTTTTTTCTTGAAATACCGATACTTTCGCAGGTTTGATGCCCCATAGAGTCGTTATCATTAGTTTTATCTTTTGTGCAGGTGGGCTTAACCTGAACCGATTTCGATTTCCGGATCACGGTATTCGTAAGCTCCGCAAAAAAAAAGTGAGTGCAAAGGTCGCGATAAGTAGTTTTTTATTGAAATACCGAAAACTTCCCAGATTTGAAATTCCGTTGAGCCGTTTTCGTGAATTTTAGCTTAAAATGTAAGTAGGCCTTTTTTGTAGGTGCTGAACAACCTTTGCAACTTTTTCTGATAAAGTACATATTTCTAGAAAAAAAAGAAAACTTACAACAGGTTAGACGCTCGGTAGGTTCGTTATCGGTAATTTTTGCTAAAAATGTAACTGTTTTTTGTAGCTGATCTTAAGCTAAACAAGCTTTAAGTTAAACTGATACTATACTGATCTTAAGCAGTAAACATTTAACAGGTTTGATGCTGTTTAGGTCCGTTACCGTTAGTTTTAGCTTAAAATATAACTGGGACTTTTGTAGGCAATTATAAGGGGGTACAATATATATTTGAAACATTTTTCGATAAAATGCTTATCCCCTGAAATAAGAAAAAAACATTTTAAAAAAGGCCATTTTTATAGTTAATTCTGCTAAAATCATAATAATAATACCAATTTCAATTTATGGATTATGATATTCATAATCTACTAAAAAAACGGAAAAAAATACATCATGCCGGACTTTACCGCAGAAGTGAGCCAATTGTATCCAGTAGCTGAGACTTAAGGCCCCCACTCTCACCCACAACACTCTCTAGACGGGTTCAGAGAGTATAGGGTTTGTAATTACGCCGCCAGGCCTTAAGAAGTGCGCACACTACAGACGTTTTATCAGCCGATGGTTAAGTCTGATACCGTGCACTTTAAGCAGACTAAACTGTTTCATCCGCGATGGGTCCGCATAATAAATCCGCCTTACAAGGTCAATATTATGGAAGCAATATTATTTAACGTGGTGTATATATATTGCTACAATATATATTGATTCAATATCATCGACACCCGCAGTAAAACTGCAGCACCTATTGAAATAGCATCTACATCAACAGTTCCTACCATACCCATAAGCAACCAATTTGCAGTCTTAAATAATACAACCGAATCTACCACTCACCGGCAGTTCTCTGAACCAGAGCCACCTCCAATATTTGTAAGCAATATTGAAGACTTTATGTCGTTTGGCCATGAAATTGCAAATTTAATTGGACAAACAAATTTCAAATGTTTTTCCGGATTAAAGGACATCAGAATCAATACAACCAACAAAGACAACTATAAAAAATTAGTCAACCATTTGACAGAAAAGCAATATGACTTCCATTGCTATCAATTAAAACAAGAAAAAGCATACAGAGTTGTCTTGAGGGGTCTTCATACCACCACCCCCACTACCGCTATCAAGAAGGATATAGAAGAGTTAGGGCACAATGTTAGAAGCATTTCCAACGTTTTCCACCCTACTAAAAGATATCCATTGCTTTTTTTTTTCGTCGACCTTGAGCCAGGACCAAATAATGCAGAAATATTTTTAGTAAATAGGCTAGTATACTCGTGTATACATTTCGAAGAGCCGAGGCAGAGACCAGAAATTGTCCAGTGTACTAAATACCAAAGTCTAGGCCATACCAAAGCCTACTGTCATCATCAGGCCAGGTATGTTAAATGCCCTCATGCGTCTGACACTTGCCAGAAGCCTCGGGATACCCCAGCTAAATGTGTTCTATGCAGTGAAAGCCATCCTGCAAATTACAAAGGTTGCATTGTTTATAAAAACATGCAACGACAAAAAGTTCTAGTTGCAAGAAATTTGCAAAGGAATGCAGTTCATGAAGACCAAATGCCTGGCCCTTCAACGAGGAATGATCCTATGACCCTGGGAACTCCGGTAAACAATGCAGAACGAAGACAGATGAGCTCCAGAAGTAGAATAACGTATTACAACGTCACCACAAGACATCTGCCTCGACCACAGGCGCCTCAAGCCTCCTTACCTCAGCCTCAGACCTCCCATTCTCAACCCCAGATCCCTCATCCTCAGACCTCCAGTTCTCAACCCCAGACCTCTCATCCTCAGCCTCACCCCTCCCATTCTCAGTCGCAGTCTTCATATCCTCAACCTCAGACCTCCCATCCTCAGCCTAAAATACCTAGAAATGAAATTTCTTCCAAAAGCGCATCCTTAAGGGTGAAGTTATCGCCACAGTTTCCACCTTCTTACTATCCCAAACATCCTGAACTATCCCAGTTGCTCTATCCTTCACAAGAAGCTCCATTAAATGTGGAATCCACACAACGATCCCACACGAGGGTTCAACCTCCACCAAAGCAGAATAGCCCTCCACCTCATGACTCTTCCTTCTATTCCTGTCCTAGCCAAAATCCTTCCGATATAACATCAATCCTTTCATCCTTCCTTCGTGATCTTCAAGATACAATAAGACCTCTTATCACAATACTTACCAGAGTCCTAACTGAAATCCCGCTGAATATCTCACGATGAACAAAAATACCCTAACTATCCTTTTGTGGAATGCAAATGGCCTACAGAATCACAGAGACGAACTTGTTATATTCCTCCACGAAAATTTCATTGGCATTGCCCTAGTTACTGAAACGCATTTCACGACGCGTTCTTTCTTTTACATACGAGACTACATTTCATACAGATCAGATCATCCAGATAACGCAGGTTCTTGCATCCTTATTCACAAATCCCTACCTCACTCCCTAATTCCTTCCACTCCAACTGACACCATTCAATCAACCTCAATAACCTTATCCTCCCGTCCTTTAAACATTACATTCTCAGCTGTATATTGCCCTCCTGGAAATTCCCTTTCCCGTAACCACCTTGATTCCTTATTCCGATCCCTTGGTCCGCGTTTCGTTGCTGGAGGGGATTACAATGCCAAAGACCAACGATGGGGATGTCGAACTTCCAATACTCGTGGCAGAATTCTTTCTCGTATCACAACCTCCAACAGTTATTCCATCCTCTCTCCCCTGAACCCTACTTATTGGCCTACATCCCTTAAAAAACATCCTGATATACTTAATATATTTGTTACTTCCCAGATACCCTCCTTCCAATCTACAATAAAGTCCATAGATGACCTATCCTCAGATCATAGTCCGGTTCTGCATTTCTTGCATTCAAATCCTGTTCCGAAACCCTCCCCTCCTTTCCTGATTAAAGGACAAGTAAACTGGAACAATTTTCGGTACGAAGGTTAGTTTGGTTTCTAGAAAACAAACTGGACTTAAAAATTCCGTTAAAAACTAAACAGCAGATTGATTCAGCTATTGAGGAATTCACAAGAGCAATAGGTACCACTATCTACAGCAACACGTCACACCATAAAATTAGAAATATCCATGAAACCAACTTGTCACATCATATTCGCATTTTACTAACTGAAAAACGCCGAGCAAGAGCGAGGTGACATAGAAAAAGATATCTATCAGACAAAATTCATTATACAAAACTGACCAACAAATTAAAAGTAGAAATCAGAAAATACAAAATTCAAAATTTCCAGAAAATTACAGAGAACCTAACTACTAACGATAAATCATTATGGATAACTACAGCAAAGCTATTAAAATTCAAAACCTTTAATCATCCGCTTCTCACTGAATCTCAGACCTGGTCTAGATCAGATGAGGAAAAATCCCAAATATTCGGTGAACACCTTTTCAAAACTTTTAATCTTCATCCTGATATCCTTAACTCAGCCCATCTTGAGCATGTTGAGGCAGAACTAACTATTCCACTTCAGATGTCCCTTCCTTCTAAAGCGTTTCATCCTTCCGAAATAACTAACATCATTCAAAAATTACCTTCCAAAAAAGCTCCTGGCCATGATCTCATCACATCGCACATCCTAAAACAGCTCCCTCGAAAAGCTGTCCTATTCCTAACCTATATATACAATGCATCACTCAGAACCACCTATTTCCCTGATCCTTGGAAACTGTCTATTATAAAAATGATACCAAAACCAAAAAAAACATTTGAAAATCCATCCTCCTATTTCCCTCTTGCCCACTATGGGCAAAATCCTAGAAACACTCATATTAAAGAGACTGTACCCAATCCTAGAATTAAATCAAGTGATTCCTGACCATCAGTTTGGATTTCGAACATCCCATTCTACTATTCAACAGTGTCATCGTGTGGTGGATGTGATGTCCTCCACATTGGAGCGCGGAATATACTGCACGGGAACCTTTCTCGATGTATAACAAGCTTTTGGCCGAGTCTGGCACCCGGGACTGCTTTACAAACTCCATCAATTCCTTCCCCCGACATATTTTCTATTAATCCGTTCCTACCTCACCTATATAACCTTCAAAGTAAACCATAATCTTGCCTACTCATCACTATTCTCTCAGTCCGCCGGTGTACCTCAAGGTAGTATCCTTGGCCCCATCCTTTACACGGTGTATACAGCTGATATCCCAACCCATCCTAGCACCATCCTCACTACTTACGCTGATGACACATGTTTGTTATCTGTGAACAATGACCCATTTGCCGCATCTCAAACCCTGCAGTCACACATCACAGCCATTGATGAATGGTATCAAAACTAAACAAAACGAATTAAAATAAATCTCATCAAATCACCTTTAACCTACGTCGTAAACCCACTACATCCTTTCCTACAGTATCCTTTAATAATATACCATTTATCCCTGTCGAACAGATCCGCTACCTAGGACTCCATCTTGATAAACGCCTTACCTGGAACCCTCACACAAGACTGAAACGACAAGAAATTGCTCGAAGATTCCGATTACTACAACACTTACTTGACAAACGCTCCAAATTACCGATTTTCTACAAAAAGCTCATTTACATCACCATTATCAGGCCTATTTGGACATACGGGATAGAGCTTTGGGGTACCACTAAACCATCAAATTCCTCCCGCATCCAATCCTTGCAATCCAAAATCCTTCGAAAAATCCTTAATGCTCCTTATTTTGTCACAAATAAAATTATCCACAAAGATCTCAATATCCCATTTGTTGCAGATTTAGCCCGAAATAGATATACCTCCTTTAATTCCAAACTCCTTGCCCATACCAACCCTCTTGTTCGTAGCCTTTCATCCCCATGTATTCCTGATAATCCTCTGAGGCGTCTGAAAAGAAGATGGCCACGGGACCTTCCAACTTAAAATAGACATTGAAGTGCTACCAATTGGTGGTTCCTTCACAAGTAATTCTCATATCTTGTACTTCAAATTCACATTTACTTGTTGTATTATGTAATACAGTTGTAAATTTCAATAAATAAATAAATAAAAAAAATAAAAAATATCATCGACCGTACCCTTTAAACAGACTAAACTGTTTCATCCGCGATGGGTGCGCATAATAAGTCCGCCTTGCAAGGTCGATATGATTGAAGCAATATTATTTAGCGTGGTGTATATATAGCATGTGTCAATATTATTTCTACAATATATATTGACTCAGTATTATTGAGCGTGTTAGGTGGGCTTTGCAGACTTTTTAGTCTGCGGTTCGCTACCTTACACAATTTACTAGTCAGTATTGCTTCACTCAAAATGTAGCAAGTATTTCGAAAATGTGTCCGAGTAGTACTATTATTGCTCTTATTATAACGATAAATGCTATGAACAAAAGGAAGAGAAACCGAGAATATTGGGTTTCTACTTTTTATTTTAATCTTCCTTAGTAAAATGGAGAGATTTTGTTTTGAGATTCAGTCTATTGAAATTTCATGTTAAATATAAAAATATATAGTAGGTATATAAATAATTAATTCATAATCAAATAAATAAATAAATAATCTTAATCATGATTAAGATTAGTATTTATTGAGCTAGAGGATTAATTAGGATGGTGAGGTGAAAAAGAGTGGTGGTTAAGATAGGTTAAGGGTGGACTTTGCTCTTGGCTCAAAAGTCCGTAAATCTCTCTCCAATTATGGAATTTGATTATTTCGGCATTTCCTGCCTACTCTTAGCTATCAATCAATCATGAAAATAAATTCGTTAAACCAAAACAGAAAATTATTACAGAATTTTTTAAAGATGGCAATTCTAAGGAAATAAACATATGTAGCATTCAAAATGAAAATAAGAAGGAATATTATCTAGAAAAAGAAATTAACAATATTACCATTAGTCGGGTAATTCTAGATACCTCGTTCTTTGTTTCTTTCACTTCATTTTTTATTTCCTATAGCTCATTGCTGTGTACATATCTTCTCAATTGCCGGGACATACTTGAGTTAAGCACTTAAGTACTCTTAAGAGTACAATCTTGTCGACTTAATTTAATAATCTCTTTTAATTTAATAAAGAAATTAAAGATATTTTTGAATTTCGATATTTGTATGCTGATATAATTAGGACATAGTTTTTATTAAGTTAATTTAAAGCAGGATTTAACTATTATGAAACAGATCATTTCCTAATCCTCTTCCAATTCGTCTAGAATTTTTTTTTGTTTCAAGTTATCACAAATATTGGTCCTCTTGATTGGTCAGCTTCAGTCACTTCCTCAGCAAAAATCTTCTTTCGTCTTTTGTACCAACTCCATCTTGATTGGGACCAAGGACTGTCCAACGATACCCTGGAACCTTGGCTTTAATTTCAGTCACTTCCTGTCCCTACAGTATCCTTTAATAATGTCCCAGTTATCCCTGTTGAACAGATTCGATACCTTCAACTCCATCTTGACAAACGTTTAACTTGCAATCCTCATACAATACTGAAAAAACAAAAAACTGTTTTCGGCTCTTTCAATACTTACTAGACAAACGCTTCAAGTTTCCAGTTAACTGCAAAAGGCTCATTACATAGCTATAATAAGGTTTATTTGACTTACAGAGTTGAGCTTTGGCGCTCCACTAAACCATCGAATTTCTCTCGTATCCAATCCTTACAATCCAAAATCCTTCGTAAAATCCTTAATGCTCCTTACTTTGTAACGAATAAAATCATCCATAATGACCTTAATGTTCCATACGTTGCCGATTTGGCCCGAACCAGGTACCTATCCTTCCATGACAAACTCCATTCTCACTCAAACCCACTAGTTTCAAACCTTGCTTCCTCTTCGATTCCCGATAATCCTCCGAGGTGTCTGAAAAGAAGATGGCCGTCTAGTTTAGAATTGTAGTTGAAATGCTACCAATGGACATATATGTCATTATATCGTGGTTCACATTTATTTGTATATTTTTTTTGGTTAAGACAGTTGTAAATTTCAATAGATAAATAATTAAAAAAAAAAATTAATTTCATTCACAGCTGCCGGCTTTAGACTAAATTTAAATCTTCCGATTCATTCCAGAAGCTTCTTCCCTGTCTGTTCATCATCTGGTTGGCTATAGTGACGCCTCAGAGTCCGGTTACGTTAATTATTTGCATACCTCCACGTTGTCTCTGATCAGCATCACCTCAGTTTGCTTGCAGCAAAATCGATGATAGCTCCTCTTGTAAATCTGTTGCTTGTCCGAAAATGGAGCTATGAAGTCATTTTTTATCCAAACCCTAGTATCATCTTGCCATTCATGTCATCCAGGAGTAAGTTGCCAGTTATTCGCCTTTGCTGATTCATCTGTGGCCTTGGCCGTTGTCGATCTTGTAACGTCTAAGCCCTGGAAACACGTGCTTTCTAAGTAGAATCATTAGATACATTAGGGTGGCCACTATTATCCAGTCAAAATTTCAAAACTAGTTTATATATCTGGGCACCCCCTAATTTTTCTACTAGTAATAAAACAACTATTTTGGCAAAGTTTGAAGATAATATGCCAATTGAAAGACAGTGCTCAAAGATATATTACATTAATAATAAATTTGAAAATTCGGGAATTTTGAGGGTTGTTTTAAATTAAGTACAACTAGCTGAGAAGTAGTAGATTAGTTTATTTTATAGTATAAAATTGATGAATAATACAAAAATCTTATAGGAAAGTAGTGAGTGGGGTAAATAAACATGGTTTAATCCTTTAAAGTTGATGGCTTCAAACTTTCAACAACTGCTTGTTAAAAGTCAGTTAAAGTTGACGAATCTGCTCTTACCTTTCGGTCAGTAGTTAAGATAACTCCATCTTCTTGACAATTGCCTTATTTATTCTCTGAGAATAAACTTAAGCCAACTAACTCATCCGAGAGGTGCCAAAGATGAGATTTTATGGCATTTATAGCCACTTCACTAACTTGAGGATCAATAACTTCATCATTGGTCATGTCTTTCCACAAAGTTACATTTGTAGCCATAGGGCCTTCAAACCAATATTTTACATATACAAGAACACCAAAGTTAACAAAGCGTTCTAACTGCGATTTTTCCTTTTGTGTGGTTTTGAAACCGTCTTCCTCACGAAACAAGTGGATTTTGATGGCGTATATCAATTTCGCCATCCAACGAGCATGGTGTACTGCACCTGGAGCTCTCCAATGAATTTTATCTGGAATATGACCTAGAGCTAGCGGAGTATGACCCAGAGCTCTATTAGCTCCATGTAATCGTCTCTGGGCTGCTTTTTGCTTCCTACAACAACTAATAAAGCATTTATTGCAGTAAGTTTTAAATGTTCAGTGCCAGGAGGAGCTTCTTCCAATGGTTGATTGTTTTCTTTGTGTATAAATAGCTATGGTGCCTTGAATCTTTTGAATAAAGGAATGTCAGGAGAACTGGATGGTCCGAAACAGAGAGTAAATACCTTACAGAGAACATGCTAGCCATAATAATTCTTCTCCAACGTTATGTTCCAGCATACACAATCTCCATTTTCAACCCTGTATTAACGGATGTAGTGTCAAAACACATGCCGGCTATCTTGTTTATTAACCCCATTCAGTTAATACATTATAAAATGCTTTCGTTGCGTTTGCGCCAGTACCAGTTATAAGTTTTGGCACTCTAAGTAATTTCTCTTAAGTAGATACTAATAAGGGTAACCGATCTATTTTTTCAGTGACCAAAATATCATGAAGAATCTTTCCGTCCCAATGAACAATAACGGGATCGTCAAAAGAAACAGATTGCTTTATTTCTTCAAACGCAGCTTTTCTCCCTTCTTTCCTTTTGCCTTGAATAGTGCTTCCTGATAATGGAAACGAACCAGTGTCATGCCCCAATGCTGCTGCAATAGGGACCGCTAATCTTAAGGCTTCCCAATCAGAAACCTTATTGCGATCTAATGCGCTAGTGACATGTTTAGGAAATAAATATTTCTTTGTAATTGGTTCAGTCTGCAAGTCTTTTTAGAGATGATGATGGTTTATACATCTCTTTTGATTTGTTTTTGGCTGAATCAGAATGTTCTGGTGATTCATCTTCTGAATCTAAATTTGAAATAGTCACAGTTAGAAATATCAGGGAAGAGATATCTTTCCCTTTTTCAAGTCTCTTTTGTTGTTTTCTTTTTCTTTTGAGAATTCTTTCTTGTTTCTTGTTATATTTCTTGTCTGCTGATGAAATAATCATATTTCTTTCTGTCCTCTGATCAAAACTCTGTGTCTTCTTCTACTCTGCACAAAGTATGAAATTGAGCCATCATTGTGAGCAATGTCAAATACCATATCTCGCTGCTCTTGATATAGTGTTTCACGTTTCTTTTAGGTATCAGAGATTCTCCCTTCATTTTTTTTTAACATAAGTAATTCAGAGTGTAATTTTTCAAGCTTATCAATGCAATGTTTTATCAAATCGGAATAGCGGCCTTTTGCCACATTAAATTAATTCTTCTACAGTGCTGTGACTTGCATTTCGAACCTATTTTTTTTCCTGTAGGAAAAAATGGAATCTAAGGAGAACTTGCCTCAGAGTTGGTAATTGATTAGATTTAGACATTTGTTCTAAATCTTTGATACCTATCAAGAATATAGTGTCGACTTGACGTGTTGAATTTGATGACAACTTTTTGCTGCATATTTCTTGGTATTTCTTTCATAAAACAGCATGTGAAAAAAAATAAAAACCCAGAAATTAATATTTAAAAAGTAAGAAAATATCAACTTTTTAAAACTTTGGAGAAGTTGAGCACTGCCTTCTATTCCATTTAGGACATTGAAATTTTGGCACTTTACTACTATCAGCTGAAGTAAAAACATTAGTGGTTGCCCTGGGGTGTTGGGTAATTTTAAAAATTTTGGGCCACCCTAATGTACATCCGTCTTAAAGTGATATAACAATCTTAAACTAAAAGAAACTAAAAAATGTACACTTTTGTTTAATCTGTTTTATGGATTTGTGATAAATGGGATGATTAGAAGTTAACTTTTACTAGATTGAATGTTTTGTGGAACAGGTTATGCTATAACCCATGACGCGACCGAGCTTCTGCCCTACCTTCATCTCCTGAATCTGGTTACCAGTTCGGGATCAATGTCGTCGACCTGATGTTCATATTCACTTTCCGTCGAGTCATCTCTTGATTCGACAGTGTAATTCGGTTTCTCCGTGAGTTCTTGGTTGCCTAACAATACTTCCTAATTGTTCGCAGACCAGGGTTTGCCCTGAAGAAACAGGCAATCTCAGGGGCTGATATGCAGTCGGGATTGACTCATCCTGCCCTTGTGAAGTTGGTTTGAGCCTATTTATGTGCACACAAGAAGGGAAGCTCACCGGAGTGTGATAACTATAGAGGCATTTCCCTTTTTCCCTGCGCGTACAAAATCTTATCGAATATTCTATGTCAGAGGCTGAGATCCTATGCAGAACGAGAGCTTGGTCCTTATCAGTGCGGTTTTCGGGGAAGGAAATCTACCTCTGATCATATATTCTCTCTAAGGCAAATCAAAAAGTATAAAAAAGAGAATATCAGGTACAAACATATCATCTGTTTGTAGATTTTAAAGCAACTTACGTTAGTTTCAATCGACTAGCGCCATACAAAGCAATGGAAGTATTCAACATCCTAAGAAAGCTTATCCGTCTCATACAACTGACGACGACAGGTATTGAATGCAGGGAGGACATTAGGATCAAACAATTGTATTTAGGGTTTTCTAATTTAAAACCTCTGAAGAACATTCAATTTAAAACCTCCATTCAATCCCTTCCTACCTGTGTGTTTGACAAGTCCTTCCTAATCAGAGCTGCATAATTTAAATACGAATATTGATTTAATAGGATGCTTGAGTCACCGAATCACAGGAAGCAAATTGCCGTTTAACCTACAAGTATTACCGGTACTATTTAACGAGAAGCTAAATTGTCTCACAGTGAAAGTGTAAATTCAATAGGTCGTGAATGTTTAATTTTCTGGTTAAAGGCAAGAATTCCAACAAAGGCTAGGTCAAAGAGAGCTGGGTCGAATTTAGGAATTTACGTAAAGTGGAAAAAGCGCGAAAAAAGGATTTTATTGAGGCGAATGAAGGAGGAAGAAAGATTTTCAAACGCCAGTGTGACGCTAACATTGACTTTATTAGTGACTAAGAGGATTAAACAGGAATAAAAAGACTGGTATTAAAGAAATGTGACGCTAACATTGACTTTATTAGTGACTAAGAGGATTTAACAGGAATAAAAAGATAATCCAGTGATTATTCATGTTCCAAATGAAATAGTTACCCTCGGATTGTTATAACCTTCCAACAAAAATTTAAAAATCTATTTATATTGGGTAATTGAAACATAAATTAAGTGGTGCTTTAATTTTGTCCACCAGTTATTATTTATTAGTACACCATTAGTCAGAATAATTAGCCAGGTCTAGGCTAATAATTCGTTCAGATGAAAAAACAAATTAATAATAAAAGAACGCGTTGATCGATTTAAGATCGAAGTACCCTGCTTTAAAGCCAAAAGTCTATTGGAGCCATTTGTCGCTACCTGTAGTAGAAAAACGATTCCTACCAGGGAAGATGGGATAAAACTGAATGGGAGACCAAGGAGCGTGAGCCTCACCTGAGGCAGGTTTTGGTAGATCTTTTCTTTTCCCATCCTCATCCCTATGGAATTCCATTCCTTCTTCCATCCGTTGCTCCAATACTCTTCCCACCTTTAAATCCCGTCTATTCAGTTACTTCATGTCCATGCAGTTCCAAAAGATTTGTAAATAGGTACTGCTTATTTTCAGCATTATCAAATTTTGCACCCAATTATATATTAATGCATTATTTTTACATTTATTATTAATATAAATTTATTCCCTTTCACTGTATTTATTTTTAATGTATTAATATTGCAAGTTTATTTTTCCTTAAAGGTTTAAAAGTTATATCATTATTATTTATTATGATTTCATTTTTTTCTTATGTGTTTATTCATGCTGTTATTTACTCAATATCATATTCCTTTTTGTTCTACTCTAAGGCTCTAAAGCTCTACTGATTTTACATTTAATATTATTCTAAAGGGACATGTCCCGGAATAAATAAAGAATTTATTATTATTACTATTATTAAAAGGAGGTTCGGGGTGGCCGAGCGGGTTAACGCACTTGCAAAAGTGCACCTGCTTACAAACCCAAAGGTTTTGAGTTCGAATCCCGGTCCCGGCATTACTTTTATTTAATTAATAATTAATTTAATTCCTCAAGAAATTTATCACCCCTCCCCCATCCGGATATGTGAGACCCATCAGCCTACTGGAGGCAATTCACACAGACCGGGCATAGGAGTGATGACCCTACCCCGTGTACCTAAATTGTGAATCGCGTTGTGGTTTTCCGGGGCGTAAAATAGCCGCCCGGAGGTTTGGTCCACGGGCGGTCTGCTTCGGAAAAACAAATTTAGGTCCTCGAGCGCCTGCTGATCCTAAACAACCATAATCCGTGGATCTTGTTTGTCATTGGCCTTGAACCCGAATGAGTCGGTGGGAAGGACACCGAATTGGCACCAAAGTAGGATTGGAACATCGAAAGGGAAATATCGATATTCGATATTTTAATATATCGCAAAACCAAATATCGATATCCGCCGATAATCGCTGAAAAAATATCGATATATCGATATATCGAAAGGAAATGGATGAAAAAGGAAAGAAAGTGCATCAAATGAGTATAATGTTAAACTGTGAAGAAAGTTATGAAATAATATAATGATTATTATATATAAAACAACATTTTTATTAGCCATGAATCATTATAAAAAAAGATAGGAAAGAATTATACTTCAAAGAAAAATAAAATGTTATAACATATTCTCTTGTTTTGAAGACTTTTATCCGCATTTGATATATTATAGTCTTCTAGAAATTTTTCAAAGAAAAAAAAAAGCTTCAAACTTCTTAAATTTATATTTATCTTATTACTCTTCCGACTATATTGTGCATTCTCAAAACATTCATCTAAAAGCATGTAATTTATTTGATATACATCTCAGTACCATCATCACTTATATAAATCATCAATTTTTCTTTATATTGGATTAATCAACAGTATTTGTATGTGAATCTTATCTACTAATTATTGTTTGGTAATTAAATATTGTTTATTGTTATATTTACTGGTAAAACTCCAGAATGGTAACCCCAACATGGAGGACATCTAGATTTTTAGGACCTGGCTGATCTTAAAAATCTAGACCTCCGCCATTTTGGGGTTACGATTCTGGGGTTTTACCGAATAAAGGAAATTGTTAAAATAAAATACAGTAGAATCTCGATAATTCGTTTGGTCAAGGTTTCGAAAGGTAAATATGAATTATCAAGATATCCAATAATCGGCGGTAAAAAATAGGAAATAATAAAACTAATACAAAATTGTATTAATATGAATGAAAATACAAACGATATAGTTAGATCAACAACAAAAATCGGTTATTTTCTTATGGTGTAATCCTTGAAGACGGATCTCATCGATGGCTTCGTTAAGCATGTTCTGAGCAGAAAATACGTTTACGTAAACATTCGATTTTGCTAAGAAATGACACACGTTGTAGATATATTATTTCATATAGCCATTTTAGAACTAATCGTCGGCACATCAATTTCTTCTTCATCTCCTTTCTAATATATATATTTAATATATATTTAAAACAAAATATATTTTAATTCTTGTTAAAAACAAACAAGAGAAAAACAAACAAAAAACACTGTTTTCAATAAAATAAAATATAGGCTATGTTATTGGTACATTGGGTTATGATTAAACCAGAATATATTTAGTTCGCTTATGTTCGTATCTGCGGGTTGGTAGCTTTTGTAATTACATATTTCAGTTATTAGGGGTTTTAGAGAATGATGCATGATTGAAAGAAGCTATGGGTTAATTTGTATATGTACACTTCTATGTAGGGTAAATTTAGTTCTGAATGCATCTTTGTTATTTTGGTGTAATAAGGATAATTATTTTATAATTCTTTATTTTGAAATACTTGTAATTTTTTTAAGTTTGTTCAAATAGTGAAACTCGAAATGGGACAAGCATAAGTTAGGATAGATCTTATAATTGATTTCTATAAAATTAATTTATTTCTGAGAGAAAGTTTTGATATTTTATTAAAACATGGAAACATTTTATACAACATTTTCCGGCCGGTTTCTATTTTTGAATATGCATGTTGATTAAACAGGAGTTTATTATCGAGTGTTACTCCTAAGCATTTAACGGAATTGGCAAAAGGAATTATTATTAAGATTTTGTTAATTTTTTTTAAAGATTTTATTCCCCATTTTTTATGGTATTTAAAAGATATCTTGAATTGTTCTTTTAGTCTATTGATAATAGTGTCTAACCGGTACGAAGATGAGAACAGCTCTGTGTCGTCGGGGTGTATTAACGTTTTTTATTTTAGGTATGTCATTAGTGAATAAATTAAATAAAATTGGGCTTAATAACATAATAAATAATGGGGTTCGTCTATTAATAAATTGTTGGCTGTAATTTGTTGAGTAAGGTTATGTTTTATGATTTTGTTCTAATAGTTTTGATAAAATATTAAGAAGGCTAATAGGTCTATAACTTGTAGGTAATTCAGGATCTTTATGTGGTTTTACCAAAGGGATGAGTTTTGCAATTTTTCAATTGACAGGGAAGTAATTTAGTCTCATATAGCTTTGACAATTTTTGTAATGTGTCTTATTGCTTTTTTTTAAAGTTTTTTAATTAACATTGCAGGTATTATCTGGACCGGGTGATTTATTAATGTTGAGTATTGTGACTTCCCGTGGAGAAGTGTGTTTAAAATGAGTGGAGATTGGTATTAGTGACATACAGTCGTCAATATTTTTAGTTATTTTTCTAATGTGATATTTTGAGGTTTTGTTATTGGGATTATTTTGAATACTTGCAAAGTGACTAGTTATAATATTTATTTTTTGTTTTGAGTCGTATGCGCAGGTCGTATTTGAGGTTGTCAAGAGAAGGATTGATTGATTACTTTCAATAAAAATTTTATAGATTTTCCATAGAGTTATAGAGACCGATTTGATTCTAGTGTTTTGGACCAATTTTTGTTTCTCCACTCATATAGATTATTTATAAGAAAGTCTGTAAGTTTAGAAAGAAATTTCTTAAGGGTGGTGAAATTCGTGTGTTGGACTTTATTTTTAAATTTAATTAAAATTTTAAGCATAGCAGAGAGGTCATCTGCCCTTGGAGCTTAGTAGGTTTTGGGTATAGATTGATGAGCTACGGTAGAAATCAAATCTGTTAAATTGCTGATTGCTTTATCAATCTCCTCTTTGCTGTTGAGGATAAGGTTGAATTATAAATTATCGTTTTTTTTTGAATTTATGCCAATCCGCCGCTTTATACTGATATTTAGCTGTGGGAGGTTGTATAATTTGATTTAAATTAATGCGAAATAATACATAAATAATAGGTTAATAATAAATAATAGGTTGTGATCCGAACTTAAGATTGGTAGAGATAATAGACGTCTCAACCAATGAAATCATTTTGTTAATTAGATGCCCAAAGTACTGGGCTTAGAACGACCGTTAGTAAGGCAGTATGTTGGTTTATCCGAAAAAAAATTATTTGGAGTTCTTGCTATATTTAAAAGTAGTTTGCCAGTTTTGTGAGCACTATGACAATATCATATTTTATTTTTACTGTTCAGGTCTCCCATTATAAGTACCCGTCCGCCGCCTCCATTTCGATCTCTATCTGATCTATAAATGTTGAAGTTAGGTATATTCAATTTATCTAAATTTGATAAGTGTGTTTCCGTTATTGCCAAAATTTTTGGATTGTTTGAGGAAATAAATTCCTTTAATTCAAATGCTTTAATTTTAACGGAACGGGCGTTCCCAAGTATACAATTTATAAAATTACGAGACATAAATTATTGTAGATTGATAAATTGTATTACTGATTATTTTGACTAAGAATTTTAAAGAATTTACAGAAGAACTTGGTTCGCTTAATGTGATGTGAATAATATCATTGAGTGGGATAATAATTCTAATAAAGTTGGCTTAGATACAGTCCATTAATCCAATACAGAAATGACGTCCTCAAATAATATGAAGAATTTTGAAATCCATCTTCTGCTGAGTTCATTCTGGTCATTAATTGTTAGACATTTTTGAATAAAGAAGAAATTTTGAAAGCACTGAATATAGATTTAATTTCTTTAAACATGTCCATCATAGATGGTTCCTTATCTTTATCTTGAGAGATAGAAGTTTCTTGAGGCCATTTAGTTGTGGACTTAGGGAGATTTGGGAATTCTTTTTTAGAATTTATACTTCTCAGTCTTGAGACCTTTACTTTAGGTGTTTGCTTATTTAGTCTCATTGTTGCGTTTTTTTTTCCTAATATGTACAATATTTGGGGTTAGCTGTGTGTGGGCCCTCGCAGTTGGCTCATTTTTGTACAACATTTTCATTGAGGCAATCGTTTGTGAGATGGTTTCCGGAACATTTCATGCATTTAGGTTTTTTATAGCAGTTAAATGCTTGACATTTGAAAAATTGTATATTTTTTTTTTTTTTATTGATATATTTTTCCCATTAGACAATGATGTTGCTCACTGCTTTTATTTTTTTATCATAATTAATTGTTGTTTTTCTTCCAGCGTTATTACCCAGATAGCTAATCTGACATGAGGTACTTCTTTTTTTTAAAATCATTTATGTTACTTTGAAAACTTTTATACCTTTTAATGTTAAGTCTTTATTATGTAATCATTTTCAAAATTTGGGGGGAGCTCCTTTCATGATAATTTTTGGTATAATTTCGTCTTGGGGCGGGTATGAATGAAGCTCTTGTCCTTTTTCAGATAATTGATCTTGAACTTTTTTGAATCTTCTGAATTATAGGTAATGAAAATGGTTTTGTTACTTCTGTATTTAATGTTTATTTCGCCTATTTTATTTCCGTTTATTGATTTTGAAAGTTGTTCGTTAGTTATCGAATGCATTGTATACAGCTATTGGTGGGAATGGTTTAATTACTGTGTTATTTACCGAATCTTCTAAAGATTCCTGGTAATCTTCATCATTAGATAACATTGAAAAACTATTACTTACAGGTAGGGTTGGAATATTGAAACGCGATATATCGATATATCGGATTTGAAAAACCGATATATTATATCGATATCCTAACACCCGATATATCGATGATATCGATATTTTACACCGATATATCGGTGATATTGATATTATAAACTTTATTATTTTATTTTAATTAGAAATTTCCTTTATTCTTTATCATATTTTTAATGTTATCCGTGAGCTGTACTTAACATTATACCTTAATTATTTAATCAATCTAGGACGCTGTCTTGGAGCTGTTGTAACTTCCTTACTGTTTTAACTCATAGGCGTCACTAACGGTCACTAACCTGTTGTTCATTGCTGTTGTTAGTGTGGTGATTAAAGTGAAAATAGAAAGTAAAATGTCGCCACCAAAAAGTGAAGTGTAGAAACATTTTAAATGGAGAGACAGTAAAAGTGCGGAGTGCAAATATTGTCACGAAATATTTCGGACATCGGAAAACACAACAAACCTGCAGTCACACGTTCCATTCGCACGTTTTTTCGTCTCCATCAGGGTCAGGTTTTTCTGCAGCACCATCTACTTCTAAACGAAGCAAATGAAATAATTCCTCCGTCAAAAGCTTCTGACATAAGAGTTTCCAAAATATCGCATCATTTGAAGAGGGAGACGAACGACGAAGAAAAATTAATGATGCTATTTTATATTTTATCTGTAGGGATACTCTGCCATTCTACACAGTTGAAAAGGAAGGTTTTCTCAGCTTGGTTAAAATTGTTGCTCCTTTATATAAGGTACCTTCTAGAAATACATTAAAAAAATTATAGAATGAAAAATACTCAGAACTGCGCTCTCTTATTCAAAAGCATTTGAATGATGTAAATTCAGTGAAATTGACTTGTGACATATGAACGGAGTCCCACCAGATGAAAAGTTTAATTGGTGTCACTGTTCATTTTATTTTAGAAACAAATGATGAAATGTCCTCAGTGTTCCTGGTACTTCGAGAACTCACAGACACGCATACATCCCAATACATATTTCATGTTTTGGAAGATGTGTGCCGACGTTTTAACATCTCAAATGAAAAAGTAACAAAAATTGTCACTGACAATGGGGCAAACATTGTGAAGGCAGTGGATACGTTCTCACAGGCCAAACATGTACACTGTTTTGCTCACTTGTTAAATCTAGTGTGCGAAAAGACTAGTTGGAAGAAATATTTAGAAAGCTTCGTAGCATTACAACTTAGTTTGCTATTGTCAGCTGTGACCAGTTAAGAAAAGCCACTGAAGGTGGCACTAAATGTAAGCTAATGTCAGATGTTCCTACCAGATGGAACAGCAAATATTACATGGTCCAACGTTTCCTAGAACTTCGGCCTCATATCAGCGTTATTTGAGTGAACACACAAATGCTCCAGATATGGTGACTGCACGGGATGTTGAAGAATATTCAAGAATAGGAATCGAGGTATATTAGGTAGATGCTAACAACTAGTTTTAAATTTTATTGTGTTTCAACATTTCACAGTGTGTCATATGCATAGTAAATCATAGGTCTACTCGCAATTGTACTTTCGTACTTTATTATGAAATAGAATCTAGGTCTTTTCTCCTTATCCTTCAAATAAACTCAAGAGTTTATGATTACCAAAACAAAAAGTAATATGGATCAATCACTCACCAAATTGAAATAAAATAGACAATATTATAAATGTAAATAAATTGTTGGAGATAATCATTGATTAAAATATAGCACATGTTAATTTATAAATATAATGGCGTAAATATGAGAATAAGTAATATTTAGTTGCCAAACAATAATTAGTAGATAAGCTTGAAACACATATACTGTTAATTAATTCTATGTAAAGACAAACAGGTAATAATATAAATGGTGATTATACTAAAATATATATCAGATGAGTTCCATGTTTTTATATAAATGTTTTGAGAAGGCTGAATGAATGCATGGAAACTTTACCTTACTTTGAAATACATTTTTTTTTTAGAAAAATAAAACAAGGTTTTTTTTTTTAAATTTGTAGAATAATATAATGTATGAAATATGGCAAAAAGCCTTCAAGATAAAAATGTATTATAATACTTATTTTTTTACCAAAGAATTATTCTTTTCTATCTATTTTTATAATGATTCATGGATAATAAAAATATTGTTCTATAAATAATAATTATATTATTTCATAACCTTCATCACATTTTAACGTTATACTCATTTAATGCACGGTTTTCTTCTTCATCCATTTCCTTTCGATATATCGATATTTTTCTAGCGATTATCGGTGGATATCGATATTTGGTTTTGCGATATATCAAAATATCGAATATCGATATTTTTCTTTCGATGTTTCAACCCTACTTTCAGGTAGATTGTATTGGTTCACTTTTCTTTTTCTTTTTTTGTAGTAGCCGGTATGTCTATATTAGGCTGATGAATTTGGGCCCCTGAGGATCCAGCGCATTGATTTATTCTGAAACTAATGCTAATTGTTTAATAGTTTTAATATAAATGCACTGAAATAAAAAGTTTTAGGTACTATCGCGTGTATGATATAGGGTCTGAAGGATCCAAGAGTCGGTCAGATACTGACGTGCACATATAGAATAACCGTCACTGCTTGGAAATAAGCGACTTTTGACTGATGTGTACAGTAATTACCATCTTTGATAGAGGTTTGTTCCCCCGCTGCACACTGGGCTATATGATTGATCAAAACCGTCCCATCGCACTGCTAATTTCACGCTTATCACTGATATACTCGAAATAAATGTAGTCTTGAGGGTTTTCCGTCCTAAAAACTTTTTTTTTTTATTTTTACTTGTTCCTCGGAGAAAAAAACGATACTCACTTTTAGCTTGGCAGACGGTAACATTTTATTTTGCGGTGGGTAAAACTGTTAGTAGTAGAAGATTAGATAGCAGTTTTTAGGCAAACATGTTTAGCCGTTTCCGAATAATTAAATTGCCGAATACCAAATGTTTGGACTCAGAGGGTCTTGAAGCCTAAATGCTTGGTGGAATCTCGAAAATGTTGACCAGTTCGCATTACAGCTTTACTTACTACTAATTTAAAGAGGAAACCAAGTTATAAAATGAACGAATGTAGTTATCTACCAATGTACATTGGAAAAATATAATTTTACTAATTTGTAAGTAATTGATTCTTTATAAAAGGTTTCTTAAATTTCTTAAACGATTAATATTCATTTATTTTTTACAATTTTATTTTATTTTTAAAATTGAACTTTAAAAGAGATTTCTCGTGATCACTATCCTCAGAGCAAATTTCATAGGCAGCATCATCTGAAGAACTCGTTAGAGGAATGAGAAGATTGGACGAAGTGATCAAAGGTTTACTTGGCATACCCACATTTGAAGTCCTGGTTAAAAGTTTCGGCACTTCAAAAAATTCATTAAACGTTATAATTTTTTGTCATAAAATTGTACATGGAACTGTCACTTTTCAGCCACATTTATAGTTGACTATCAAAGCGCAGGAATTTCTCATATTCTATTCCCGAAGCATCTTCACAGTCCAAACTTACTCCATTATTTTGTTTTTTAATACTTCCTTTTTTAAAAAATGTGGCGCAGACTTGCATTCTTTAAAGAGGGAACTTTTTAGATAAAATAATTGAATTAAATTTTTTTAAATACATTTGCCGAATTGGGTCGAGTTGAATTCTTTTTTTGCAATTCGTTGTAATCCTTTATTAAAACCATATACGTATATGTGCTGTAGGTTGATCTTATTCAACTTTTATATATTAGGGCTACTACAACAATATAATGATGTAATTGATTAATTAACTTTTATTTAGAATTTTCTAATTAACCTACGTGAAGAGGCGGAATTCATTTTCAAATATTCGTCTGTCCTTAATTGTAGACAACTGGTTCGCAACTGATCCGTATTCATATAAAGGTAAACATTGACACTAATCGTTTTCCTCTTTGCACGTTCTGATTTCAAGATAAATTCCTAATCCTTTCTTCCAGTTAATAAAGATCAAGTTGAGATTTATTTCAAAACATTGGGCTTGGATAGCTAATTGGACTTTTGCCCAGCTCCAGATGACTCATATTCAGCAGTGTACGTTGGTCTAGCGTCTTGGTGTGTTAACGGCACAGTTGCCCCTCTCCTTATCACATAGGTAAGGAAGGTGTAATAGAATCAAATCATGGATGTGCCGTTTTTAACGGATCTGTTGTATCTCGATTGTAGTATCGATTATTAGTGATCCGGGACTCGATCCCCTTCCTGTATGTTACCTTTTTATGTTGTCAGTTCACTATAATCAAGATAACAAAGTGTATTGTTTTTTCAATAAATAATGTTATAAGTGTATTGTTTTCCTGATTGAGTACCAATCTAGACGTAACAAATTGGCGACGAGGAGAAAAGTGAAAAGTGAGCAAGTGCAATAAATAATCGTAATTCATCCGCTAATGTCAAAATATAGAGGTATAACCTCTCGATTTCAATATCATTTAATTTTTATTTCAATATCATCAATCTTAATTGCAATTCAATATCTTTAATTTTGACGAATTCAAACTCCTAGCTGTAGCAATGGAGGCTGAACAATTTACTAAGTTTTTGGCCATGCAGCAAGAGCAATTTCAAAGTATGCTTCAACGATTTGCAATGATGAATCAAAACCAACCTCCAGCACCCGTTCAACATAATGTAAGTAAATTTGATACTTTTGATAAAAATATAGAAACCTTTCAACAATACAAAGAAAGGTTTGACAACTTTCTTACTCTAAAAGGCAAATCATTTATCAATCCCGAAAATAATTATAATTTAAGACCTAGAGATAAATCGAATTCAAGACACACATGCCTTAATTTGAAGCACCTTGGAATTGAAGGGCTTTGTTTAAAATGTACCCGAAATAATAACAATTCGAAAAATTGCAGAGTTGATTCGACTAAGTTAAAATGTCAATACTGTGAAAAGTCGGAATATGTCGAAAAAGCGTGTCTAAAAAGATTTATGTAAGAGAAAAAAGGAGTGCAGGCAGTAGGCTCAGAAGAAAGACTCATTCCTCCATGATCAATACACAATATATGAAATTAAGAGTCAGGATCAAGACACGCAGAAGTATTTCGTTCAAGTAAAAATCAACAATATAATTCAACAATTTGAAATGGATTCTGGAGCAGGACAAACACTCTTAAATGAATCAAATTTTAATCGTCTGAACCTTAATAAGAAACTTCGAAATACCAGCATCCGATTTCGCTCTTATACGTCAGGTATTTTCGCACCCATTGGAATAGCTGAAGTAGAGGTTCAATATAAGGAGATAAAATAAACAGAGACACTTTACGTCGTTTCAGATAACTTTTCCCCACTTCTGGACCGTTCCTGGATCAGACACCTAAACATCCATTTACAAAAAAAATTGGAAAAATCAATAATAATTCGATACATTCAATAATTCCTGACAACGTCGAAAATGTGATCCTTAACAGATACCCGGAGATATTTCAACAAACAGTGGGCTGCTGCAAAAATTTCAAAATTTCCCTTAAATTACGAAACAACGCAAAGACCATAGCTTTTAAGGCTAGGGAGGTATCACAAGCCTTGAAAGCAAAAGTAGAGCAAGAACTCGAGATACTTGAAAAGCAAAACATCATCTCAAAAGTGCAAGAAAGTGACGGGGCTTTCCCTTTAGTTGTTGTTCCCAATGTCAACGGGAAAGTGCGCCTATGTGTCGATTATAAGGCAGGGGTAAACCCTCAACTTCAGGACGCACATTATCCTATCCCAAAAATTGATGACCTTCTTACAGCACTCAATAGTTCAACGTATAATTGCTCACTGGATTTAGTTAAAGCATACCTCCAGGTCCCAGTTGACCAAAAAAGCGCAAAGATTCAAACGATCAAAGGAACCTATACAGTTAACCTCCTCTCTTTTGGCATCAAAACCGCACCAAATGAATTCCATCTTATCGTTGACAAAGTCCTAACAGACCTACATGGGGTCACAACATACTTCGATAATATCATAATTCATGGGAAAACCAAAGAGGACTGCTATAAAAATTTGATTGCTTGCCTAGACAGACTGCAAGAGTTCGACTTGCACCTCAATAGAGATAAGTGTGATCTATTTAAGACCACAATTCAATACTTAGGTTATGTATTCGAACAAGGTAAAATTTCGAAAGACCCGGCTAAAGTCGCAGCCATTACGAAGGCACCAAGACCAGCAAGTCAAGAAGACATCAAGAGGTTTTTGGGCATGATGACCTATTATGCCAAATTCATTCCAAATGTTTCAACACTAACGTACCCATTGAGATTACTTTTACAATAGCGTCAAAATTTCGTGCTGGTCTTCTAGATGTGAATCAGCCTTTACACAACTGAAAAACGAAATTTATAGCGATAGTCTTAACACCTTTTAATCCAGATCTCAATCTCTCGGTAGCTTGCGACGCTTCACCAACCGGGGTAGCGGGAGTATTCTCACACACCATAAATGGCATAGAAAAATCTATCGCTTTTGCATCACGTTCATTGACCAAAACCGAAATGAACTATAGCCAACTAGACAGAGGGGCCTTGTCTATCGTATTTGCTCTCAAAAAATTTTATTATTATATTTATGGCAGAAAGTTTATCCTTTATACCGATAACCGACCACTGACTCACATTCTGCACGAGAATGCACACCTTCCATTAATGACGTCCGCTAGACTTCTACGCTACGCAACCTGGCTCATAAATTTTGACTACCAAATTGAACATAAAAAGGCAGAAGAAAATGTGCACGCCGATTTTCTTTCAAGATCCTCTATTCAAGATAATATTTCCCAAATCGAACAAAATATTGAAGAAGATCGCATACAAGCAAGGTAGTACCCCCACACTGGCAAACCAACATGGAGACTCGGAACTGTAATCCAAAAAATTGGGAAGCTTCACTACATAGTTAAACTCGATATTAATGGATATAGCCTGAAGAGGTACATCAATCAATTGCTTTTCATTGCGAGCCAGACCAAACCCAAGAAGTGAGTGATGTTTACTCTGCCACCCAAAAGTCCAGCCAATGATGACGAACCAAGAAGTAATCTCCCAGAAGACGTCCACCCAGAACCAAATCCAAGACCATCGATCCCCCTGCAGCAACAACAAGAGCAACCTAGAGTCGAGCCAGAACCCATTCTGAGACGATCGGGCAGAGAACGGAGGCCAACAGGAAAAATGCAGGAATATGATACTCAATTTACCCCTTGATTTAAGCGGTTATGGCCTATCTAAGAATTAAGGAAAACAGACAGTGGCAAGTGCGGGGCAAACCCACAGGCCACTCAGTAATTGCCAAAGTGGTGGAAAAGGAGATTCCTATTTTTCAATATTGTTGTCCTCCACTTAACAGAAACCTTACTCTAGACTCTAAAGTGAGATACTCATATCCTAGCATATCCGACTGGGAAAGGGGTTCAATAGCCAC
The DNA here is from genome assembly GCA_948150685.1 of Rhaphigaster nebulosa. NCBI lineage: Eukaryota > Metazoa > Arthropoda > Insecta > Hemiptera > Pentatomidae > Rhaphigaster > Rhaphigaster nebulosa. The sequence goes on from OX411307.1 coordinate 17,105,303, forward strand.
TCAAACAGGCAACCTATCCTGTTTCACGGATGGATCATGGAAGGACTCGACCGGATTAGCAGAAGCGGGCGTCTATATAGAGGATTTAGGCATTAACATAAGTCTACCACTAGGTAAACACTCTACTGTGTTCCAAGCAGAAGTGTTCGCGATACTGTCGGCGGTCACATGTAAGGAAGTTATCAGTTGCGACAGGGCTGGAACTACTATCTACTCAGACAGCCAATCGGCTCTCCAAGCCCTGGAATCCTCTAGGGTAACTTCCGTATTGGTAAAAGAGTGTAAACAGGCATTGGATCTACTCGCCTGTTCGAAGAGATTGGAATTAGTTTGGGTTCCTGGGCATAAAGGAATCAAAGGCAATGATATAGCCGACAAGCTTGCAAGAGAAGGTGCTGAGAACCCTATCCTTGGGCCAGAACCTCCAGTAGACATCTCTAAAAGATATTAGCGGAAGAAAGTCCAGGATTGGATGTGGAAAATAGCAAGTAAGGAGTGGAGGGAGTGTGCGGGCCTCAGACAGGCTAAGGAACTAATTAAAAAACCCTCTGCTTCTAGAACCAAGTGACTGCTGGGCCTCAACAGAAAGGAACACCGACTGCTTATAGGGGTACTTACAGGTCACTGCAGGCTTAAAAGACACTCAAAGATGTGTGGAATAGCAGGGGATGAGACCTGCCACTCCTGTGGGCAGGTACCTGAAACTGCTCTACACTGCATAAGTTAATTAAAGGAAATAGTTGTTATCAAATTTGATAAAACTAAGAACCTTTAATTCTGTATACAAAATATCTCCTGTTTCCACTTTCTCTACTTTCCTTACCGCTTTGGCAAAATAAAAATTGTTTGCTGTATCTTCCCTAAAATTAGTCCGATTATTTTATTTATTTTTTTAATTTTTAGCTTTGTAGACAATTAAATGATCTCTCAAATGAGCATCTAGATTGTTCCGGGAGATGTATAGTATTCGAGTTATCAAAAAACTAAAATAAGGTGAACCGATTTCTAAAGAAAAGTATGTAGAATAATTAAATTACATAAAACTAATAATAGCTTAAAACCTATTATAAACAATATAAATGGACCTAGCAAGTATTGTTATTTTTTAAATATTTTAAAATTCTTAAAATATTATTTTATTTTGTTATTAGTTTTGTAAATAGTTTTGTTATTTTTAAAACAATTTTTTAAATCCCTCATTAAATCAATTAAATAATTTAAAAATAATTCTGAAAAAAAGAAGCTTTTGAAATGAAAGAAATCATTAATAATATTTATTTAGGAATGGACGAATAGGTCATTCTAAAATAAACTACCGCTTTATTTTATTAGTGGATGAGAAAAACAGAAAAATAAAATTATCTGAAACTTACCTGAAAGACCTCAAACGTGGTACAAGTACCGGGGAAGGTTCAGCTGAGGTATTTTGTGAGTTTGACAGTTTTTTGATTTGTTATGAATTTTCGAAAATGGCAAACTCATTTTTCAGTGCTACGAGCATCAGGTTATGAAAATCGTTTTGTTTTACATTATTTCTTTGATTTTCCTTGCAAATACTACAACAAATAGTGCATTAGCGCAGTGCACAGCAAAATATTGATATATAGGTGCATTATGGGGGTTCCGGAAATGGTAAGGGCCCAAAAAAATATATAAACTAAGGTAAAATCGAGCTTGCGAGATCATTGTGCAATGATTTCAGAAAAATTCATTCTAAATTGAATGAATGTTCAAAACATTACATTTAAAGTAAATTATTAGCGTAACATTCATGAAAATTAATTAAAATACCCAAACCACATCTAAACTGGCATTCACTTATTGAGGTACCTACCCCATCCACAGTCTTCCTGCCATCATATTGCATAGACCATTATCCCACTATTTTGCTAAATCGTTACGCGCGTAATGGATATTCCGGACAACGTTTTTTAATAATTTAAAACTATCCCCCCAATAAATAATTTATATTACGCCCCACCAGTTTATTCTATAAGTAATTACGAAGTTAAGCACTATCCATATTTTTTTCTATTGAGACTTTTTAGTACCAATAAAATAGCTTAAAATTCAAAAAACGTATTCCGGACTGTTACCTTCGTTAGATTTTCAAGAAAACGAATCGTTTTCTAGTTTTATTTGTTCATATTTTTTGAACAAATTATACCTTAAAATGTCTATTGCATTGAACAGATATCGATCGCATAAGTGACTGAAAAAAATACAGAACTATTCATTCTACAACACTTTAAGAGTTCAGGACATCAAAGTAGCAATTTATTTGAGAATGACCCGAATAAAAAGTCATAAATTCCAGACGTATAATCCCTGTTCACAAATATACCACCAACATACAAATTTACGGATACCAAATACTTAAACAATCATGGTGCGGCTATCATCAATAAACTAGATATCGACGTCGTTTTTTGAAAAAGGCGTAAGTGCCATTTAGCAAATTTTACTGGAAACACGTTAAACGTTTTTTCCCAAATGAAATATATATATTTTTAAGTTTCATTATTTATTGTGTAGAGTAGGAGTTTAATCAGGTGGCAAAACTTTTATAATTAGAATATATTTTTATGGCTTCTAGCACTGGTGAAGGCCTAAGAGAGTCGTCAGTATTTGGTGCTTAGGTCATCAATTGTCCATTTTTAGGCCATTATCAATTTTATTTCTCGATATATCATGAGCGGTAATCCATAGAGGAAACCTAAATTTGAAATTTTTGGCGTTTAAGTTTTTTTCAATAAACGACGTCGATATAAATAACTTACAAATATTTAACCATCATCAAATCTAAGTAATATGTACCAACGAAACCTACAGTTAATAAAGATAGCTCAAACTAATGAAAATTAGCTTCAAATTTTTTAATAAAATATGTTGAAGGTAAATAAATGATATATATATATATATATATATATATATATATATATATATATATATATATATTATATGTGATAAATAGATTCAAAGTACAACTACTTAATTCTTAAATGGTTTAGTAAATAACAAGAAAGAGATATACAAGGTTACTCCTAAACAAAGATAGTTTTTAACATTTTAATTTTATAATTTAGAGTGAATGGTCGAAACAATTTAAAATAAATAATTACTTAAATTATTTAATGACGAAATTGTGATGCATTAATGGACAAACTGGAATAAATATGTATATATAAAAAAAAATATATATTATAAAAATATTGTTAATTAACCTATATTGTCTCATTATTAAGTTTCAGATTATTTTATGGAACAATTGTGATAAATTAATAGTTAAACTATTATTATTAATGAATGTTTGTTATATTGCAGATTATTTGGCCAAAAAGTTAACTATACTTACATGTGTTTTTTTGTTTTTTTAATAAAAATCATTCTAAGAAAATTGAGATCACTACTACTTATTAATATATTCCTGAAGACTTCCGACAAGTTACATAATTTTTAAAAATAATTAGGTACTATATCAACTTGAGACACACTCCTGTGCCCTTTCGGAAATTAATTCTATTTTATTATTGAAAAATAATTATTTTAATTATTATAATGACTTTTGAAATAATTCTGATTCTTATGATTTTTTTTTTCGTTTATTGGATAATTGATAATTATTGATAATTGAGTGATAATTTCAACTAGTTAAAATTTTGAAAAAAAAAATGTTGATTTATTATTTTTTTTATTTTTTTTTTTTTTTTGGAGGGGATGTATAATTCATCGATTTGGTCATCGTTTATTAGTTTTTCGAAGTTGCTAATGTCAAATTTACCATCGAAAATTTGTTCGGCAACGAGTATTTCTAATAATTATTATTTTGCAAAATTCTTCGGTATAGGTATCGTTTAAGAGGTTTTCAATGATGCTATTTCCAAATTTACCATTGGATTTTCGATCGAGCATGCGCATTTCAATTTTCCGTTACTGTTGAAGTTTTCTATGATATAGGGATCGTTTATTATGTTTTCAAGGATGCTATTTCCAAATTTAATATAAAATTTTTGATCGCACATGCATATTTCGATTTTCTGTTATTGTTGAAGTTTTCTTCGATACAGCGATTGTTCATTAAGGTTTCGAATGTTAAGATTCCGTTTTTTAAAAATGAATTTTTTATGGAGCATGCCCATTTCGGTTTACTGTTACTGTTGAATTTTTCTAGAATAAAGGACAATTTCACAAGGACAATAAACGCTAAAAAATGTCAAATTTAATGATAATTTGAAATAATAAAATGCTTGATAAAAATCCAATTCAAAAAGCGAAATTAGAGCCTTCGGCAAGCTAATGAACGATCTTTGTATCGAAGAAAACTTCAACAGTAATTTTAAATCGAAATGCACATGCACGAACAAAAAGTCGATAGGAAATTCGAAAATATAATCCTTGAAACCTTAATAAACGATACTTACAGTAAAAGAAAGTTAAATGGAATGGTAATTCGAAATTCTCATGCTTAATAAAAAAATTAATTAAAAAAAAACGAATCAGAACCTTTGAAAACCTAATGTTAACTCGTTGAAATTATCACTGAATATCAATTATCCAATAAACGAAAACATGTCATAAGATTATGCCGAAATTATTTCAGTAATTTTAAGTCTTTATAATAATTGCATTCAATAATAAATGAAATAATTATTTTTCAATATTGAAATAAATAAAATAGAATTAATTCATCTCCGATTGGATTACAATTGAAATGGCAAAGATTACAATTAAACTGGAAAAAGATACATTTGAATTGGAAAGATTTACAATTGAAATAGAAAAGGGTACAATTGAAATAGGAAAAGTTACAATTGAAATGGAAAAGATGACAATCGATTTGGAAAAGATTACAATTAATTGGCTTGGATGCACTATATATACAATTTTTTATTTGTGAATAAAACAGAACCCAGTCCTGGTATGAGCGGACATCCGTTAGACTGGCAGTTAGGTACTAAATATCATAATTCAACAAATAAACATAATATTAATTGTTAATTATTATTTGGCAATTGCGAATAAACCTGATTAGTTTACAATTGCCAAGGACAATTTATTTTTCAAGACTAAAAAAATTAGTTTTCAACCACAACTAAAACTAATTTACTTGTTGAGAAATTAGTTACCAAGCAGTAACTAATGACTAAATTATTTGCGTTTTAATTGAAACTATTCGTTATTCAGTTACAAATTTAGTTAACTAAAAAATTAGTTACCTGATGCCCATCTCTGCCACCTAATCAGTCAAAAAGAAGGAATTATACGTCAGAGATGGGCAATAATCGAATTACTTTTATGCTTTGAGTAGTTTTTAAGGGAAAATAATTACGCAACGTTAGAGAAGCACAAAAAACTTAAGATTTCTGTCTGATTACAAAAAGTACTCTGCCGTTGATCTGTTGTTGAGTACTTATCCATTTTCCAACTACTCCATCGTTAGGGATTGATAAATTATTTGCCACTTCTATAATTTTGTTTTATTGAAAACTAGTTTCGAATGTTATACATTCATCTGCAGTTCAAGGTTTAAATGGATTATATCAAAAAGAAAAGTTTGTACTGGTTTCTTCTCGCACTGAACTAACAATATTAGTTGCACAAATAAGGTTAGTGACAGTCACAGTGTCGCAGGGGCCTTACCCTGCTCTTCTTTTTAGTGTTACGGCAAGAGGTTCAACTGTGATAGAGACAGTGTCGAAGGGGTTCTCTTTGCTGGTCCTTACTCGTAATTTACCGGTAAGAAGTTCAACTTTGACAGTAGTCAGGTCCTATTGGCCGTCTTTTAGCTGATCCATACTCGTTGAGTACCGGTAAGAGGTTCAACGGTGAAAGTGACAGGGTCGCATTGACATTCATTTACAATTAGCAGATCCATACTCGTAGTATACCGGTAAAAGGTTTAACAGTGACAGCGACAATGTCACAGGTGCCTTACCCTGCTCTTCTTTTTAGTGTTACGGCAAGTGTTTGAACTGTGACAGTGACAGTGCCGAAGGGGTTTATGGATTATGGATGTTCTCTATTTAGTATATTTCTAAAAAGAAGCAATTTTTCAAACCATTTTTTGAGCTACAAGAATCGATTATAAAGATGAATTTTAAAACTTTCCAGCTTTGAAATTCATGAATCTTACATGGTTACATTGCACTATTCTTGTTAAAGAGTTTTTTACTACAGAACTGAAAAAAACATATTAACTTCTCCGTTTATTCACGACACCCTGTCCTTCAATATCGTTTAATATTTATTCCTCATAGAATACTGAAACGATAAAGAAATGGTTTACGATTCCCACCATTTCAACGTTTACCATGGAAATAAATATGCTTCCAACTTATTACAAAAATACCACATCATGAAACCATTCTACATCTCTACCAAATTTCTACAGCAATACCACACCTCAGAGTAAGGTTGTCTCATCTCCTTGAAAACATCCCAGAACATTTTTTAATTTATACCGATGGACCCAAATCAGAAAACCCGACGGTTTCATCTTTTTTAATCCGTGATTCACCACATAAATAAATTAAATCTACGTCAAATTATGTTCTATGTACACCGCCGCACTCCCTGCTATAAATTCAGAACTCCTCTTCAGCATTTCAATAACTCAAAAGCACTCACATTGCTAAAATGGTTTATCCGTTTTCCATGCCTAGCGGACGAACATGAAGGTGTTTGATCCATTTTGTTTTAAGGTGGCGAATGGACACTAAAGATGGCTTAAGATTCTATATTCGACAGAAACAAATGAAAAAAGTTTCGTCGAAAGCAGTTCAGCCGTTTTCTCGTGATGAGGAAACAAAGAAATCTAAAAGAAAAATAACAATTGTCACATGTTATTTTACTTAAAAACTTACTCTTAGCTGATCCATACAATTAATGAACGGGATTCAACTGTGACAGTGAATGTGTAGCAGGGGTCTATTCTCAGCTGGTCCATGCTCTTAGTGTATCGGTAAGAGGTTCAATTGTGAACGTGACAATGTTGAAGGGGCATGCTCTATACTGGTTCTCATTCTAGTATACTGATAAGAGATTTAACTGATATTGTGACAGTGGTGCAGTAGCCTGCTCTTAGCTGTCCCATACTTGTGTACCGGTAAGAGGTTCAGCTGTGATAGTGGTAGTGTCATAGGGGATGCTCTTAGCTCCTCATTACTCTTAGTTTACCGATAAAAGATTTAACTGTAATAGTGACAGTGTCGAAGGGGCTTGCTCATTACTGGTTCACACTCACACTATAAGGGTAAGTGATTCAAATGTAACAGAGACAGTGTCGCAGAGGCCTGTTCTAAACTGACCCATACTCGTAGTGTACCGATAAGAGGTTCAATTGTGACAGTGACTGTGTCGAAGGGGCCGGCCCTTTGCTGGCCCATTTTTGTACTATACCAGTAAGAGGTTCAACTGTGATAGTGACAGTGTCAAATGGGCCTGCCCTTTGCTGGCCCATTCTTGTACTATACTGGTAAGAGGTTCGACAATGACAGTGTCGAAAGGGCCTGCTCATTACTGGTTCATTCTCGTACTATAACGGTAAGTGATTCAACTGTAACAGTGACAGTATCGCAGTGGCCTGTTCTAAACTGCCCCATACTCGTAGTGTACCGATAAGAGTTTCAACTGTGACAGTGTCGAAGGGACCTGCTCTTTGCTGGCCCATTCTTGTACTATACCAGTAAGATGTTCAACTTTGACAGTGTCGAAGGGGCCTGCTCATTACTGGTTCATACTCATACTATTGATTGATTGACAGTAAGTGATTCAACTGTTACAGTGACAGTGTCGCAGAGGTTTGTACACATGTAATAATGAATTAAGTAAATATAAACTATAAATAATGAATTAAATCAGTGAAAACACAGTAGTTTAGAATAGCCGTATTGTACTGGTAAGGTTCAAGTCTATGGAACAGTTCGTAACTGAGGAGCGTGAGTGGAGCAGGTTGCCATTGCTATGGACAGAGATTAGATGAATTGTCACTGCTTCGCCTGTACTGGCACACCCCTAGTAGTAAGGAGTGGTTGCTCCGACACCATTACTAAAACTACAATGCTTTGTCACTGGAACTGTCACAGATACAAATTTTTCACACCCCTTCACTTGACCCAAGATTGAATGGAAATTTGGGATAGGCAGTTATTTTAAAATAAGAAATTTGGGCTAGGCAGTTATTTTAAAATAACTGAACCAAATTAACCTAGTAATCAATTTTTTTCCAAGATTTTAAAACAGATTTTCTATGGTATCGGTTCTTTTTAATTATTTTTTTAATTAACCAGTTGCTTTTAAAGTTAACCTACTACAACAATTTTAAGCCACCTCCACAGATGGGACTATTATATTCTGACAATTTCAACTCTGTTATATTTTAAAACTCCACAATTTTTGTTTTTCTTACCGGTGGTGTGTAGTCTTAATTGCTTGGACTCTTAAAAATTAAAACAAAAACTTTCCAATACATACATAACCATGTGTATCTTCTATTTAATGCAAATAAAAGGGATAATGATTAATACAAGTTGAACAACTTAATATACTCTACAACTTTTTGTGTTTGTATATCTTTTATTTATAATTATTATTTTATAAATTAACATTAAATAAAAGTATTGTAAATATTTTATGAGTAAAGCTGAAAATAGATTGAGATCTATACAAATTCTTCTTACATTTACTGTTTATGAACTTTAACTTAATAATGTATATTGACTCTTTCCTGAAACTAAGTATTAATTATTTATTTCAGAGGCAGCAAGGGATGCATCCTGCCCAAGAGTATGCCCAGCAAGTGCTCAAGAGCCTGTGTGTGGTACAGATGGTCTCATCTACCCCAGTTATTGTGAGATGAGGAAAAAGACTTGTGGAAAAGGTAACCTCATAGAGATTATTCTTGTAGTTGGGATCTTTATCTAAATAATTTCAGCAGTATTCACTTAAATTTGTTATTTTGCTAATGAATTTAGAATATGAATAGCCCAATAAATTGGTGGTTAAAATTGTCAAATCATTTAATTTGTATAGCCCTAGTGAATTCTTCCTTTCTCTTTTAGTTAGGCCATTATTTAAGTTAAACCAATTTTCAATCTATTTTGTCTTAAAATTTCCTTTTAAACATAAAAATCATTGTTTTGATATCAATAGCATACTGTTTGAATGAATCTATTTTTCAATATATATTTTTAATTATAATGAAAGTAATCTTTAAATACATTTCTTTTTATTTCCTTTAACTCCAATTCAATGAAGGAATATATAGAATCTAACAGGCTTTACAAATTAAAAAAAATGAAATTATCAATTAAGTAATATTATGCATGGATTTGATGTTTTGTTGCCTTTAAATAGCAAAATGAATGAAATAATCTAAATTGAATACTCATAAATTTTGGCATGGTCAAATCATCTGATATTTTTTTTTTTTAAGAAAACTCCTCGGTGTCGGAGGTCTTTTGTTATAACTTCTCTTGATTTAAATCTTGACCTGGTGTTATTGTGAATTTTCAGTCAAAGGTTTCTTGATAAATAAAATAGGTTTCAGTATTCCTGATAGGAAGGAGACTTATGATTTAGCTAACAAATAAACCAAACTCTTATTTTAAAAATGATTAGATTGTCTGATCTTTGAACAATTTTATAGGAGTGCAAATCTCAACAAAGCAAGGACTTTGCCAACGAGCCCATGGCTCTAACTGTGATCACCGATGTGGCAACGAAAGAGACCCAGTATGTGGTACTGATGGCCGTACCTACCTCAACAGATGTATGCTACAAGTTGAAGCATGCAGGTAACTGTTTTTTTTGTTCTAATTATTGACAATTAAAATATTTGTCAGGTGTTGTCTGATTAAAGAAAGAAGTATAACAATCCTCATTCTGAGGCTTTTGCCTCATAAGAATAATTACTATGTTGTTACAAAAGTCCTTGTGCATTAGTATAACTTTATTTTAAATTACATATTTTAAATATTATTGGCTACTACTCTTCAAAGTAAAGTCCATTGTTTTCAACTAATTTCACCCATCTTTCTCCCAGTAATTGGATTTGATGCCGGTACCACTCCTTTGGTTTTGAGGCAAAGAACTCTTCACATCCAATTTTTAGGTCCTCGTAATTATCATAGATCCAACCTTTTAAAAAATGAGCCATAAAAAAAACATAATCTGATGGTGTAATATCTGGGCTATACACAGGATGAGGCAAAATGTATTCTCTTAGACAAACGAGAACGATGTGCAGGGGTATTGTCATGTTGCAAAATGGCTAAGTTCCTGTTGACCAAAGCGGGGTACTTTGCTCTCAAAACTGCATAAACTCTTTCTAGCTGTTCACAGTAAAGGTTTGAGTCCCTACTAACTAACTAACTCCCCGGCGCTACAGGCCAGCATGACCCTTGGCCTCCTGAGTTACTCTCCTCCATACCGCTCTGTCCTGTGCTTCTCTCTTCCAATTGCGGACACCCAGCATCCTCACGTCTCTTTCCACTTCATCCTTCCATCTGCTTCTCGGTCTTCCCCTTTTCCTCTTTCCACCAAAACGCGCTTCTAGCCTCTTCTTCTGTACTCTTTCATCCTCCATTCTGGTCACGTGTCCTGCCCATCTCAGCCTATTTGCCTTAACATGGCTAACAATGTTAGCATTCTCCAATATATTCTCAATTTCACTATTGCTCTTAAATCTCCATTCACCATTAACTCTAGTAGCACCATAAATTCTTCTTACTATCTTTCTCTCAAACACTTTTAATTTACGGCAATCCTCCTGCGACAAGCACCAGATTTCCGCTCCATAGGTGACTACTGGTCAGCTTTAGTTTTGTTGTTTTTGATAATAGTTGAGACTTGAGAAGCTTAAGATTTGCATAATAGGCTCTATTACCAGCCATTATTCTATTGTTAATTTCTTTGCTTATTAAATTCTCATTATTGAGGGCAGAACCGAGATACACAAATGTCGGTACATTTTCAAACTTAAAACTTTTTATTTTAATGTCGCTGCAGGATCTTCTACTTGCTGCCGAGGACAATTTTAAGTACTTTGTTTTATTTTCATTGACCACAAGCCCTAATTTTTTGCCATTTTCATATATTACGTCAAATGCCTCTCTGAGTGCCTTTTCACTTCTGGCCGCAATCACTAGGTCATCAGCATAGGCACAAATTTGCCATGTCCTATCAATGATAGTACCGTTTTTAGCTGCATCTTTCACAGCATCATGCAGTGCTATGTTGAATAGTGTAGCCGACAATGCGTCTCCTTGACGAACTCCAGATTGCACCTTAAACGATCCACCAGCTTTATTTCCAATAATAACTTTGGATGATGCATTTTCCATGGTCATTTGTATTAAATTAATTAATTTATGAGTCCCTACTAAGGCCGATAAATCACGAGAAGTTTCATGTGGGTCCTGGTTCACACATTCAAGAAGAACATTATCAACGACCGATGGGCGACCTGATCTGGGTTGTTCGGCAGTATTTTGATGGATAATTGACTCTCATTCTATGCCACAAATTTCTTCGGCAGCTACCTTTGTGCTTAAACCTATTTTCCAATAATGTCTCAAAAAACCGAGAATCATGATTTTTTGTTCTGACAATGCACATGTGATTTAAAAATCTAAATGATCCCATAAAGCCAACTCAAGTCACAAGAAATTAAAGGATTAGACAAAGTAAACATTGATATAAATAGTAGGAACAAAGACATTCTTATAGGATAATTATGATAGTTGAAATTAAGGGGTTGTGTTCATGCACAAGGACTTTTGTAACAACCTAGTAGTTGAGATCTGTTAAATAACTTACTAAGATTTCACAAAACTTCTTTATTCACAACTCTTAGCTTATGTACATAAAAGTAATGACCATAACAATTGTTTTGTTAATATTTCTGCTTATATCATCTGCTTGAGTCGCTTTGCAAAAAATGTCATATTAGAGCAATGACGTGCACATCTTTACCATCCTCATTCTCAGGTACTCCAAAACTAGCTCTTGATAGTGTATTCACCACCCACATTTTCTTTCCTGATTTATGAATTAATTAAAGTTGATATCTGTATAGTCTTAATAACATATTCTGCAACCTGGTTTATAGGTGAACAGGCTTTTTATGAATCATTCCTAATGGTTTATGGTTAGATTCGATCTTGAAAGGGTTGCCATAAGTATAACTATAAAAACGCTTGCATCCAAAAACAACAGCCAACATTTGCTTCCCAATGTTAGCATACCTTTTTTTGGTATCTGTTTAATGCCTTGAAGCATATGCAAGTGGTTGACTCCTTCATCAAAACTGTTCCTAAACTATCCCAGGAATCATCCACAGACACAGTAACTGGTAAACTGGAATGATAATATTTAAGTACAGGCTCAGGCAACTTCAGATCTTGAAAAAATAGTTGCTGTACACCTTCCTAATGCCATTCCACCTCTTTTTACTTTAAAAGCCATAGGGAGCAGTAATTTGTTCTAAATTTTTAATAAATTTCCCAAGGCAGTTTACTAATCCTAAAAATCTTTCCAGTTCTTTTCTAGATTGAGAAAAGATATACCCCCTTATCTGACTGTATGACTTTATCTGACAATCGATTTTCCTATCCCCCCTCATAAAGCCCAGCCTAGTCAGCTTTTAGCTTTTCCAAATACATAATATTCACTGTACTCACTGATTCTATCGCCACGCATCCCACCAGTTCTAGAAATAGTGATGCATATGGTGTGTTCACCACTTCGAAATTTAAATCCATGCGTCTTATTTTTACAAGAACAAGGCAGAGTACACTTACCAACTACAGGCAGGTGTTCACCAGAATATGTAGTGAGTTTTTTCTTAGAGGTCTCCACCTGAATCTTCAGTCAACGAGCCACTCTCTCACGTAAAACATCCCCCTGTCCACCAGTTTCCAGTTTGAAAGACCCAGCTTGTCCACATAGCAGCATATTAGCATTCCAGCCTCTTTAAAAATTATCCTCCCTTACCATATTAATGTAAAAGTCATCGCTCTTACCATTCCTGAATTAGTTAAACTTGTTTTGCTTTGGAAACCAAAATGATTTAGGTGTCCACCTCTTCTACATGACTGCCTGTAAGCGGGATAATTTCCGAAATTATGTTAAAAAAAACCCACAATAGCAACGATTTGTAATCTTCGAATCTGCTGTGGCGCTGGTTCGAATCCAGCCTGAAATTTATTTTGTGATGGGCCCATGGAATGAATTTTGACCTTCCTATTCTGTTTAGAATAGGTTTGTAAACTGTAAGAATAACCCGTTTTGTTTGCCTTAATAGGAGTAGAAAAGGAGGTTAAACACCAAAAAAAAAAAAGTAACAATTTATAATCCTCTGAGCTGATGGCTCACTTCTAGACACGTTATTTCTCTCTTTTCTAGTAAAATGTACAGCTGCAGCTCCTGACATCTCCTCACCTTGATGTTTGCTCGCTACCATTAATTTATGCTGTTCTAAAACCTTATCCATGGTCAAGTCCATTTCTCTGAAAATTTTTGCTCTCAAAGAATTAGCAGTCTCCCTCAATCTAACTGTATAATGACCATACATTTCTGTTTCCAACTGGGAGCATACAAAAAATGTATACCCCTGATAAATAATATTCTTTTGAGGAATGAAATAGTCATCTAGGTGCTTACAAATATCTTTAAAAGTTTCTAACTTAGTGGACAAACTGTTCAAACTTCTTATTTCTCTTTCTCCTGCTATATGTTTAAAAATAATGCACTTACATTTTTCCTCATGTTTACTCCCTCCAATCTCTTCAACATTCATTTTGAATCTGTCTTTATATATTGTCCACTCTTGAGCCAGATCATCATTCCAGGCCATAGGTCTTGAGGTTTGGATAAATGATTTCATATTCTTATTATTAAATACTTCTCATAGACAATAATGTGGACACTAAGTCCGCAATGCCATGTTAAATAATTTACTATGTTTTCACAAAACTGCTTTCTGGCAACTCTTAGCTTATGTGTATAAAAGTAATCACCATAACAAAATAATATTCATTAGGTAACTTTTAATTACAGCCTTCTTCATATCCCAACAGGGTTTGTCATGTTCTGTAAAGATCTGTGGACACTTCTAATCCCACAATAGATTGTTTATTTATAATACTAGGTTGTTATAAGTCCTTGTGCATGAACACAACCTTTAATTCCAAGTCTCATAATTATCCTTTGTGTCAGGCAGTGGACTCGAACCTTTACAGTGTACAGCTAGACAGAGTTTATGCAGTTTTGAGTGCAAAATACCCCGCTTTGGTCAACAGGAGCCAAGCCATTTTGCGACACAATAATGACCCTGCATATCGTTCTTGTTTGACCAAGACAAATTATCGGAACTGCAAGGAGTAAACGTTTTGCCTCATCCTGCGTATAGCCCAGATATTGCACCATCAGATTATGGTTTGCTTAGATCAATGGCTTTTTTTTTAAAAGGTCGGATCTTTGATAATTAGGAGAACATAAAAATTGGATGTGAAGAGTTCTTTGCCTCCAAACAAAGGAGTGGTACCGGAGTGGTATCAAATTCAATTACTGGCAGAAAGATGGGTGAAAGTAGATGAAAACATTGGACTTTACTTTGAAGAGTAGTATTCAGTAATGTTTAAAATATGTAATCTGAAATAAAGCTATATTAATGCACAAGGACTTTTTTTTACAACCTAGTACAATGCAAAACAGATTGTGTAACTAATATATCTAATTGAATTTGAGGTCTATTTAGTACCAAATATATGTTAATTTTTTATTCTATTCAAATAAATTTTTGGATATCTGTTGTTCATTTTAAGAATTTTTAGAACTCTTGACAAAACCAATTTGAAGATTTTAATAAGAATTCAGCTGAGCCTGTCTTTGCAAATAACATTGTCTCCTAGTCAATTTTCTTTAATATCGGTAAAATTGTTGCAAATAGGACTTAACGCTACAGTGCAGAGAAATGCTTAGTGGTAAAAGGTTCCGCTTTGCTGAAAATTATTCAAGACTTTCCATCCTCAATAGATAAACAGAAAATCACTATCCTTTTGAGATGATTCGAAAGCTGTTGGATGACATTAATTACAGCAACTCAGGAGCATTAGATAATGATTTGTGTCTGAACATTGAGAAAACCAAGGTCAACCATATCGGCTCTATACACTTTCTTTATTCTTTTCTGTATTATTCATTACTCTACCTCAATAGTCTACCTATTCAGATATTCAAAATTGCAATATGTTGGAAATGATGATGTTAATATTTGATGAGAACTGTTCCTTTTTCAGATGAAACTATTACTTAGTACTGAGTTCAAGCTAAGCACAAGTTGCAAGGCTCATAAGAAATTTTTCTGACCAAACAAACCAGTTAGACCAAATCTATTCATCAGAAACCCTTTTCCGCACCTAGTGAAGGCTAAAAAATCTCAAATATACTGTGATGCACCACATGTTGCTTTCTATAAAGGCTCCTTATTTGATATAAAGCATAGCTTGTTCTTTTTCAGAGTTGGTATTTCTGTTTCCCATCTTGGTGCCTGCAATAACATATCAGCCCATCGGGAAAACTGTCCTGTAGACTGCGCCCAGGCACCCAAAGATGGTCCAATTTGTGGAAGTGATGGAAATGTCTACTCTAATACCTGTATAATGAAGCAATTGACTTGTGGGTAAGTTATATTTCAGCTCAGTTGCATTTGTATATTTACACTGTGTATTGTTTCTATTTGAAAATCTGCTTTCCAGTCAGGGAGTTGTCAGGACTTCTAAGAAACATTGTCAAACAACTAGGCATTGTAGAGAATCTTGCTGGAGAAATGCCAAACCAGTATGTGGGAGCGATGGGGTTCTTTACAGCAATCCTTGCCGTATGAAATCCAAAAACTGTGGGTTAGTTTCTTTGTGTATATATATATATATATATATATATATATATATATATATATATATATATATTCATTTTGTTTGTATATAATAATGTATATTTTAGTGTTATGATGTATTATTTTTACCTACTTATTGGAAGCTGAATCCTTTCCTGATATTTTATTATTAAAAATAATAATTTTTACTTACAGTACTAAGTACAGTAAAAATTAACATTATAACAGTAATCAGTACTTTAATGTTGTTTCATTATTTTTTTATGTACGGTTTCATAAATAGACAAAGATTATAAGGAAGACCATTTATTGTTTAAAAGATTTGTAAAACAATGACTAGCTAGTATAGCTTACCCAAATCAATTTAATGAACAATTGAACATAGATTACCTTCTAATTGAACATGGCAGGTCTACTACTCCCGTTATCTCCTTCTTAATCGCTCTCGCCAACTCCTCATCTCATTAATTATTTTCTCTCACTTCAACTATGGTTTTAAGGTTTACTATAAGATCTCTTGTGAGCAATATGACAAGACTTAAAATATTACTGTTTTTTTTCTACAGTTTATTTTCGTGTTCTGTAGAGATACTTTTAAAGAATCGGCTCTTTGCCAAGTCCACCAATTTTAAGTGCCCATTTGAACCGTCGAAATACTATTACTTCAATTATATTTGTGTTGTGCATTATAAATTCTCCAATGGACTTATCCTTCCTTGGTCCAAAAATTCTTAGTTATACTTTATTTTCGAAGACCTTAAAGCTTTGTTCTTCTTTAAAAGTAAGAGGTCATGTTTTGCAGCCATAAAGAAGAGTAGGAAGGATAATAGTTTTGTGAATTCTAACATTCAGGTTTCTGGTAAGTAAGCGTGAAATAAGTAATTTTGCTGACTTATAGCACATATTGATTTCTTGTTAAAGGGCTTTTTTAATTTCTTTATATTAAAACTTTCGGAACAAAAAATGTTTTGATTTTTTTTGTATTTCACAACATAGTCGTCATTCTGTTGTTTAGCTTCAGGTCATGAGTTCTAACTAAGGAGGATAGCACCAGGAGCCAGTTTATCAGCATTGAAGGGTGGGGGAAGTGAGGGCAGTGGAATCTTCATCATCGGATTCTCCCTGTTGTTCAGATTCAGGATCAGTTGTGCAAAAAGTCATTGTAGTTGACCCACGACGGACTGAACAACCACATCAAATCTGTTATCTGCATCTTCTGTTTCATGGACAAGATTGTCCATGTGAAGAGCCAAAAAAGTTTCAATTCTGTCCTCTCTTTTAGCATATGAGATGTCACTTTTACTCAAAGAGATTTCATTGTTGGATGACTATTCTTCCACCTCATTTTCCTTCCCTTACATTGAGGGTTTGCAATTATTTTTTTTAGCTTTATCTCGAACCTTCGACTTTGACGTTCAAGGCTGTCTATCTTGAAGCTACAAATCTTCAAGGGTGATGCCTCTCTCATGTGGTACATTCACCTTCTTCCTTGCATTGCCTTCCCTATCCTTGATACGCTGACTATAGTCCATTTATGAAGACCTGTAAGATATTGTAAAAAAACCTCTTCATCTTCATTTTGCAGCCTAGTATCATGCAGCTTCTTCAGAATGTGCTTCCGGTTGGTAGGATGTATCCTAATACCTCTGAAACCTCCATACATGATTTCTTCCATTTTCGGTTCCTTCTCTAGTCGTCAACACAACAATGGGTTTTCTGAAGAAAAAATTATAGAAGTTTTTTTCCCAACGATTCTATATGTTTTTTGGGGTGCTGAATCCAAATTTCAGGTTTATCTCCTCGCCAGCTGTCTTCTTCACAACGCAAATAGAAAAAAAAAAATGTTGAAACTTTTTTTAGTTTTTCGCATTATCTCTGTGTAAAATGCTTCCCTTATAGCTGTCCTGTGATGCCCTAGTATCAACATCATATGTCTGAAATTAATTATTTTACAAATTCCTGGGCCAGCTACAAGAGTATTTTTTGCGTTTTTCACAGAGAGCCAAAAAGTGTTCTTTTTTTAAGTGTGCTCTGGCGGTAAAAACATTATTTTGATTTCTATGTTTAAAACTCGAGGAGTGAAGTAGCTCAGTGCCAAGGCACTGTGTTACCATCCTCCTGGTCCTGGGTTCGAGACCGACTGTGGCAGACAATTATTTATTCTTTTATCAGCTGTGAATCGACCCTATACCCATAAAGTGGGTATCCTTAATTGGGGGAAAAACCTGGTGGTTGAGCGTGATCTTGGCCAAATCCTTGCACAACTGTTGGCTTAGAAACAGTACAGTCCTTACCAAGTACTGAACCAAAAAAGATTCATGGGTTGTAGTGGTACAGGTTTTTTTTTTTTTTTTTAAACTCATTATTTTAATTAAACTGTGTCCTGTAGCGGCTACATTTTTCTACTTTTTCTTGACAATAGCTTGCTTAAAATTATATAAGTTTTTAATAGTATGAATAACAAAATAAAATTGACGGAGTGGTGTCTATCTGAATGATGGGTTAAAAACTACTTCAGTTACTAAATGTAAGCATGTCTCAAGAAAAAAATATACAAATTTTCCCCCTAAAAATTATTGTTCCTGTAATTGCCATTATTAAATAAATAGAAAAAAAATGAATTTTTGATGATTGAAGTTCACTGCTTCAAATGCTCTAAAAAATCCACCCTCCTATTGCTATGAGGTATCTCTTAATTGAAGCCCTCTATAGAACTCTAAAATTGAAAGACAAACCGATAGAGCTTATCGTCTACATGAAAGGACTTTGTAGGCAATGTTATAAGAATCATTTCAACCAGGGACTCTCTCATGGCCATCAGTCATTGATGGAAAAAAGATGGCAAGTCAGGTGTCCTGCCAATGAGATTGGTGTCGGGATTCTTTCTGGTGACCTGCATCTTTGGGTCTTTTCAAAACTATGTATGCCATGTAAGGTAACTTTTTCACTATCAACTTTTTCCACTACACAGGGAAGATAAGTAAGGCATGACATTATATTAAAAAACATAAATAAACTATTTTCTATTTTAATTATAACCTAAAAAATTGTACCAAATCAAGTAAAGTTTTTAACATCCATAGATTTGTATAATATTTTTATCCTCTATAGGAAACATGTCTTTGAAGTTCCATTGGCCTACTGCCTCTCTCAAGAGCGTACTAGTGGGTCAATGCAACCTGAATGCCCAACTAACTGCACTAAGTCGGACCAGCAGATTTGTGGCAGTGATGGTAATGTCTATTCGTCAGAATGTGAAATGGACCTGATGAACTGTGGGTAAGTGAGTAAATATTTACTTTTATTACATTCAGCTTCCCACTTGTTGTTCAACCAAAGACTAGACATCTATTAAATCTTTAAAAATAGTGTCTTCGTGCCTCTTTAGTGGAAAAATATGTTTCATTATAATATTAATAAGATCTGTTAGTTTTATCGAAATCCTTGATAATAATTATTCTATTGTACTTTTTAACCTGATCCCTTGCCCAACAAGCTGAGTTGTCAAAACAACAGGAGTATTGCTCTCATAGTTTGTAATATACTTTCCATTCTCTTAGGAAAAATAATAGTATCCATGGCAGAAGAGATAGTTGGGGAATATCAGTGTGGCCATTTATCACTCCATTTAACTCATCCCCTCCCTGGTCACCCTATAGTGGTCGGTGACTATTGTTCATTTTGACTCCTTCGCCTCAATTGTAATGCTTTAAATTGAACTAACAGTTTCACTTAAAATTAACAATTTACTAACAAATTCAAAACATGCAAAAAATAGTTCATCAATATAATATAATGATTATCAGGCCAAACCACACATAAAGGAGTATAAAACAAACAAATAAAGTTGGTTAAAATAAAATAATGATCATTAAATTTATTATCCTTTTAAAAGGAAAACTTATTGTTTTGTGTGGTAATTTTCTCTCTGTGGATTTATTTAATTAATCATATGAATACACTTTAGCTAAAAATTAACAATTTATTAACAAGCCAAACCATAGAACATGGAAGAATATATAATTTTTGTTTACTTGATTTTATTTAAGGAAATTCCTTATACAAATAGAGTTTGGTTAAAATAAATGCTTATTTACTTTTAGCACTAAAATTCTTAATAAAAATAAATGTAGATACTAAATGCTAACATTTATTCATTTTTTTTTAATTTGGTGAGCAGTTTTTTTTTTCGATCTAAGCCTTTTTATTGTTTTTCTTTCCTATAAGAAGTTATCACTGGGTCAATTAGGTGATTTTTCAGCAATAATATACAACCCCACAGATTCACATTAATCAAGTAGTTCATTGACCATTTGTTTGATCTCTGTTAATGAGTTGGTGAAAATAATTATACTATCCACAAACCTCATATTTGATAATTTATACACATTTATAAATATGCCATTTCCTTCCCAGTTTAACTTATTAAACACATAATTTAGGAGGCAGTTGAATAAAATTTGGGATAGTGGACTGCCCTGTTTGACGCTTTTTTGAATTCTCAGCATTCCCTTTTTTCCTTCCATAGCTATGTAGGACTAACTGTTTTTATAAAAAAAATTTTTAATATATTCAGATATACACTATTGATTCCTTGTTCTTCTATGGCCGCTTGGCCACCGGTTACAGAGTGGAGTGGAGGGAAGTTGAGTTGAGAAGAGTGGAGCGGAATTGACATGGGGTAGCAAAAGGATGTGGAGTTGAGCCAGCTAAGCCATTCCGAACTGTTGGATATGGCTATGCAAAATGTATGAGCTGCCCATATTTCGGTGTTAATTTAAATTATTTAAAAAAATTAGGAAGTGCGTGATAAAAACAAAAACCAAATTTTAAACTGGTTAATCATTTTCGCTATTTGCTATACACATTGTTTTTTAATCGGATTTAAAAAATGTCATCATTATACAAGTATTTTATTAAAAATTAGATATTTTATTGTAACATTTAGTTTAATGTATTTACATTAAATTATTATCATAATTATTTCAAATAAATTCTCACCATTATAAGCCATCTGAAATGAAGTGGAGAGCAATTGGAAAGACTAGGTGGGACTGTATCAGAAATGAACGGATAAGAAAGGAGCTAGGGGTAACGGAGCTAAAGACCTCGCTGAAGTGGCAGCGACTGACAGCTAAAGTGGCTTGGGCACGTTTGTTGAATGGAGGAGGAGAGAGAGGCAATAGAAGCTCAACTGACCCACCAGGAAGAGGACGCGAGGCTGCCCTAGAATTTCCTACCTGGAGTATATACGGCGGATATGGGGGAAAAGAGACAAAACCCTTCAAGAAACGAGGCAGCTTATTATTGACCGAGGAGTATGGCTGCATTAGATCAGGGCTCCTTGACGCTAGGAATGGCATGAAGAGGAAGACAAAGAAGAAGATATTAAGCCATTCTCAGTGGGCGCTGACTAGAACATTGTGCATAGAAATGAATTATTCTATTTTTTTTGGGAAAACTGTGGGGAACTCTCTCTATTTCATCTAGTTTCATTCTATACACCGAATATGACAGTCATTTCAAATAGAAACAAACTTCTATATTTATTTTTAAGTTCTGATTCGGATGATTCTGACAATGAATTTACGTGTTTCGTGGTCATGAACTTTTCTTCTATATCCATTTTTTGTGATAAAAAATAACTTAAGAGAACTTTAAATGTTTTAATCAGCACAAAAATAATTTAAACTTAAATTAACAACAGCCATGTACGGAGTACTTCACGGTACTTCAATTTCGAGTCGGCAACGTCAGTAGTTAGGGAGAGGGTAGCTGAATTTGAGTGAAGGGGAAGTGGAGTGACCACCTGGCCTATGCTTGCCAAAGTTGATCCTGAAAGACAGAGTCAAATGCTTTTCTAAAATCAATAAAAACTAGGTACAGTGGAACATTATACTCCTTGCTTTCTTCCAAAATCTGATTTACTGTATCTAGATGTTCAATTTTTGAGAACAGAGGTCTGAAACTGACTTGTTCATAAAAAGATTTTCATAAGTAGTTGGCATTAATATGTTTTTAATAATTGTTCCAAATACTTTATAGATTGAGGAGGAAAGCGTTATTGGTTATCAATATCTTTTGGATCTCCTTTTTTGTACAATAAAAAAATTAAAAAAAATAAAAAAATTTTACTGATGTACCACTGCTTTGGTACAATACCTTCCAGTAGCAAACTATCAAATAAGAGCTTGAGTGGTTTAATAAGACTGTTCCTCCCTACAATAAGTCATCGTTAGTGATTTCATCTGTGCCAGATGCTTTCCCTTTCTGTAATTTACTCAATGCCTTTGCTACCTCCTCTTCCAATATTCTTTCCTCAAACTGTCCCTTTTCTTGTTGTATTGGTTTATAGCTGAACGTTGTGGAGTTGTAATTATATAAAGATTCAATGAATTCAATGATCAATATTTTTATTTCCTCTTGATTGGTGATTACTTTTCCTGAATCTGTTCTAACTTTATGAATCCATTTTCTTTTTAGCTCTGATAATTCCTTATTTAAGCATCTTGTAGATCCAGTGGATTGTAAAATTTCATGAATTCTGTTTTCTTCATATTCTTTCAGTTCACAACTAATCATCCTTCATATCAACTTTCTTATCTCACAGTATTCAACTTTTTCTTGTGGAGACTTTATTCTAGTTCTATTTAGTTCTTCTCTTCTATTGATCATAGAATCATATGGCTGTGTCAGAAAGTTTATAGCTCTTTAGTTTCGCTGTTGGTTGTGCACACTTCTGAGTTGTTTTTAAAGATTCTTTAGTAACAGCTTCCAGTCTATCATAATGTTGCTGCAATGTTGTCTCTTTATTTGGGTCATTAATTACTAATGGATTTTCCATAATTTCTGTAAATTGACAAAGGAAATTTCTTCGTTAAGGCAGTCATAGAAATTTTCAATTTCTTTTAGGGTACACTCAGATGTCGGTGTGTGAACTTGAATTATTGTAAGGTAACATTTTTTATCTTTATTTTCAGACAGGCGAGTATTTTGTAAATTGCTTTGAATTTCATTATTTTTTTCTTTAAATATTGTTCAACTATGAAACCCACCCTGAATTGACCATTCTCTGCACTTGAGTGCATAAAAATATTTCACTAAGACATTTCTGCAATTATTTCATTTTCATTGCCAATGGAAAGTTATCAGAGAAATGGCCTTTTATCATTGGTATAAAGTTATTGGTATTGCAACCAAAGACAATACAGCAAAGTATTTTTTTTTTCACTTTAATAATTATTAAAACAAAGGAAAGCATAACAAAAAATAATTCGAAAAAAAAAAATAATAAAAAAGAAATAAAAAGCATAGGAGTGCAGGTTGAGCGTTAACATGGTGCATAAATTTAAAGCAAATTATGGTGACTGGAGTGACGGTAACTGGTGCCACCTTGCAATGTGAGCCTGCCCCTTCTATTCTGCTCTATATTCAGTGGGCTCAAATGCCAAAGGCAGCCTGCTTCCCTCCTTATGTGCCCTGCCCTTCCTCTCGTTGCCATCTAGACCATAGTGACTAGTGACCCACTGGCAAGCTATTTTCCCTCCCCTATTGATGAATTCGCTTATTTTATAGCTGGAGTCTATCTGCTGAATGTTGTATATTAGTTTATTAGATCTCTGGGCCAATATTGCGCTTTAAGAGTCTATTAAGAATACAGTTCTGTGTTTAAATCTATTAATGTTCATTATATTTTTAGCTGCTTGGTTAACAGCCTCAATTTCACCATCAAAAAACATTGATTTGTTTCCCTAAGCAATCCTGCCTTCAAACTAATTTTGGCTAGTATATCCAACGCCAACCTCTTTCTTTTCTTGATCTGCTTAGCCATGAATAGATATATCCAAATTCATTGGATTTGTGCATTCCTACTTTTAAATTGAAAGAGGTTTAGAACTTAACGTGGTTCTTGTTACTCTATATTTCACTTATTACGTTCATACAATAATGAGCTATATTTAAATAAAGGTTTTCAAGAGGTTAACTTGATTGGGAAATGAAGTATGCGTTTACAAGTTCCAATAGCAGGTTTGTGCTGTTTTCAATGACTAACCAGTAGTCTGAGGTCAGTTGACATCCGCATGATGGTATAGAAGGATCAATCTAATTAGGGATTGATAAATTATTTGCCACTTCTATAAATTTGTTTTATTGAAAACTAGTTTCGAATGTTATAAATTCATCCTCAGTTCTAAAAACACAAAAATAAACAATTCAAAATATAGTTTGGTATTATTATTTGATTTCTTGTCTTAATTAAATTCATAATTCATAAATTTTTTATAATACTGATTTATATTAATCTAATTTAATAATACCAAACTATATTTTGAATTGCTTATTTTTGAATTTTTTGTGTGTTTTTAGAACTGAGGATGAATGTATAACATTCGAAACTAGTTTTCAATAAAACAAAGTTATAGAAGTGGCAAATAA
Source organism: Rhaphigaster nebulosa (assembly GCA_948150685.1). Taxonomy (NCBI): domain Eukaryota; kingdom Metazoa; phylum Arthropoda; class Insecta; order Hemiptera; family Pentatomidae; genus Rhaphigaster; species Rhaphigaster nebulosa. Next base: position 17,129,634 of record OX411307.1, read on the forward strand.
TTTATCAATCCCTAATTAGGTAGTCTGAGGCTTTTTTCAGCCAGCTTCATTGTATTTTTTTTGATCATCTAGTAAAAGGGATTGAACCTGTTTGTGCTTGCATTACTGTTACATATGTTGACTTAAAAGATCCTGTAATGATGCCAAGTGCCCTATATTTTATTTTATTTTTGGAAAAGTTTTTCCTGAAGCCGTAGTTAATAGCTCACCTTCTTATCCTAATGAGGTAAAGTTTTTTTTTAGTTGTTTTTAACGTGTCCTGGCATGATCTCCACTTAATGTCACTAAGCCACTGTCTATAATTCAGTAGCTTATCATTTAGTATTTATATTTTTTTGGATGCTTTCCCTATTGGACTTCAAATGCTGTGCCATTTTTATTTTTGTAATAAAAAAATATATCACTGCAAAAGTATACTTCAAACAATTATTGTAGGTCTCAAACAAAGCGGCGAGTAATGAGAGTTGATTTGGATAAGTGCAAGGCCCGTTTGAATAAGTGCCAGAAAATCAAGTGTCCACCATCTAAAGATTCAGTTTGTGGTTCAGATGCTAGAACTTATGACAGTGAATGTCACTTACAAATTGCCAACTGTTTGTGAGTACCATACAAATAAAAAGAAAAAAGAAAATAGACAAAAGAAAACTAATTTTTCTTCTTTGTTTTTGTCCATATTCAGGAGAGGAGTACAGCTAGCCCACATTGGAGACTGCAGTCCACTACTGGATAGAGAAGAATGTCCCTCTGATTGCGATGAAGAAGAAACATTACCTGTTTGTGGTTCAGATGGAAATGTATATAGGTAATTATCCTTAGTTTCATAATATCCCCTTCTGTTATTTTAAAAACAACTTTTTTTAATAATATTTTTTCATAATCGAATGCTTCAGAACGATTTATTATATTAATTGTAGGTGTACGCATCATAGATCTTAGAGGCTGAAGCCTTACAAAAATTCTTGTTCAGTTTGCAAATAAAATAATGAGAAAAAAATGGTTATACAAGCTTATTTAATAATTTAATTTAATTTGGAAAAACATATAGTTGCAGACACACATAATTATGTATGTATATATATTTTGATTGTTTTGAGTATTGCTGTCTTGATTTCTTTTTTTGATGAAACACCAACACCACTCAGTACACATTGCAGGAATTCATCTAAATGATTATGGCCTGACATAGTGCTCGAGATCGGATGATGCTGCTATTGTAGACAGTTATAACTTTAGCATAAGCAAAGCACTAATATAGCTTTGGTTTTTTATGCTTTAAGACTCGGGATTAAAGGCTTTTGTAAAGTTTATAGAAATTATGGTTGGTTCTGTATTCCTATTAATATTTTTGCACGTTTTAATCTGCAGCTTCATCAGATGGCATTCAGTGCTAAGGTTAGCTTCAATACAAGATTCTTTGAATGGAATTATCGAATTTTCCTTGAAGTCTCACAGATAATATAGGATAATGTTCCCAGATCTAGGTGAGGTATGGTATTAAAATGAAGAACCTGTGATGATCAGCTGTATCCCCTGCTAATAAAGGATTGAAGAATGTTCCTTTTGAAAGGTTTGGAATCCTAGATAATGGGGTTTCTAGGCAACAATGGATGTTCAATGTAGCCAACTACTGGTGGTTTTAAGTCTAAACTGATCCGGCCGTCAATATGTTAGGACTAATCAATAAAATTACATATGGAGGGTTTAGAAGCCAATCAGTATAAGTCAGTAAACCATAAAAATGAGATAATTAGATGTTTTAAAAGTGTAATACTGAAAAATACTGGTGATTCTAAACATTATAACAATTTTTTTTATTGTTAAGTTATACATCAACACACTTTTTTGAATATTTAGAAAAACTATACTTCAATATTTTAAAAAAACCCTTTGATTTAACTCACAAACTGTGACTTATGGTAACTGTCCACTGAACTTTCTGACAAATTTAATCTATGGATTCATCACTGTCGCTACCAATCTCTGCAGGATTGTTGATTTCATTTGTTGAGGAGGATACAAGTGCTTTTTGGTTTATTGAAGGTAAACTTTTATAAAATGAGTGATAATTCAGATGAATATATGGTAACAGCTCCAACATATACTTTTTTTTTTTTTCTTTACCAGGCCCATGATCTTGATACAGGGAATATTGAATATTGATCAAATTAGCAGACCTTTCTTTTGAAATTGTCTAACTTGCGATCATTTACTTCGGTTTCATCTAAAAATTAATAAATTATTTCCAAAGCTATTCAATGTAATTCAATAAACACTACACAATTAAAAAAGATTACCAAAATCCTTCTTAAAAATACTAACTAGAAAGTGCAAAACACTAGCTTTTGAAAAATAAAACATTTCTGAGTAGTCAAATGAAATTACTATAGTCCTGCAAGATTGAAAACAACCTTCTTCAAATTCGGAGGCGGAGCTGAAGGGTGTGGAAGAGGGGACGGGAGCTCTCCCACTCAGTACTTTTACCACCAACCAGATTTATACATCCAGCATATATTATATCCAAAAGGTTTGCATATATAAAAACCAGATCTATCATGATAGAAGGAGAGGACAAGTAGTAGGGAAAGGGGCGTTCCTTCCCCACCATGCGCGGCTGGCTGAGCCGACTTCTGCGAAGGTCATTTTCTATCTTTCCAGATTCTATACATTTCAGAAGTTAGAATGTACATACCTGAATCAGACAAGTTGTGTTCATTTTCTGGTAGATATTTAGAACCCCTATCTGAAAAAGTTTATTTTCGACTGGTTAACAGGGCATAATGATATTATAGTCATTGATTGTGTAGCTTTATAATTATTAAGTAATTAGCCTGTTTCAAACTGACTTGCACTGATTGGCTTCTGAACAATGCAGGTCATTTACTCTTTGGTCAGTATTGGTGCTGCTATTTGACATCAGAAAAGTATAATAGTGTGTTAAGCATTTTGTCAGCCTAAAGTTAGAATAATAAGTATGTAGTTACAACATATAAGTCATTTTCAGCAATACAATGACTTACAGTGATTGGCTTCTGAACCCTCCGTATAATGTTTCATCGCTATAGGTGGTTAATAAGATATGATAGTTAAAAAATCCATCCCAACAACGGTAACTGCATGGATGGCAAATCATTTCTTCTAGTTGACAGCTTCAAATACCTCAACTTCACAATAACCTGATAAATAAACAATTAACAGAGATTAACGAGCAGTGTATAACAAGCACATATTCTCTCTTTCAAGGGCACTTATTCTAATTCTTCTTCTTATGTGGCGCTATGGCCGGCGTTGGAACAGGGTCTCTTGTAGCATTGACCACCAGTCATCCCTGTTCCGCACTGCCACTTTCCGATTCTAAATCCCAAGCATGGATTGAGCATCTTCATCTACACCATCCCTCTGTCTCTCCTTTGTTTGCCATAGATTTCTTCTTGTAGCAATTTCATTGATACCTGATCTTCAGACATTCTTTTGATATGTTTAGCCCATCTGAGGCGGCTTACTTTAATGTAGGTTATCACATTCACATCCCCATACAGCTTCATTAACTGAGCGTTATTGTGCTGTCACTGGATTCATATTTCTCTATGAAATATGAACCTAACAATCCCTATCCAAACATATTCCTCCCAAAATTATTCTTAGAATCCGCCTCTCAAATCTTAGCAGAGGCTGTTCCTGGTTCCTGGTTATAGGCTGCTAGCCTGTTCCTCTTAAAGCTATAGTTTCGGAATATCCGTTTAAGGCCTATGCAGCAAATTCTAGGGTTGACAGGGGTGATTCTTCTTATTTATTATAAATCCTGTCCTAAAGTTATGGTTACCTTCATCGTAGCTGTAGTAGACCATGTAGTTATTTTTATTAAACATTCCTTGCCCTGTCCATCTCATCTCCTGAACAGCAGCAATGTCGAGTTTGTAGGTGTCCAGTTAGGAAAAAAGCTGTTGTAAAGCTCCTGGTCTGTAGATAAAACGTTCCAGGTAGCTAGTTCTAAGTCCATTAGACAAGCATTATGTTGGTTACCAATTTTCTGTCTGGCTGATCTTTGGAGAAGTTTTGAGATATTGGAAGTTTAAGAGGAGTAGGTTATCAGCCTAGTACCTCCGAGTCAGATGGAGGGGCTGCTTCCTCAGAGCACCCTAGCTCGCTCTCCCATCTGGGGTGGCCACCTAGGGACGAAAACCCTATTAGGATGTGTGCTCTGGTGCCTTAGTGTGTTGGTGTATGGGTGAATGTAGTGTGCTGTAAATGATATAAATGTGTGAGTGCCAGTGTACTGTTCCTCCAACCTGGACGACCAGTGGCTAACTGCGCTCCAATGACCAGGTGATGGGGCTATCACCTCTCTACATCTTCAAGAGCACTGAAATCTCTGAAAAATCTCTACAAATCTTAAGTTAAGAGTGTACAATGCCGTGATAAAGCCAGTTCTAGCAGCACCCTAGAAAGTAGAATCGAGAGATTTGAATGGAAAGCCCTCCATACAATAACCGGAGAAATCTGAGATTTAACTTATGGAGGAGAAGGATGAATGAAATAAAAATGAAAATTTTTCTTTATTCTGGAAAACTTAGTCCCCTAATATTAACAAAAACACCCAACTTAAGCAGCATTAGTCTGGCTGCTTTATTCACAATTAAGTAAATTATTTAAAATAGATACATATATACATAATTGTACAAACCTACATAGACATTATTCATTTACATTTATGCAGAAGAAATAATCAATAGAGAACTGCTTTCAGAAACTGGTCAGTCAATATGATATTAAATATGATATATCATGATATGAAAATAAAGAGGCTAAAACAGGCGGGGCATGTAGCTCGAAGCAATCCATCAGGATACCTCTACACAACAATGAATGCCACAGTAATTGGCAAGAGACAACATAGAAACCAAAAATCAGATGGATAGATAGAATTAACAAAGATGCTGCATAGCAATGTGTAACTAATTGGAAAAAGGTAGAGAGAAAGCTGATTCAGAAGGCCAAAATATCTAAAAGGTCTGAGAGCCAATCGAAAAAAAAAAAAGTACAAATTTTATTTACAGAGATATAGGTATGAAAATATGAGAATAGTGTAGAGGCTTACTTTCATCTTTTGAGGAGAGGTAGTTACCAAGTTACCAGTAGCTAAGCAACCTATAGATAAATTAAAGTTCATTGGGTAGTTAGCAGTATTTTAATTAATCAAGTAGATAAACCAAATCACTTTATAAGTAAATAAGAAAAAAAAAGGTAAGTTTTAAAAGTATTTTAAAAATCTTGTTTGCGCCAAACCAAAATGTCTTCAAGCAGTTATTTATGAAAATGGATTTCATACAAAATACTGATCGTTTAGCAATTTAATTATACAAGTATACTCGAGCGAGAACTCTCGCATTAGATATATATCCTTCTTCTAATTCCCAATACATTCGAGGTGTAAGCGGTATTAGGGAAACATGTTTATTCTATCTTCATTTCATCTTAACAATATAATATTACCAAGAAAGTTTATTTAAAACACAGTTTTTTTGGAAATATATAGTTTTGTAATGACTATGTTTAAGTAACAGTTTACTTAATAAGTAATTGGCTCGCCCCACTGGAAAATAACTCCTCGGTTTAACAGTTAAGCAATAAGACTCAGCTATACCTACTATTTTCTATGTGTAGTATTCATATCTAACAGTGCTTTAAGAGTTAGAAATGGGAAAGAATATATAATCCCCTCTATCATTCATAGAAACCTAAAAACAACATTTTATTTCCAAAACAACGTTTAAAGTTGTAAAGTTGCCATGACAACGGTACGTACGCAAGATGGCATAGATGGCCGTGCGGACTTCTACCGTGCGTTATATCGAAAAAGGTAGATTTTTGAGCTTTAAAACGCTGGACCAATACGTTCCAGAGGAACTCATATGATCTTGATGCCCGCGTAAAAACCTTTAAAACCCAACTCATACCGTCTCGATCTGCCGACTCTCAGTCGTCAAATCTTTGAAACTTTCCAGTTTTTCCATCACTTTTATTTAAGCCCTAGTAATAATATATAAGCGGCGTAGCTCAGTGGGTAAGGTACTGCGCTACTAATCTCAAGGTTCCGGGTTCGAGATCGGCTGAGGTAGATAATTATTTATTCTGTATTCAGCCGTGGATCAACCCTGCAGGATCGGGAGACCCTCCTGGAGCTTGCCCAGCCTCTATAAAGTGGGTACCCTTAATTGGGGGAAAAACCTGGCGGTTGAGCGTGATCTTGGCCGAATCACCTCCTTGCACAACCGTTGGCCTAGAAACAGTACGGTCCTTACCAAGTACTGAACCCAAGACCCTTATCGGGTTGTAGAGGTATAGGTTTTTTTAATAATGTTAGACAAAAAAATTGGAATTTGTCACTTCTTCATAAAATTCCCTTTCTTTTGATACCTCACTCATCAAAATCCATCGCTCCTGAGAGCCGGAAAAGGGATCTGTACTACCGTAATAATATATAGTAGTGATTATTAAATGAAAAAAGTGTGCAAATACTTTTGAAACGTTCTTTTTTTTTTCTTATTTCGCTAAGAAGTTAATTAGTTTATTTAATTGGGATATTTTATAAAATAAGAGCACCAGTTACTTTTTAGTAACTACAGTGATCATTAGTAATTATTTATATGAGATTCAGTGATTATAAATAAATATAACCATATGTCAGAAACATGAAGTTGTTCAAGCTATATGAAAAATTAAAAGATGAAAGAAGTGCTTGATTATTTTTAATATTGAAACATATTCTACATGAAAAAGTATGCTGTGATGAAGGACACATAATGAAATTTTGTGAAACAATCAACAAATGGAGGTGTTAGAAAGTCTCAGGAAAATTCTCAGGTACGTTGTTCAAAAATGTTGGAATTTTGGCGTAAGTAACTTAGTTAAAGGAATTTAACTTCACAGTAACAACTCTTTAATATTGTTTTTTTTTTTTTTTTTTTTTTTTTATAAAAGTTTCTTGTTTTATAATTTATAAATAAAATAAATGTTTCAATAACCTATACATATATTTTTTTTTATCATATGATATTCGGTAACGATCACAGTAATTACTGAAAAGTACCTGCTGTACCTATTCTATAAAAGACCCATTATATCTTATTCATCAGTTAATAAAACAGAACAGATTAAGACGAATATGTAATGGTGAATCCATTCCTTAAATATTTACTAATTGATCAAGATTTTATATTCCTGTCCTGGACAGCAGGGACGATCTAAACAGCCCAAGATTTGCATAATATGGACGGTTTCAAACCATAACCATTTTCTTAATTTCATTCATCGTTTTATTTAAGTCTTTATGGTCGGCACTAAGGTAAGTGAATGAGTGAACCCTCTGAAACGTGTGAGTGTGCATGGTTACATTCTGCGAGAGCGACTGCTCCCCTTATCATGTCATATACATGTATTTTATCTTATTGTCGTTGACCACTAGCCCCATTTTCTCTCCTTCATTCCGAACATCTCTTCCAAATATCTGCTTCAATTTCTTTACAGTATTGCCTTTCACATTTATTTTCTCAATCACACAGTGCACTAGGTTTAATAAGGTCGTAGATCGATTGTCATATTGCCGCACTTCAGAGCATGCTGGGGATTCTCCGGTAAATTTTCCATTTATAAGCACTTTTGCACGACTCCCTCCCAAGGTCATGTGTATGAGTTTCCTAATTTTATTAGAAAGTCCATGCTCCCGAAGTGCTAATATCGATTCAGCCCGATACAAACGGTCAAATGCCTGCTGGAAGTCAATAAACAAAAGACGAAGATCTATGTTCGCCAGTATTTCTCCATCGTCTACCGCATGGTAAAGATCTAATCAGATGTCCCACATCCTCGCTTGTACCCACATTGGTGATCACCAAAAATGCGTTCGGCTTATGCAATAGTCTTTTCCTCCATGGTGTTTGAGAAGATTTTATAGGCTACAGCTAGGAGCGATATTCCGCGATAGACAAACACTCTAAAAAATTGGATAGATAAAACTCGACGACCATTCCTCTGAAATCCGCTCTTCACCCCAAGTCATCCAAATCAATTATCTAGTAAATGAAAATAATGTCGGAAAAATATAGCGAAATTATTTCAAAAGTTATTACTTTTCATTAATAAAATAGAATTAAATCAAGACCGGTTGGGAAATGGAAAAGGTTGCAATTGAAATGGAAATAGTTATATTTGAACTGGAAAGGATTACAATTGAAGTGGAAAAGGTGACAATTGATTTGGAAAAGATTACAATTGACTTGGAAATGCTATATAAAAAATTAGCGACATTAATGAAAATGATGGTTCCTATGTTATTTTGAAAATTATTGTGTCCCTTCTATGAAGTTGGTAGTGTGTAACTCACCTCAACCAACAAAGGTCAACCACCTAGGGACAAACTAAAGAGCAACTATATTATGTTTTATTTTTTTTTCGCACTTTTATTTATATATCCGCGCTAGTCTATTACAATAACAACTGTCAAAAAAATTTTTGCATAATGATTTTGATAAGAAACAGAAGGGGAAAAAAAGGGAGGGGGATAGCCGACGACCAGTGTAATAGCTCTCCTATGCCATAGGCAATCGCAACACTGCTTTCAGTAACCACTTACTCCGACATACTTAAGCCCGATCGCGAATTTAAGTTTGGCGAACCAAGTTCGGAGCGTGGCTCTCTACACACAATAGAAGTTGTCCGCCGAACCCTTGTTATTGAACCGTTGTTCCCATATGTGTAGCAGGTTTTAGACACAACCTCTAAATTTTCAAACCTGAGCCAGCAATGGGCTATTTTGCATAGCAAGTAGAACTATCATTTGCTGGCGCCTGCTGACTAAAAGGTAAAAAACTCGCCAACGGGATGAATTTTTTCTTGTTCTGCAGGGGAGGACATGTTTGATGTCACCAGAATTTCCTCAACCCGCAGATTTAACAAAATTTACAATTGCTGTTTGTTTATATTTGTTTACCAACTTTTTATTTGTTAATTTATTTATTTATATTGCTATATATTTCCCCTTCTTCCATATACTTAGATATATGTGAACACACCTAGTGTTTACATACACAGGCCTATCCCCGTCTACCACAATTAATAGTTTCAACTTTTTGAATTCCTTTCCCCCAAAATATTCACTTCTTGTCATATTACCACCCTGTCGCCGCTCATCATGAAGAATTCGTTTCATATTACAATACGATATCTACCTCTTAATTACAATGCCTGAGACCTCATTCGAACCTTCAAAATTTGGCTTAATTCAATCTTTATTAAATCATTGTAGCATTAGGCAGATCACAGCAGTTCACTTCATCTCGCTGAAGAGCTAAAAATCACAAAAGAAGTTATTAGAGTAACCGTGTCAAACAGTACTTGCCAGTGAAGGTCGGACTGATATAAGAGGAATGCAGGTCCGGTACTATAACCAAATAACCTATTAGAGTGTTTCATTTGTATTAGTGTCTGAATTTTTGGGTCGACTCGTCGCAACCGGTTTTTGTTAAAAGGATTTCAGGTTTATTGGTCTGGCTGTTCCACAAGGGGATCTAAATAATCAACCAAGAGCGCCAAGAATGGAAAAATGCCGAAATTCCTTTAACTATTCCAATTGACTGAGCTTCTTTCTTATGACAATCAGTCAGTTCTCTATACTTCAAAAGATTGTCGGGTGATATAGAGCAGTTTCTTACCAATGGAATTCTTTCTGATTGCTTATGATCAAGACGTATGAAGGATAGATGGCATTAAGTGGATATCAGATCTTTAGTTTTTTGATTAGCCTATAACCAATAAAAATAGGTAATTTATAATTAATTATTAAACAATAGTACCTAGTTTTTAAAGAAAAAAAAATTGAAACAAAATAATAAATTTCTGTAATTAATAAATTCTAATGGTGAAAAGAATTAATTGATTATGATGAAATTTGGTCTAAATATTTTTTCATTCCCCTCCTTGCTTTAGTCAGTCTGACAAGATGGTTGTGTTGATGAAGTACGTACTATTTTTAATATTTTTTCAAAAAAGTTTTCATTTTCCAGATCATTATGTGATTTGAAGAAAGCCACGTGTGGTCAAAGAGTAGTCCCTGTAGCATTACACCATTGTCCTACAACTGCTGCTTGCAAACTGAACTGTTCTGATGAGAGGGATTTTGTTTGTGCTTCAGATAATCGATTTTACCGAAATGAGTGTATCATGAGAAGAGAAAATTGTGGGTGAGTTATATTTGACCTTTTCATTTTGTATTAATTATTTTATGAAATAATTTATTTTATTCTATTACTGTTAAATATATAATGCCCTCAATTCGGCCTAAATCACATTTCATGTTATATCCTGAACGCCCGTAACACATCTTAATAAAGAATAGATACTGATATAAAAAGTATTGTGTAAATATTCAGTCAGAAAAGAAACCTAAGACGACTTTGCCCTCCCTCTCCACCCCGTTCCTCGGGTGAGCTTACGACACTGTTGCAAGGCTGCCTCCGTTCTATTCTTGTACTGTTCTATTCTTCCGTTCTATTTTTGTACTCCGTTCTATTCATATTAATTATAAATCCGTGTACCAACTTATAGGATATATTCCACAACTTCCCAGAGGGTGCTATAGAATATATTCCTACCGATGGGATATAGTCCGCAATTACATAAAATAGAAACCATGCTATCTGTTTGGCCATAGCTCTGTAGGATGACTAACGTAAGTGAATCCAAAAACCACTTTCTTGCCTTGTTCTTCTGCAAAAGTTTTGATTACAGTTAACTTTTATCTGCTTTTGGCATTGTTGTGGACATCAAAATCGTCTTCAATTTGCTGTTTAATACAACTGGAAGACGGATTCAAAATAACTCACCTTGTAGAAAAAACCATATTGTAATTCATAAGAGCCAAAGCATTTTTTTCTTGCGACCAATGTGGAACAAGATTTTGCTTACAAGGGAAAATATATTTCTTTTATGAAGCTCATACTACAAATTAAATTGTAAATTAAAAAAAAAAAAGTCTATTTCTATTCTAAATTTTAACAAGGAGTTTAATCATGCTATAAATGAAAAAATATTAAATAGAGAAACAAACTTCTTTTTTTTGAAACACCACATCTAGTTACTTCCTGAACTAGACAAGCAGGGACGTACGGTGAGTGAGGAATCAGGGTGATATGTACCTGTCTCCTCGCCCCGCAATGAACGAAAAAATATAATTTTCATACCAACTGACATAGGATTTGTATTTTTTGTAATTTTAACAGTACTTTTTGGTTCAATTTTCATACTTATCCTTAAAACTTACGCCAAATTTGGCGATTATAGACATTTATATGATCATTTGCCTTCTTCATATTAAACCCCCCCCCCTCCCTGAAACAAAATTCTGCGCACGCCCCTGCAAACTAGGAATGGGATATCGAAAGCAAGATATCAATATCGGTTAACAATATCGATATAACGATATTATCGGCATAAAAATATCGATGTTTCAACACATCGATTTTTAAAATATCGTTAATACTTTTATCGAATTAAATTCTAACAAATTGGAAGATGAATAGGAGATGATCTGTTTCTTAATATTTAAATCCGGCTGTAAATGAATTTTATAAAAACAATGTCTTCATCATATCGATACAAAAAATCGTTAATTTTTTTCGGTAAATAAAAAAATTTCTTAACGAATCGAAAGATGATGAGGAGGTAACCTGTTTCTTAATACTGAAATCCTGCTAAATGAACTTAATAAAAACAATATCTTAATTATATAGGCATTGAAATTGGCACAGAAATATTGACGTGTTTAAAACTATAACTTAATGATATTGGCACATAAATTTCGAAATAATAAAAACAATTTCTTAGTGATATCGGCACAGAAATATCGCTATTATAAAAACAATATCTTAATGATATCAGCACATGAATATCAATATTGTAAAAACAATATCTTAATTAAATCGACACAGAAATATCGAATTTTTGATGGCGCATGCGCATTTCAATTTACTATTCTTATTGAACTTTACTTCGTTTACTAATTCACTAAACAAAATTTCGGTAGTAAATTTAACATTTGCAACTTCGAAAATCTATGAGAGATCCTCAAATCGATGAAATCCACCCCTCCCCTCCCACCAAATAACTAAAAATAATAAATATTTAAAAATAAATAAACAGCAATTTTATTTAAAAAATTTAAACTACTTGAAATTAGCACTTACTATTAATTATCTAATAAACGAAAAAAATGTTAGACGGATTTGCCAGATTTATTTCAAAAGTCATTATTGTAATGAAAAATAATTATTTTTCAACAATAAAATAAATAATATTGAATTACTTCTTGCCCGGTCGGGTTACAATTGAAATGGAAAAAGTTATAATTGAAATGGAAAAGGTGACAATTGATTTGGAAAAGGTTACAATTGACATGGAAATGCTATATATCGGCACAGAAATAACTATAGCATTTCCAAGTCAATTGTAACCTTTTCCAAATCAATTGCAACCTTTTCCATTTCAATTGTAACCCTTTCCAAATCAATGGTCACCTTTTCCAATTCAATTGTAACCTTTTCCATTTCAAATGTAACTTTTTCCATTTCAATTGTAACCCAACCGGATATGAATTAATTCAATATTATTTATTTTATTATTGAAAAATAATTATTTTAATTATATTGATGGCTTTTGAAATAATTTCGGCATATTCTTTCGACATTTTTTTCGTTTATTAGATAATTGATGTTAAGTGCTGATTTCAAGTAGTTTAAATTTTTTAAATAAAATTGTTATTTATTTTTAAATATTTAATGTTTTTTATTTATTTAGTGGAGGGAGGGTGAGTTTCATCGATTTGCTGATCGTTCATTATATTTTCGAAGTTGTTAATGTCAAATTTACTACCCAAATTTTGTTCGGCTACGAGTATTTCTACTTAATTATTAATTTTCAAAATTCGTCGGTATAGGTATCGTTTTCCGAATTCACTATCGGATTTCCGATCGCGCATGCGGATTTCGTTTTTCCGTTGCTATTGAAGATTTCTATGATATAGGGAGCGCTTATTAGGTTTTGAAGGGTTCTGATTCCATTTCTTGAATTGAATTTAGGATGGCGCATGCGCATTTCGCTTTTCCGTTGCTATTGAAGATTTCTATGATAAAGGGATCGTTTATTAAGTTATCGAGGGTTCTTATTCCATTTTTTTGGTTCGATTTTGGATTGCACATATGTATTTCGCTTTTCTGTTACGCTTTATGATTTCTATGATAAAGGGATCGTTTATTATGTTTTCGGAGGTTCTTATCGAGCATACGCATTTCTAATTACTATAAATCTCTTTGGTACAGGCGTCGTTTATGAAGTTATCAATCATCATATTTTCGAATTCACCATCAGATTTGTTATCCCGTTTGTGCATATCGATTTACTGTTCTTATTGAAATTTTCTTCGTTTATAAGGACCGTTTATTCGGTTTTCAAAGGTACTGATTTAGTTTTTGGAATTGTATATTTCATCGAACATACTCATTTTGGATAACCGTAATCATTGAACTTTTTCTCGGTAAAGCTATTGTTTATTAAGTTTTATAGAACGATATATTCAAAAAAATGTCCAATATAATTGTAATTTTAAATGCACATGCTCGATAAAAAATAAAATTTGAAAAAAGGAATCAGTAATCATGAAACCCTAATTAACGATTTGTGTAACAAAGAAAACTACAACAGTAGCAGTAAATGGAAGAGTGCTGGTTCAATCACAATTCTAATTTACAAAATCGAATCAGAAACCTCGAAAACCTAATAATCGATACCAGTACCAAAGATATGTCAACTGTTATAGTAATTAGAATTCCGCATGTTCGATAAAAAATTCATTGCAAATAACTGAATCAGAACCTACGAAAACCTTAAGAACCCTTAACCCATGCGCCATCCTAAATCCAATTAAAGAAATGGAATCAGAACCCTTGAAAACCTAATAAGCGATCCCTATATCATAAAAAACTTCAACAGTAACGGAAATGCAAAACGCACATGTGCAATACAAAATCGAATCAAAAAATGGAATCAGAACCCTCGATAACCTATTAAACGATCCCTTTATCATAGAAATCTTCAATAGCAACGGAAAAGCGAAATGCACATGCGCCATCCTAAATCCAATTAAAGAAATGGAATCAGAACCCTTGAAAACCTAATAAGCGATCCCTATATCATAAAAAACTCCAACAGTAACGGAAGAGCGAAATGCGCATGCGCCATCGGAAATCCGATTATGCATTCGGAAATATTGCCCTTGCAAACCTAGTAAACGATACCTATACCGAAGAATTTTTAAAACCAATAATTAAGATATATTCGTAGCCGAACAAAATTTCGGTAGTAAATTTGACATTAACAACTTCGAAAATATAATGAACGATCAGCAAATCGATGAAACTCGTCCTACCTCCACTAAATAAATAAAAAACAATAAATATTTAAAAATAAATAAACAACAATTTTATTTAAAACATTTAAACTACTTGAAATTATCTAATAAACGAAAAAAATGTCGAAAGAATTTGCCGAAATTATTTCAAAAGTCATCAATGTAATTAAAATAATTATTTTGCAATAATAAAATAAATAACATTGAATTAATTCATGTCCGGTTGGGTTACAATTGAAATGGAAAAAGTTACATTTGAAATGGAAAAGGTTACAATTGAATTGGAAAAGGTGACAATTGATTTGGAAAGGGTTACAATTGAAATGGAAAAGGTAACATTTGAAATGGAAAAAGTTACAATTGAAATGGAAAAGGTGACAATTGATTTGGAAAAGGTTAAGGTGGAAATGCTATGTATTGTGATGGCAATATCTGAATGATATCGGCACAGAAATATCGATCTTCTAAAAACAATATCTTAATGACGTCGGCCCAAAATATCGATATTACAATAGCAATATCCTAATGATATCGACTCAGAAATATCGATATTATGAAAGCAATATCTCAATGATATCGGCTCAGAAATATTGATGTTATAAAAATAATATTTATTATATCCGTTCAGAAATATCCGATATTATTAAAACAATATCTTAATGATATCGGGATAGAAATGTCAATTCTATAAAAATAATATCTTAATGATATCCGCACTGAAATATCGATATTATAAAAAAAAAATTATAATGAAATCGACACAAAAATATCGATATTATAAAAACAATATCGTAATTTTACAGGCACTGAAATATCGATATTAAAAAACAATATCTTAATGATATCGTCACAGAAATTTTGTAAAAACGATATCTTAATTAAATCGGCACCGAAATATTGATATTATACAACCAATATCTTAATGATATCAGCACAGAGATATTGATATTATAAATACAATATCATTATTATATCGGTACTGAAATATCAATATTATAAAAACAATATCTTATAATATTATATTATTATGATATGGGCATAGAAATATCGATATTATTAAAACTATATATTTTGAAAATGTTGACTTTTTGGAAGAAAAAAAAATTACAAGTTCCAGGAAAAATATCTGTCAGAAAAATTCAGATTCATGTTCAGCGACTCAAAAAACTGGATTATACCCAAATTTACGACTACAACAAAACTTTCCTTATTTTTTAATGATTTAAGACTAAATCATCCTATTATATAAAAATACTGCCCGTTTTTTGTAAGTACTAACCGCGAAAAATACAGAATCAATTTTTACCAAATTTTAACTATAGCATCGTCATGGTCCAGATTTTTTAGCATCAGTTTTTAATAAATTACACAAAAAGGAAAAATATTCAGTGTTTAAAATGACTCCAATTTTGTCGAAATCAGAGAAAGTGGCACTCCAGCGTGAAGTAGGAGTGCCAACTTTGTTTTCAATTTTTTGAGCTCCCTGTTGGGGTAAAAAAATTAGCACAAAACTCCTCTATAATTTTTTTGTAATTTTTGAATGTGGCAGCCCTACTTCAAGGACATTCTTAGCCTGCCGGAACCAAACTGTTTTTTTCGTAACCGTCTGGTGGCAGCGTATAAATGTCTTCTCTTACTGCACTATACAGAAATGCTGTTTTCATATCACCATATTAAATTTTTATTTAGCAGCATAAGCCTTAAGACGTTACTTTAACTACTAAACAAATTGCAGACTTTTTTACTGAAGCTCTAAATTAGGGTTGGAACATCGAAAGGAAAATATCGATATTCGATATCGCAAAACTGAATATCGATATTTGATATTTTGCGATATCGCAAAACTGAATATCGGTGTTCGATATTTTGCGATATCGCAAAACTGAATATCGATATCCACCGATAATCGCTAGAAAAATATCGATATATCGAAAGGAAATGGGTGAAAAAGCGAAGACAAGTGCATCAAATGAGTATAATATTAAATTGCGAAGAAAGTTATCAAATAAAATAATTATTATGTATAAAACAATATTTTTATTAGCCATGAATCGTTTTAAATTAAAAATATAGATATATTATACTTTGGCAAAAAAAAAATTATAAAACATTTTTATCTTGTAGACTTTAGCCATATTTCATATATTATATTCTTCTACGAGTTTTTCAATAACAAAACCTTTAAACTTCTAAAACTGTTATTTATCTTATAACGTTTCCGACTACATTGTGCATTCTCAAAACATTCATCTAAAACCATGTAATTCATTTGATCTACATCTCAGTACCATTTATATTATTATCTATTTGTCTTTACATAGGATTAATTAATGTTGTTTATATATAAATCTTATCTACTAATTATTGTTTAGTAATTAAACTTATTTTCATATTTATTGGTAAAATTCCAGAATCATGACACCAATATGACGGACATCCAGATTTTTAAGACTTGAATGTACTTCGAGCTGCGCCTGCCTACAACAAATACTCAAACCAACGGATCCATATCATTTGAGGTCGGGGCCTTACCGTAATTTAAATTAATAATGCTTTAATTAGATCGCAGCTGTACTTCCGATCGCTATGCTCACTCAAGAGACAAAAAACCTCTTCTCCCTCCAATAAAAGTCAATTCACAAATACTAACCGAATTAAAAAAAGATAACCCACAATAAATATAACCATGCTGAATTATAAACAAAAAATTCTATAACACAAATCGCGGAAGTCGATTTATTAAGTAAATATTTATTTGAGTATTTGTTGTGAGCTTGCCCATCTCGAAGTATAGACAGGTCTTAAAAGTCCAGAACTCCGCCATGTTAGGGTTACGATTATGGAGTTTTACCAGTAAATATAAGAATAAGCAATAATACCCAACTGCAGTTCAGAGGTTATGTTGGGAGGCAAAAAAAGAACATTTATATCGCTGAGAGATGGGGTACTGTTGTGGGCCGTCCAATTACCAATAAACAGTTGAAGGTTTTCTCTTATTGTAGATATTCGTTGAATATTTCGCTTGTGGTTCATGCTTTTGTGTTTGGACGATAGGCTATCGGTGACTTTTTTTTTTTTTAAATACGCTGTTTACGTGGACTTGCCAATCATGAGCGAACTTAATTTTTCTGATCAATGCATGTTGGCGGCTAACAATTTGGTTACAGGTTTTTCACAAGAGAAATGAATAGATCATAAAAGCGTAAACCGACCGAAATTCAGAGAAATGATTCACCTCTCCCTCACTTTCCTCTACTCTTAAAAATATTAAGAGTTAACCAGATTTATTATTTGTAAATTCGAATTGTAAGACGTTTACATTACTTGGAAGACGAAAATAAATACGTATTATCGGGGGGACCGGATTGCATTATTTTTATACGGATTTAAAGGCCAGAGAATCCATAGGAATTATCGGGATATACGAATTACCGGAATATGAATTATCGAGATTCTACTGTAATATAGTTTAAAATGTCGGTATCATCGATATATCGATGTAAAATATTGATATCGATATATCGGATGTTAAGATATCTATAGAAAATATCGGTTTTTCAAATCTGATATATCGATATTTCGCGTTTCGATATTCCAACCCTACTCTAAATGCCGAGGATGTGACGACCGAGTACGTTGGGGCGAGGCTCCCAGAGTGGTTCGGAATGTTGTGGGTTCGATTCCCGCCTGGGTCAGTTAATATTTGTTTCATGGCGATTCCGCGAAATGAATATTGACACTCCCACTCTGGTTAGTTCGCGGCGGTGACGTAAAAGCAGGCGGCAGGGGTTGGCAAAACAGACCACAGGGCCCACTTGCCGGTCTAGTTCCCCCACCAATACCAGTACCAGTGCCAGTACTCTAAATGTTAACGAATTCAAATTTTTAAGAAATGAAATTGTTAAATAGTTATTTCTAATTTGTCAGAGTGTTTTTGTTTATTTTCATTTTAATGACAATTTGGAGGGTGCGTTGTAAATTAATCAATACAAGAATGGATCCACTTTTTTTTTAAAATAAAACTGAAATAAAGATTTTTTATTTTTTTTTGAAAATACCTACATAAAATTTTTATCACAAATAACCTTGTCTACTGTAGGTATTGGAAATTGAATGCGGTATTATCGAAATATAGAAATTTTCCTTCGATATTCGATATTTTGTTTCCGATAATATCGGAATATCAATATATATTTAAGTTAAGGTCAGGAGGAATACAATGTAAGATCTAATTCCATGCCTGAATGTAAACATAACTCAGAACTCAGACAGTATACATACAGGATTACTGAGAGAAATAAAGCAGTATCATTTCAGATCTCGTGAGTGTTATTTCTTGCTCCCCTTTCCTTTCTCTGTTTTTTTTATCAGTTTCGGGTCGCGGGAGCTTAACTGGTGCCGAAACCCGGGACCGCGAATACCCGAGTAACGAGGAACGGAGGACCCGTTTTTTTTTCTTTTTCCTTTCTCTACGGCAATGCCAGAGGGAGTTGTGCGACCGGCAACGTTAATCATATCAGACGTCCCACCGCTGCCACAGGAAACCATGGCAGAAGCGCACGCAAACACGCTAGCTTGGATGAAGGTACGAGCAGCGACGACGCAGGACATGAGACGCGCGATATCAGATTTGGAAAGGTTCACTGGCGAGATTGGTGAGTTAAATCACTTCCTCAAGGATAAAGGCAGAGCTAGAGATGAAAATGTCCGAAAACATGCTAAATCAAAGAGATGCGGACTCTTTGAACGCGGCGTTAATATGCAGGATAAAAAGGAGCATCCTGAATCTGATCCAGGCCGATGAAGAAACTCCATGGAACGTCGTAAAGGACCGTCTGAAAAAAGCGTTTGGAGGTGGCAGATGGACCCCGGAAGAGGATATCTTTTACATGTTCCGGGAGACGAAACGAGCGCATCAATCAAATGGTCAATATGCTAGAACACTATTGGCCCACTATAATAAGATCACTGAGAAGATGAGATGCACAGTGAACGCAGCGGAAGTGGAGGGCAGAATGGGGTTCCTTTCGACGATATTGAAGGTGCAGTTGGCGAAGGAGATCGGGAGGAAGGAGGGCCTAGCTAGAGATCGCACTTTTGTTGAATGTTCCCAGGAGTTAATAGACTCCAGTGCCAGAGAAGAAAAAGCCCGGAGCGTAGAAGAAGACGGGGGATGGAACAGAGTGGTACACAGAAGACCCAGAGCAATGCCGCCCATGTGGGGGAAAGGAAAAGTCGAATATGCTGGAAAGGAGCGAACAGCAGTAGGAGAAAGGAGACAAGGGGAAGATGAGGAATAACGGAAGGCGTGAAGACCGGAGATGGCATGGATGCGGAAAGGTAGGCCATTTGGTGGCACATTGCCAGACAATGCCCATACATGAGTCAGAGGAGAGAAGGGTTCCGACCGCCAGAGCCTATGGAGGTAAATGCAGAGAAGATATGGAGAAGAAACAGACCGCAGTGGGAGTCGACCGAATCGTCGGAAACGTCCGAAACAGAAGAGGAGGCACAAGAACCAGGAAATAGAGGAGGTGAGGGAAATGGTAGTGTCCGAAGGAACCAAGGACGACGGGCAGCAGCGGAGAGGAGAGAACGAGAGGAAATTTGAGGAGAAGGGCACTGGAGAGGCAACCGCACATTAGTGAGCAATAGTGTTGAAAGTGAGTGTAGCGGGCTGCCTATAATTAGAGTTGCGAGCGGAAAATACCTAGTAGACACAGGGAGTTCCAACACAATATTGAGTAGGAGTACGTTGCAGAGGATGTACAACGGAGAGAGGATGCCCCGGATAAAGGTATGTTTTTGTAAGTTAATCACCCTAGGTGGGCCTTGTAGAGTAGAGGGAGAGGCGATAATAGACCTAGAGGGATGTGGAAAAAGGGAGGAGAAGTTAAAAATCCACATAATAGAGAGGATGTCCAGGGAATACGGAGGTATTATTGGGTGTGACTTGCTGGGAAGGATAGGAGCGAGAGTCAGGAATAGCGAGGGACGCTGGGACATTCGTAAAGGGGGAAGGAAATATCAATGTTTGAGATCTCTATGAAAGGATGGGGCGCGAGTAGGAGCCATTAGTCAAGTGGGGGATTGGAGGTATGAGATAAAGGAAGAATATGGCGATATTTTCTTCAAAGAGGGCGAGATATTGGGGGCAACGGGGAAAACCGTGCACGAGATTCCGCTGAAGCTAGACAGGGTGAGTTACGTAAAAGAGCGGCGATACCCGCAGGCGCTGCGTCAGCATATCCGGCAGGAACTAGAGACTCTGAAGAGACAAGGGATTATCGTAGATAGTACGTCTCCGTATAATAGTCCCCTCTGGACGGTAAAGAAAAAGAGCGCGGAAGGCGAGGAAAAGTATAGAGTCGTGGTGGACTATCGAAAATTGAACGAGAATACGGTAGACGAAAGATATCCAATACCGAGATTCGAGGACATTCTAGTTAGACTCAGCGGGGCGACGGTATTCAGCACATTGGATCTGAAGGCGGGATACCATCAAATAAGGATGCACCCCAAGGACCGACTTAAGACGGCTTTCACCTTTGAGAGGGGCCACTACGAGTTCACTAGGATGCCGTTTGGCCTCAAAACGCGCCCATTACTTTTCAACGCCTCATGGACGAATTTCTGCGGGGGATAGACGAATCTATATGTCAGGTCTACATGGACGACTTGGTGGTATTTAGTAAGGACAAAGCTCAGCACGTGGACCATTTGTGCAGTGTGTTCGATCAGATAAGAAAATTCGGGTTGAAGTTGTCTGCAGAAAAATCACAGTTAGGTCAGGACCAGATAAATTTTTTAGGGCACACTATATCGAAAGAGGGAGTGAAACCCGACAGCGCGAAAGTGGAGGCGATAAGGAAAATGGCAATCCCGAGAGATGTGCAAGGGATCCGGTGGTTATTAGGGAAGTTAAACTATTATAGAAGATTCGTTCCTGAGATGGCAGAATACCTTGTACCCATTAATAATCTGCTGAAGAAGGGTCAGAAAGTGGTTATAACTCCGGACATGGAAGATAATATTCGAAGGTGCATGACCCGACTCCAAGAGGAACCGGTACTAGCATTTCCCGATTTTGAAAAGAGGTTCATAATTACCACGGACGCCAGCGAATATGCATTGGGGGCGGTTCTGGCGCAGGAAGGGGAAAAAGGGGAACGACCGGTGGCGTACGCCAGTAGGCGCCTCACGGACGCCGAAACGAGATATAGTGCGCTGGAGAGAGAATTGCTAGGTATCGTGTGGGCTATAGACCACTTTAGGGCCTATGTATTCGGAAGGAAATTCACAGTCCGCACAGACCACAGACCCCTGCAGTGGGTCGGGAAATTAAAGGAATCTTCCGCTAGAGTCACTAGATGGAAAGAATTCCTCAGCCAATACAACATGGAGATGGAGTACAAGCCGGGGAAGGAAAAAGTTGTCGCTGATTGGCTGTCCAGGGCGATGATGATCAATGCGGTTGAGGAGGACAGAGGGGAGTCGTCCAGAGATGTACGACAGTTCCTGCGGGAGTGGATGCCAGATCGAGAAGGGGAAGAGGATGGACCAGAGGCCACCGACCCAGAACAGTCGACTGCAGAGGAGAGCTCTACAGAGGGGAGATCGACAGATATGGAGCAGATAGACCAAATAATTAATGACAAAAGACGGCAGATCATTTGGAAAACGAGGACAACGGGGCTGCTCAAAATAGATTATGGGGCATACGAAGGGCGTAAAATCGCCACCATTTGGTCTCAACCGGGGGTCAGGCGATTAGTCGGGTACTGAAAGATGCGTCGAGACCAGGGAAAACCCATTATTTGTACGTGGGAAACGAGACAATTTGGGAAAAGATAAAGAGATTATGCCGAACCGAACAGATCGGAATCGACAGGACATTTATTCGGTGTAACCTGATGGTAGAGACAATCCGCGACGAGAACCAGCAGAAAGAGATGACGCTCGCATACCACCAGGGAAAAACCAACCACCGAGGCGAGCAGGAAACACTACAGGCATTGAAACGCAGGTATTTCTGGGGAAGAATGAAGAAGACGATCAAAGAGGTGATCGGGAGGTGTGAAATTTGCCAGACGACGAAGTATGACCGGCACCCGCCAAAAGCGCAGCAAGAAAAAACCTCCACGGCGGAAACACCGTTGAGTGACTTACAAATCGATACCTTCACATGGAGGGGACACAAGTGGGTCACTATGCTCGACTTATTCAGTAAAGTGGCCATGGCATATCCGGCGCACGAACGATCATCTGAGGCGGTGTTAGGAGCTCTGCGGGTGTGGTTCCAGTTTTATGGAGTTCCAGATCGGATATCATCAGATTGCGGCAGAGAATTTGACAGCTCTCACATCAGAAACGAAATGAAGGCACTAGATGTGAAGTGGCATTTCAACACCCCAGGTCACCCAAAGAGCAGAGGAGGTATTGAGCGGCTCCATAGCACGCTGAGTGAACACCTACGCGTGTACCACGCAGATAAAGGTCTAACACCAGAGGCGGCAATGCCGAAAGCAGTGGCGGCATATAACCACTCAATTCACACCGTGACGGGATTTGCCCCATTCGAGATTCTCTTTGGGCTTCGGGGACGACGCAGCGACAGTGGGGAAACGGCGACAAACGACGAAACGTCTGACAGGCTGGTGAATAATCGGATAACACTGGGAAAATTGTGGGAGAACGTACGCGGACGGCTAGAGGGGGAGAAACGTAGGAGAGTGGCGAAGGAAAATAGGAAGGTTAAAGACATAGGGGGTGGCATTAAAATAGGAACCATCGTGTACAGGAAAGTAGGGTCCAACAGGAGTAAAGAGCTGCTAAGGTACGAGGGCCCATTTTGGGTGGTTGTTATTAGAGAGCACAATATAGTGACCATTCAAAGCGTGAGAGAACCCGGAAAGCGTAGAACTGTGCACATTGAACAATTAAAGCTACCAGCGGGTGAGCCAGAACAACCTTAAACAGGCCGGAGCATCCTCTTCGCCGTATATAATCTTGTGAGAGGCAAATCTTCTTTATTATTAGTACTATTTTATATTTTTTTTTGTTTTGTTTTATTGTTGTGTATATAGTGTTAGCGAAACATGTGTCTTATCGCTCAAGAGAGTAAATTTCGTTTTTTTTTTGTGTAACGGTTACTATAAGTTTTTTTTTTGTTGTTATGTTTTCTTCGGATAAGTCGTTAATATTGTATGTGTTCTCATCAAAACTGTATACATTACATTATTTTGTGTTGTATTTTAGTTGTTAGGTTTTTCATGTATTTAGTTATATATTTTTTATTAGTTTACGACGGATGGTCGTAAACTGGTAGGGGGGAGTTAAGGTCAGGAGGAATACAATGTAAGACCTAATTCCATGCCTGAATGTAAACATAACTCAGACAGTATATATACAGGATTACTGAGAGAAATAAAGCAGTATCATTTCAGATCTCGTGAGTGTTATTTCTTGCTCCCCTTTCCTTTCTCTGTTTTTTTTATCAGTTTCGAGTCGCGGGAGCTTAACTTATATATATATATATATATATATATATTGAATAAAATATATTTTATTCATAATAGTATCGATAACACATTATAAAAAAAAAATATATATAAATAGAAAAGTCAAAGTATATCGAAACATCGATTTTTTTTTTGGTATAATTATTTTGGATAGGACACATTTTTCTGTACGACGCATCGTTTTCGACATATTTGTGAAAACTTAAGAAAGAGCCCAATGCAGCGATAACATTAAGATATTGTTTTTATAATAAAAACACACACAACTTCAAAAATAAGCATTTTTCTAAAGACAAAATAGACCCTTTTTAAAAAAGCGGAGTAGACGAACTAAATTGTAATGATTGTGCAGCCAAATACACGGGAAAAACTGGAAGATCACTAAATCAGAGATTAAAGGAACATATACGTGCATATAATAATAAGACAGATAATTCCAACTTTGCAATTCATTTAAATGAAAATAATCATAAATTCATCAAAGACTCAGGAGTTAAATTAATATATCGCGTTGAAAACAGTCTCAAATTAAATATATATGAAGCACTTGAAATAATAAAATCCTTCAAATCCAATCCAGATTTTTGCTTAAATGACCAAATAAATATCTCCAATAGTTCAATCTTAAATTTATTCCCTCCATAACAGAAAAAGCAATTACTCACCGGAATTACTGGATAAATCTCGACCCCTAAACCGTTTACCTATAAACACCCCACCTTTCTTCCATTGGTAGTGCAGTGCGAGACCAAACCAATACAAACTTTTCTGTTTGATATAATCTACTTAAACCTTGGTGAATACCAGCATGTATTTGATTTCTTGTCTTAATTAAATTCATAATTCATAAATGTTTTATAATACTAATTACACACACATACTATATTATATTTAATTTAATATATATAATAATGCCAAACTGTATTTTGCATTGCTTATTTTTGAATGTTTGTGTGTTTTTAGAACTGAAGATGAATGTATAACATTCAAAACTAGTTTTCAATAAAAACAAAATTATAGAAGTGGCAAATAATTTATCAATCCCCATATAATTATGATATTGTTTCTATGGTAATTAAATTCTCTAAAAAACAAAAAAGGAATAATCGAAATTGGACCAGTATTAGCACAGATACAGGGTATCTTATAAGGACTATAAGTTCCTAGATGGAAGGAAAGTCGAGCGCATCCGAAAGGAGACGGATGGTGTCTCGAGGAAAGTAAGACTTCGCATGCCCAAGGTTTACCTTACAACCAAAGAGAGCTTCAGAGGGCGATCATCTAATTCCTGAGTACAAGGCTTTATATTTCATTAATTGAACCAATTGTAACCCTTCACTACATTTGTTAGTTTTCTCACTCACCATTCAGGTTGATATCATGCTTTCATTGTCTTGGTTGGCACATTTGACACTTCCTTAGCTTTGAGAGTGATGCGATTTGCCGTAAAACAATTTTAAAGAGAGCCAATATTTTTTTAAAACATTATTTACTATTTGGTTAGAAAACTCTCTTCCGTTATTTGATTATAGTATGGAAGGTGCAAAATGTACAATGTAAAAATGCCAATTAGATAGTAACCCCTCTCTTCAGCAGTTTTGGTTTTATATTTTATTCCAAATTCAGACAACGTTTCGGCCATCTTGAGCCATTTTCAAGTCTGCAAGAACAGTATTAGTTGTTTAGTCTTTATATATATATTTGATTTCTAAATATACACAAATGTATATATATATATATATATATATATATATATATATATATGTAATATATATAATATATTATATATAATTTTTTCTTCTGTTGGCACTGTAGACTGTGGAGATCCTTGGCCGCGCGATGTGGAGACCACACAGCGATTCTCAATTTTAGGTACACAGCGTAGGGTCATCACTCCTACGCCCGGGCTTTTGTGAGTTGCCTCCAATAGGCTGACGGGCATCACATACCTGAGGGGGCGGGATAAATTGCTTGAATTATTTAATTTAGTTAAATCAGTCATGCCGGTGCCGGGACTCGGTACACTCGGGACACGGTAAGTGCGTTAACCCGCTCGGCCACCCCGATACAAAAAACTTTGATGCAAAAAGAATTATTAATTAAATTCAAAAAATTATTTAACTGTTATTAATATTATTTGGCTACTCACCACATAACGCTTATTATATATTTTTATAAACATTAAAACATGTATCCTCATTTTCTTCATTTTTTTCCTTAGTATTATTCCTTTTCTAAGCTAAAATATCACAGAATAACAATACATTATTTTCATTATTGGTCTAAGGGGTCATATATCATTTATATTATTGTATATAATTACCACTAATTGTGAGTCCATCCATCCTATTAGGCTAAATTTCAAATGGAGGGTGGAGGTTGGAGAGGAAATGGTTATTAATTTAATATTATTACCATTTTATATTTTAATTGTATCTATTGCACTGGCATAGAATGTATTTAAATTATCAACATCAGTTTACTGATATACTGTTTTTAATATTTTTAGTTTTATATATATATATATATATATGGATTCTTTCATTTTTCTTTTATTTATATTGTTTTATTATATAAAATGGTTGTTTTATATAAGTCAAATTCGTTTCTGTTTATTGATTATGCTGTGATAACTCAGTTGGTAAATTAGATTTAGCATTTTTTTAATTACTATTTTGTTTATGTTGTTGTATTCTATACTCGAACCATTATGACATTTATCCATAGTAAGTTTTTTCCTTGCAATTTTTATAATTTATTTTGTATAGCATTCGTTGATTTTTCTTTAGGAATGTTTTATTTAGTTCTTGTAATGGAATATTATATCTGATTTGTTAATTAGTTTTTACCAAATTTTATTTCGGTTAAATTGTGTTTTTTAATAGTCTTTCAATTGCTCTAGTTAATTCTTTAACGTAGAATATTGAAAAATATTCCACAGAATATAATTTATGATTATTTTTATTATTTCCATTTAGAGTATCTAATTCTTGTTTCTCACTATTAATTTATTTAGGAGTATTTTTAATATTGAAATAGTTCGTAATTAAATTTGGTGTTTTATCATTCTTTTTGTCTTTGTTAGTTTTTTTATTATGAATACTGATTTGTAATTTATTATGAGTTTTACTATCATTCTTATTTTTAATATTATTTTTATGCCTCAATTTATTTATCAGTCTAATAGGGTACCAATTATCTTGTAGGATTTCAAATATTCGAGTTTTCACTTCCTTAATATGTATATCATCAGTCATTAATTTAGCTTTATCTGTTTAATTTTTAGCAGTATTGATTTTTTGTTTTGGATTGTGATAGCTGTGCCAATTGAGTATTTTATTGCTAGTAATGGATTTTTTACACAAGCTTGTGCTAAGTTGCCCTTTTGTATTTCTAATTATATTAATGTCTTGGAATCTAATTTTGTTATTGTGTTCTATTTCTACTGTAAATTTTAGTTTGTTCGATAATGAATTTAAAATCTGTAAAAATGCATTTATTTCATTTTTATTTATGATGGTAAGTATGTGATCTACACATTTTATGAATAGTTTAGGTGTTTTATTTAGTTTGTTAAACACTAGTTTCAATAAATGATTATGGTTGATACCACTAAGATTTATTGAAAGGCATCCTCCCATTGGTAAGCCATTTGTTATTCAATAAAAAGTATTGCTATACGTATTCTAAAAGTATTCTCATATTTTAATACTTAGAAAAGAAATAATGCAAAGGAAAAAAGGAAAGGAATAACGTGACATGTTTTCATGTTTACAAAAAATGTAATATGGGTTACATGGTGGGTAGCCAAATAATACTAATAATAGTTAAATAAATTATATATATATATATATCATGACTAAACAACTAACATTGTTCTTGCAGACTTGAAAATAGGTTAAGATGGCCGAAACATTGTCTTAATTGGCATAAAATATATATTTGTGTCCAATTGGTATTTTAATTTTTAACTTAATTATCAATTATGGCACCAAATACTAGAAACACTACTAGAAGATTATATATTTCTATTATATTATATTATATATAATCGATTATATAATCTTCCATTTGATGTTATTTTTTTTCTTTGTTCAAAATTAAGTAAATAATATTGGGTTCTTCCTAATAATCAAGAACCTAATATTGTGACCTAGACATGATATTTTGTTTGTTTTTTTGTCGCAGGAAACACGTCTTCGTGGTACCACTCTCCAGATGCCTAGCAGGCTTCCAATTCAAGGGCTGCTCAAGACCATGTCCTGCACTCTATGACCCAATCTGTGCTTCAGATAATAAAACCTACTCCAATGAATGCTTCCTTGAGATGGAAAACTGCAGATCAAGAAGTCTCGTCACTAAACAGCACCATGGTGTTTGTGGTCAGCCTGTTGAAGAGACCAAAAACTATTTGTACTAAGAAATACACTCACTGTTTTGCCCTTTTGGGAAAAGATGGGTAGGGTGCTCAAGTGTTGACTGATCCCTAAATGACCTGTCTCTGATATTACATATGACTGATGGCCTATCTGTGGTTTTTCTTTATTTATGTTTTAAAAAATATTATTATTAGTATTTTTACAAGAATTTCAAAAGCTTTAAAACTTATTTGTTAATTTTTTTTTGTAATGACTGTACTATTAATTGGAATTAATTGCCCTTGTGAAAACCACCTATATCATACTAAGTATTTTCTAGAAAACATTTTAATATTACATCGTTTATATTCTCTATTGAGGCTTGATCCAAATCTATTTATCAGAAATTGTATAGAATGCATAGAGTGCATAGAATGATTTTGTTGGTATATGATTTTTTTAAATCTTAATAAAAGAGCATATCACAATTTTCTTTTAGTTGTGAGTATTCTTTTTTTCTAGCTGCAGGAAGACTGTAAGCTAAAGGTGAATTTACCATAAACTATGATCAAAGCACACAATGACTTTATGTATTATTTTGAATACATATATGCCTTTGTAGTGAGTATTGTTGTAAACTTTTAATCAGCTGACAT
The DNA here is from genome assembly GCA_948150685.1 of Rhaphigaster nebulosa. Classification (NCBI taxonomy): domain Eukaryota; kingdom Metazoa; phylum Arthropoda; class Insecta; order Hemiptera; family Pentatomidae; genus Rhaphigaster; species Rhaphigaster nebulosa. The sequence continues at coordinate 17,158,624 of OX411307.1, forward strand.
GATAAAATTTATATTTCAATTCACCATTGATTGAAAAAAAAAATAATCCAAAAATATTTTATGAATCATAAATGCATTGAGAGTAACTGTGCTTTAACTTGTCTACTACTAACTGTGTATTCTGTTAACTTTGTTCAATCGGACAAAAATTACTTCACTCAATTCTCTATTTATATATAACTTACTCTTCACCAGTGTTGAAATCATTCTAGTACACTTAATTAATTGAGTTATTCAGAAAAGTGAAGTGTCAAATTTCAATATCTGTTGGTTTGACAAATATATGTATATTGATGCAAACTATGAAATATTGATATCTAGTCTTATCATTGAACAATAATGTAATAGAAACAAAATTTTTGTTTATTCGATTAAGTCTTTGAGACTTTGAACACCCTAATTGCATTTTATTTTAATTATTATTCCATGGATTTTTTAACAAATAATTTTATAACAAAAAAAAAAAAACGAGATTACTTTTATTTCATATCTGATTTTATCATTTTTTCAACAAAGTTACTAACAATGATTTTTAAATAAAAAATATTTCAAACTCTTCTGGTGTAAAAAAAAATTAAAATAAAGTCTGTGAAAACATTAAATCAACAGATAATTAATTAAATGTTCACAAAATAATAAGTTAAAAACCTTCAGAACTTCCATTGTTTTTTATAATTTCCAACAACAAACTAGCTTTCGAAGATCTTACTAACTTTGTTGTGATTTCTCCAGGAATTTTATTTTATCATCTAAAATTTTTTTTAAATTTCCTGTAATACCAAGTCCCTCATTTTCTATAATAATTAATCAAAAAATTATTACTGTAAAAAATATTTACTTTTATCCTATGATCATAAAATTGATTAATAATATTTAGGTAGGGTGTTCACAGATTTGGTAGTCCAGTTTACTTGTTTAGCCTGTGTTTCTTTTTATATCCCTCTAAACAGTCTGTAGATCTTATTACAAGGTGTTTTTATTTTTATTTTGTTATCTAATCCACTAATTTTTATCACTTTTTGGAGAGCTTACTTTATACTGTTATAATATTAATGTGATGCACTAATGGCTAAACGTAGTTCACCAATGATTGTAGTTTCACCAAAAATACATATGTATATTGGTGTGTACTTCCATATAGATACCATCTTCATTACATACATTTGGATCAAGCCTGGATGAGAATTAAATTAATCAAATAATTAAAGATTACTCTTTTGTTAATGTTTTATTAAATTATTTATTTTGTAAATATGGAAATTACAAATATTATTTATTTTGTTAACTTCTTGCCAGTAAGATGTTCTATCCAATGTGGAATAATTTTTACTCATCGTTTTTGTTTCTTTCTCTTTGATTTTTTCATATTAGAACTCCCACAAACCCGCATGCACACACACACATGCACATGTGCGCATCTTATAAATATGTGTTTTTATTTTGTACATATACATGAGGCAAAAGCATTTTTCTGGTTACAATATTTTAGTTTCTTCATAATGTTTATGGAGTGGTGAATTTGAAATGGAAAATATTTCACTGCATAATTTAAATCAAATTATTTCTAACTTGAATAAAAATTAATGAAACGACTGTAAAAAAATGTTTATTGATTTTGTTTTATTATTGATTAGTTTAGAGAAAATAAATTATTTATTCAAGATCAATTGTTTCTATTTATTCTATCCTAAAAATAGTAATGCTGAATTGACAATATATCTATTTAGAAGCACAATTTATTAACATTAGGGCATAAACTTTTTTGTAAAAACATTTTTAGAAGTAGCATGTTTTTTTGTTTCCAGTTCTTAGCAGTATTTATAGCTAGCTACCTTAGTAAGTTACTAATGTGAGAATAGACAATCATCAGCCTAACCATAGATGGGTGATCCTCCCAATTCTGGTCATTTTGAATGTTGGAATTTCATGAAATGAAATGTTACTGATTTGGCGGTTTTTTCACCAAAACATTTCTTGGCATATTCACTAACACTTAGCTACCAAATTCCATTCATAGAAGTTTTTCGTCCTTACGTTATTGCTTAAACAACAAATTAATGATACAAAGGGATGAGGTGAAAACTCTCAAAAATAGTAGATTTTGGCCCATTTGGTCATTTTGAAAATTGTTTACCAGTTATTTTTCAAATAAAATACTTAAGGCACTTCCATTACATGGGTGTCTGGGGGATGGTTGTTAGGGCCCTGGGAGAGGGGTGTTATTTCCCATTTAAAGTAGAATTTCCAATTTAAATATAAATTTCCTTAGTTGGAAATTCCATTTTTTGTAAGGTACCGCATTATTATTTTATCCCTTCTTCTTATTATTTATGAACGGATTACATTCTTCATTTTTGTTTTATAATACAACTAGAGCTGTCTAGGCAATGTTTCGCTATTGCTTGATTTGAGTATATATATATAAACCTTTCCTTACCTAGCAGCGCGCTTATGTCCGGCAATTCCTCAGACCTGCTGCAGTAGGAAAATAAATACATGGCTACAATTTTCAATGCACTGTATCTTTGCTAATAATGGTCCGATTTCGATGATTTTTTTTTTGTTTTAATTTATATTTTTTATGGAATTTAATTATCTTTCAAATGAGCATTCGTTATAATCAGCGAAAAATGTATACTTTGCGAGCTATGCGCAAATAAAATATTCTTTCCGCCATAACGTTTTCCTTCTTTTTCTCGGGGATGTAGTTCTTTTATGGATAATTAAAGGGCTTTAAGGAGAATACTTTAGGCAAGTTTTATTAAAATCTTCTGAGCCGTTTTGGCGCTAGACTCTAGAGAAGTGTTTATTCGACTTTTGAGCAGCTACCATATCCATATCAGTAGATTTTATTATTGCAAATCTAGGAACCATGAAGATGCTATAGTTAAAATTTGGTAAATATCGGGTCGCTGAACATGAATTTGAAGTTTTATGGCAGATATTTTGCCTGGAATTTGTTGATTTCTTCTTCCAAAGACGTCAAAATTGTGGCACTTGTTTTTTTGCCTATATCTCGGAAACTATTATTTTTTTCAAGAGGATCACTGTATAGTATATGAAATTAAAATAGAATACATTTTCTACGCATAAAATATTTCTCTTCGACCAACCACTTAGCTACTAGAGCGCGCTGAAAACGGGGAAAATCCCCAAAAAGTGAACAAAACGCGATTTATTCCTCTTTATTTTCATGGAAACTATCCATGTTACATTACTGTTGACTATACATGCTATTAAATTTCATGAAATATTTATAAAAATAAATAAAATACAAGAAAAGTATATTTGAATTACGTACATTTTGATTGTAACGTGCCTTTCCTCAGCCTTGAACGCTGTTCTCTTGTATGATACGGATCCATGGTGGTTTATAGAGGGTGCAGTCCTTTCACTATGTCCATGAAGTGAAACCCGGAAAGGTCCTCCTGGTTGTGAAATGCTTTGGTAAGTAGCCTATGATATTTGTAAAACACAACTGCAGCAAGGTCGAGGTTGTTGTAAAGTCTTTTCTAGTACTTTTTTCGCTATCTCCTTACTGCTATTAGGCGTGGAATAGCCTCAGTCCATCTATTGTAGTTATTTCTATCTAGAGCCATTCTTCGGAGTTAATCCATCGGGCAGCCAAGTACCCTTCCGAGCCAGTCTATGTATTTATTATAGGAAAGACTTGGCCTATCAACTGTGTGCTTTCCTATTGGCCTTGCTTCCATCAGCTAGGGAGCCTTTCGGTCATCTGCTGCAAGCATGGCCAAAACAGTCTTACAGTAACTCTCGTGTCGACAGCTCAGTATTGCTTATCTGATTCATCTTTTTGTTTTACAGCTATCAACAGAAATGTTGGTTAAAACTCTTGTAGACGCAGAATATTCTCACCAGACAACCTACTAATGAAATAATGAAGCAGTGGACACAGAGATTATTTGTAGAAATAGTGAATAAACATTATACATTTTTAACTTGGTTAGTGCGGCAGAGCTGTCGTGGGAACAGTTTGCTTAGAAAGCTTGATCCCATGTAATTGACCATCAGTTCCTTCATGTAAATAAACCGGAATTCTACATATTATTATTTTTATTTATTGCCTGCTCGCCTTTTTAAATTAATTTAAATTTATTATTACAATTATAATGGTTACCTAACTGTTGGCAAGTAATAAAACTGTTGGCTTAGATGGCAAAATGAAAATGGCATGTATCGTCTGTAAAAATATTTTTCACATAGAATGCATTAAGGCTGATATCTCAGATTCAGAAATGACTAAAACATGGAAATGTCCCGAATACGAATTAACTAATTAACCTGACACAATGATAGAGCTACTAAAGGGGCTTGTGGAAGAGGTTAAACAGATAAAGGTTAAGTTTCAGGGTATAGATGAGTTAAAAGAAATGAAAGCAACCCTCTAGAACCATTTTGAGCTTTCTTTCCAAAATGTGGAAGGTCGTCGAATTTCGAACTCACGTTCGTCCCAGCAAATGTGCATAACCGTCAAATACGACATAAAGGTCTTCATAAGATATAGTGTCCTTATATTCCACTTTCACGTTTGTTTTTCCCAGTAGTCGAAAAACGTTGTATATATTATGATTTTATAGCAATATTTGATGGTTGAAGTGGGTTTTTTTTCTTTAATTGTTTAAATTGAGTTTCAGGTATGAGTGTGTAATTCCGGTATCGATTTCGAAAGTTTGATAACTATTTTCTACTTTTATCTATATATGATATTTTTACGAATTTTCTGATAACTTTGACACGGGCTGAATATTAATATGAACAATTTTAATTAGGGATTGAAAAATTATTTGCCACTTCTATAAATTAGTTTTATTGAAAACTAGTTTCGAATGTTATACATTCATCCTCAGTTCTAAAAGCACACAAAAAATTCAAAAATAAGCAATTCAAAATATAGTTGATGTTATTATACATATTAAATTATATAAATCAGTATTATAAAACATTTATGAATTATGAATTTAATTAAGACTAGAAATCAAATACATGTTGGTACTCACCAAGATTTAAATGGATTATATCAAACAGGAAAGTTTGTACTGGTTTCTTCTCGGACTGAACTAACAATGAAAGAAAGGTGGGATGTTTATAGGTAAACGGTCGGAGTTGTTCCAGTAATGCCGGTGAGTAATTGGTTTTTCTGTTATTGATGGGAATAAATTTAAGATTGGATTATTAGGGATATTTATTTGGTCATTTAAACAAAAATTTGGATTGGATTTGAAGGATTTTATTATTTCAAGTGCTTCATATATATTTAATTTGAGGCTGTTTTCAACGTGATGTATTAATTTAACTCCTGAGTCTTTGTCGAATTTATGTTTTATTTCATTTAAATGAATTGCAAAGTCGGAATTATCTGTCTTATTATTATATGCACGGATATGTTCCTTTAATCTCTGATTGAGCGATCTTCCAGTTTTTCTCGTGTATTTGGCTGGACAATCATTACAATTTAGTTCGTATACCCTGCTTTATTGGAAAGGGTCTATTTTGTCTTTCGGAGAAGGGAAATATGAGGATAGGGTTTTTTCTATTTTAAATGTATGATTTAATCGTAGTTTTTTCAATTCATTGCCGACTTTGGTGGATATAGGGCCGTAATATGGAATCAAAACATAATGTTTCGGGATGGGCCTATCTTCGGAGATTGTTGAATAGATATCATTAATTGTCTTTTTTTGTAATTGTTTTTTTAAAATATGATTGATAGTGGTTTTATTATACCCGTTATTTTTGCTATGGAATATATTATTTCAATTTCTTTATTATTGTTCTTTTTATTTAATGGTATGTTAAAAAGACGGTAAATCATGCTATTAAAGGCTGCGAGTTTATGTGCTATCGGTCTCCTAGCACCATTGTTTATAACGACATCCGTGTGGGTGGGTTTCCGGTAAATTCCAAATTCATGATGTTTGTTTTTTACTGAGATTTCTAAATCTAAAAAGTTTATAGTTTTGTTTTTTTCCAGTTCTACTGTGAATTTAATTGAGGGATCAATTTCCTTTATTTCCTTTAAAAATTATTTATTTGTCTTGTCGTACCAGACCATAGACATATAATGTCATCTACATACCAATACCAGTATATGACATGCTGAGCTAGTTGAGAATTATTTGGGTCAAGAATTTTTTGTTCTAATTTGTCCATAAATAAATCTTCCAGAAGGGGTGAGAGAGGGGAGCCTATCGGTAAGCCTTCTCCCTGTTTGAAGAATTTTCCATCAAATTGAAAATTATTATGTTTTAGACAAATAGACATCAAATTGTAAAGATCAATTTTTTTTAGCGGTGCTAGATTCGATCGGAAGATTAACTGTTCTAAAATTTCTATTGTTTCTAGTGGTGGGATACTTGTGAAAAGATTTGTGACGTCGAATGATATTTATTTTGCGTTATCCGGAATTACTATGTTCTTAACTTTGTTGACTAACGCTATAAAGTTTCTTACCGTGTGTTTTGGAGAAAATGAGATTCTAGTTTTGAACAAATTGTTCAAGTAATGGGCAAGTTTATAGATCGGGCTATTGATGTAAGTAACGACTGGTCTTATGGGGATTATATGTGGAGCGTATTTTTTATAATCCGGTATCAACATGCTGTTTTTATTAACTCTCGGACTTCGGTTGACACCGAACTAGCTCAGCATGTCATATACTGGTATCGGTATGTAGATGACATTGTAGGTCTATGGTCTGGTACGACAAGACAAATAAATAATTTTTAAAGGAAATAAAGGAAATTGATCCCTCAATTAAATTCACAGTAGAACTGGAAAAAAACAAAACCATAAACTTTTTAGATTTAGAAATCTCAGTAAAAAACAAACATCATGAATTTGGAATTTACCGGAAACCCACCCACACGGATGTCGTTATAAACAATGGTGCTAGGAGACCGATAGCACATAAACTCGCAGCCTTTAATAGCATGATTTACCGTCTTTTTAACATACCATTAAATAAAAAGAACAATAATAAAGAAATTGAAATAATATATTCCATAGCAAAAATAACGGGTATAATAAAACCACTATCAATCATATTTTAAAAAAACAATTACAAAAAAAGACAATTAATGATATCTATTCAACAATCTCCGAAGATAGGCCCATCCCGAAACATTATGTTTTGATTCCATATTACGGCCCTATATCCACCAAAGTCGGATTTTTTACACAAGCTTGTGCTAAGTTGCCCTTTTGTATTTCTAATTATATTAATGTCTTGGAATCTAATTTTGTTATTGTGTTCTATTTCTACTGTAAATTTTAGTTTGTTCGATAATGAATTTAAAATCTGTAAAAATGCATTTATTTCATTTTTATTTATGATGGTAAGTATGTGATCTACACATTTTATGAATAGTTTAGGTGTTTTATTTAGTTTGTTAAACACTAGTTTCAATAAATGATTATGGTTGATACCACTAAGATTTATTGAAAGGCATCCTCCCATTGGTAAGCCATTTGTTATTCAATAAAAAGTATTGCTATACGTATTCTAAAAGTATTCTCATATTTTAATGCTTAGAAAAGAAATAATGCAAAGGAAAAAAGGAAAGGAATAACGTGACATGTTTTCATGTTTACAAAAAATGTAATATGGGTTACATGGTGGGTAGCCAAATAATACTAATAATAGTTAAATAAATTATATATATATATATATATATATATATATATATATATATATATATATATATATATATATATATATATATATATCATGACTAAACAACTAACATTGTTCTTGCAGACTTGAAAATAGGTTAAGATGGCCGAAACATTGTCTTAATTGGCATAAAATATATATTTGTGTCCAATTGGTATTTTAATTTTTAACTTAATTATCAATTATGGCACCAAATACTAGAAACACTACTAGAAGATTATATATTTCTATTATATTATATTATATATAATCGATTATATAATCTTCCATTTGATGTTATTTTTTTTCTTTGTTCAAAATTAAGTAAATAATATTGGGTTCTTCCTAATAATCAAGAACCTAATATTGTGACCTAGACATGATATTTTGTTTGTTTTTTTGTCGCAGGAAACACGTCTTTGTGGTACCACTCTCCAGATGCCTAGCAGGCTTCCAATTCAAGGGCTGCTCAAGACCATGTCCTGCACTCTATGACCCAATCTGTGCTTCAGATAATAAAACCTACTCCAATGAATGCTTCCTTGAGATGGAAAACTGCAGATCAAGAAGTCTCGTCACTAAACAGCACCATGGTGTTTGTGGTCAGCCTGCTGAAGAGACCAAAAACTATTTGTACTAAGAAATACACTCACTGTTTTGTCCTTTTGGGAAAAGATGGGTAGGGTGCTCAAGTGTTGACTGATCCCTAAATGACCTGTCTCTGATATTACATATGACTGATGGCCTATCTGTGGTTTTTCTTTATTTATGTTTTAAAAAATATTATTATTAGTATTTTTACAAGAATTTCAAAAGCTTTAAAACTTATTTGTTAATTTTTTTTTGTAATGACTATACTACTAATTGGAATTAATTGCCCTTGTGAAAACCACCTATATCATACTAAGTATTTTCTAGAAAACATTTTAATATTACATCGTTTATATTCTCTATTGAGGCTTGATCCAAATCTATTTATCAGAAATTGTATAGAATGCATAGAGTGCATAGAATGATTTTGTTGGTATATGATTTTTTTAAATCTTAATAAAAGAGCATATCACAATTTTCTTTTAGTTGTGAGTATTCTTTTTTTCTAGCTGCAGGAAGACTGTAAGCTAAAGGTGAATTTACCATAAACTATGATCAAAACACACAATGACTTTATGTATTATTTAGAATACATATATGCCTTTGTAGTGAGTATTGTTGTAAACTTTTAATCAGCTGACATGATAAAATTTATATTTCAATTCACCATTGATTGAAAAAAAAAAAATCCAAAAATATTTTATGAATCATAAATGCATTGAGAGTAACTGTGAGCTTTAACTTGTCTACTACTAACTGTGTATTCTGTTAACTTTGTTCAATCAGACAAAAATTACATCACTCAATTCTCTATTTATATATAACTTACTCTTCAACAGTGTTGAAATCATTCTAGTACACTTAATTAATTGAGTTATTCAGAAAAGTGAAGTGTCAAATTTCAATATCTGTTGGTTTGACAAATATATGTATATTGATATTTAACGTTACGTTTTTGGGAAAATAAATAAATTAAACTTATTTTCCCTTTTTTATATTTTTATTTGTTTTATATAACTTTGACTCTATTTCTCAGGGGGATTACTAGACAATCAGACACAGACACACAGAACTATTACTATTACAAACATACGAATAACGTGAAGCGTCAATATATCTTAAATTTAACACTTTCTTCTTGTAGAATGATGACGGTGGTTTACGGGATATAATGAATGTGTGTTACCAAATGATGTGGATCTTGTGGATGAAGTATCACGGGAGCTCTTAAGACGTCTACACCGGTCCCTGGTCGAAACAACAATAGCTACTTTTCCTTTGTTGTCCGTTACACATCTCTAGATTTCAAAATGCCATGTATCTAATACAGATGGACCATTTATGATTTTCTGAAGTTCTCATTTGATGAAAATCTCTTCTACTTCTTTTTGATTTTCTTAGATCAGGTTTATTGTCGAAGTATTGACAAATTGATCATCTTCACCCACTCGATCATTATGGCAGTGGTTCTGTTGAAATCCAAAATAGAGCCACCATGTTTTTAAATAAAACCGTCTATTTTGGTTCCATTTATGATGACAAACACACTTTTCATTATAATTTATGATGATTGCAGTCAGGATAAATAAATGTATTATTTTCCTGAGAATCCCTATTTCCAAATATTAAATATATTTTAAGATATCTAAAAACAATTATTTACTACGTACTTAAATATATAAAAAAAAGTGTATATTACATTTCTCCCTCCTCCTAGGTAAAAAAAAAAAATAATAATGATATTTTGCACGCAAATATTATTATTTTTTTTTTTATATATTTTTATTTATTTTTTTTTTTTCGTCTTAAATTATACAAGTGAATACTGAAACATTCATACTCCATTCATTCAATTAAACATCAATCCCCAATTGCCTCTGAGTTACTAATAATTACAATTTTTGATTTCCTTAAATACTAAATTCAAGTTTAATTTTATTCTTCATTTTCTTCTTAATTATTGATTTACATAATTTTTCTTATCTCTAAACAGAATACAATTAAACTATGTACCAACATTTTTTCAAAAACTATACATAAATTATATAAACGTACAAATTGAGAGAGAACAGTTACATTTTCAATATATACAAACTAATTTTTGTTGAGACCCCAATAAGATATGGTTCTACTATTTATAAAAAAAAACGATATTGTGACTAAATGAGAAACATTGTTATTCTACCAAAATCAAAGAAAATAGGAATGAGCAAGAGAAGATTGTCCAACAGAAGTGAAACAAAAATTTAATTATACCGAAAATAATCACTGGCATTGTTAATAATTAAATTTTATTTACGTATTCTAGTTGAATTTGTATTACAGCTCTTGCGAGCAAGGCCTGATAATTTTTAAAGAAAACAAAAATGTTAGTTCTGCGCTGAGCACCAATTATTTTAAATTTACATATAAACAAATAGCATCAATAGCTGGTTAACCCATCACTAAAACATGTACTGATTATTAAGAAAAAAGAAAATATGGATTCTCACAAATGGTAGATCTTAAATGAGAATTTTGAATTATTATTGCAACACACCATAATAAAAATCAAGGGTTGAAAGTAATGATTATTTTAAATTTAGGTCAAAAACTAAAAATTATTTAAGAGGTAAATATTCCTAGGTTAACTACAATTCATAAATAATCGATGATATGAATATTGGTTACGAAAAATCAACACCTAACAAATGAGATATTTTTCTTGATAATGTAATAAACTCTTAAAATGTAATTCTTAAATATTTTTCTATCAATTAATTAAACATTTCTTATTAAAATCAAAATGACGTTTACTTAATAACAATATTGAAGAGGGTGTGTTTTTTTTTTCTTTTTAAATATTTCATGTTTATAAATCCATCATCAGGAATAACATTAATAAAGAGATAAAAATCATTGATTCCAACAACCAATTTTAAAGATGAGACGATTGATTTGTAAAGAAAAATAACTGTCTATTCCAACTCCCTGAAATAAAAATGTATTGATTTTTTAACTTTCTTTTTTAATTGTAAGCATCATAGAAATATCCCAAGCCTATACAAAAATAATAAATAGCATTTTTTTTTTTTATTTATTTATTTATTTTTTTATTTTCCTATCAAGTTATTTCTATATCCAAATTTTTCCATTTTATTTTTAATAAATTTCTGTACCGGCTCATGATCTAAATGCAATCCACCCGGGTCGTACACTTTAAATGTACTCCTAAAGCATAAGGGCTTAATTCCAAATATACACTGTATAGGTGCATGTCTGATATATGTTAAAATGCGGGAAATATTCAAAATCAATAGGAAATCATTCCATCTATTGGTGGCAATATTGCTTAAACACTTTAATGGTGTATTAACTTGTGCATTGTATTCAAGATTGAATTTTTGAGCAACAAAGAATCTGGCATTCCGACTTCCATTCTCTTTTTTACTTAACCTCCCAATCTCATGTTTATATTGTGGTTCTATTTTCATAAACATGTCGCTTGTCTTATTTCCTTCCACGGGACTTTCATAAATTTTTTCTGATAATTCAGAGTCATTTCTTTGAGCTACATTAATTTTTTTTTATGTGTCAGCGTTTTGTGAGCTCAATTTTAAGGTTAAATTAGTTTCGACCAATTCATTTTTAATTATTTTTAGTCCCGGTTCACATCTTTCTGGTATCATTGGATTATTTGTTTTATTCTCATTTTCTAAATTTAGTTCATCACTTATAAAATTAACAGTTTGAAATTGTTTATTTAAATTATTAACTTTTTTATCGAGTTCAGGACTTCTTTCATCAAATTTTTTATCGAATTCTTTTATATCATTTTTAAGTTTCTGAAATCTTTCCTCGGCTTTTTTATCGGATTCACGACTTCTTTCCTCGGATTTACGACTTTTTTCCTCAAATTTTTTATTCATGTCACTCATCATAGACATTAAATATTTTAACATGCTGTTAGTGTTTAGATTTTCACTATTTTTATTAATTCCCGAGTTTTTCTCATCTCCTAGCCATTGGACAAGCGTCTCTTCCGGAATCTTATCCATAATTTTCCACTTTTAAATAAAAATTTAACACTTTTAAAATTTCCGTGAGCTGCGTCCTGATTGTCGTGACCTAATTTTTAACTAATAAGGCCACGCGTTATTGGGCGACAAATATGTAAAGTCACGTTTTTTGGGAGATAAATAAATTAAACTTATTTTCCCTTTTTTATATTTTTATTTGTTTTATATAACTTTGACTCTATTTCTCAGGGGGGTTACTAGACAATCAGACACTCACAGAACTATTACTATTACAAACATACGAATAACGTGAAGCGTCAATATATCTTAAATTTAACACTTTCTTCTTGTAGAATGATGACGCTGGTTTACGGGATATAATGAATGTGTGTTACCAAATGATGTGGATCTTGTGGATGAAGTATCACGGGAGCTCTTAAGACGTCTACGCCGGTCCCTGGTCGAAACAACAATAGCTACTTTTTCCTTTATTGTCCGTTACACACCTCTAGATTTCAAAATGGCGAACTGCCATTTTGATTATCTAATACAGATGGACCATTTATGATTTTCTGAAGTTCTCATTTGATGAAAATCTCTTCTACTTCTTTTTGATTTTCTTAGATCAGGTTTATTGTCGAAGTATTGACAAATTGATCATCTTCACCCACTCGATCATTATGGCAGTGGTTCTGTTGAAGTCCAAAATAGAGCCGCCATGTTTTTAAATAAAACCGTCTATTTTGGTTCCATTTATGATGACAAACACACTTTTCATTATAATTTATGATGATTGCAGTCAGGATAAATAAATGTTGTATTATTTTCCTGAGAATCCCTATTTCCAAATATTAAATATATTTTAAGATATCTAAAAACAATTATTTACTACGTACTTAAATATATAAAAAAAAAGTGTATATTACAATATTGATGCAAACTATGAAATATTGATATCTAGTCTTATCATTGAACAATAATGTAATAGAAACAAAATTTTTGTTTATTCGATTAAGTCTTTGAGACTTTGAACACCCTAATTGCATTTTATTTTAATTATTGTTCCATGGATTTTTTAACAAATAATTTTATAACAAAAAAAAAAAAACGAGATTACTTTTATTTCATATCGATTTTATCATATTATCACTTGAAATAATAAAATCCAATCCAGATTTTGGTACAACTTTACAAGAGGGGCGCGTTATCACTGGTTCCTCCCGAACTTACCCAAATGTCGCCGGAATAGCACACTCTAGCGCCATTTGTGCTAACCAACTGCTTTGCAATATATTGTAACATTCGTATTCATCGCAATTATTAAAATTATTACTGCCTTAATTACATATTGTTTAAAATTGTTAATGCTGTTGACTTCCGGTCATTTGGGGAAGCTGTAATAATAATTTAAAGGAGTGATAATTTAGAAATTACGGTAAGGACCTGACCTCAACTGAAAAGGAACTTGGGATTTGTTTGTCTCTTGAGCTAGCGCATCGAGCGGAAGTCGTCAGCTGTGATCTAATTAAAGCAGTAATAATTGAAATCACGGTGAGGCCCCGACCTCAACTGAAAAGGATCCGTTGGTGTTTTGTTTCTTGGGCGAACGTAATTAGCGGAAATCGACATCATTAATAATTTTAAATAATATCTAATTAAAGCAGTAATAATTTTAATAATTCCAATGAATACGAATGTTACAATTGAATTCAAAGCAGTTAGTTAGCACAAATGGCGCTAGAGTATGCTAGTCCGGCTACCTTCGGGAGGAACCAGTGATAACGCGCCCCTCTTGCAAAGTTGTACCCAGATTTTTGCTTAAATGACCAAATAAATATCTTCAACAGTCCAATCTTAAATTTATTCCCATCTATAACAGAAAAAAACAATTACTCACCGGCATTACTGGGAAACCCTGACCCTTAAACCGTTTACTTAAAAACATCCTGCCTATTTCTCGTTCATTGATTGTTAGTACAATGCGAGAAGGAACCAGTACAAACTTTTCTGTTTGATATAATCCGTTTAAACCTTGGTGAGTACCAACATGTATTTGATTTCTTTTCTTAATTAAATTCATAATTCATAAATGTTTTATAATACTGATTTATATAATTTAATATGTATAATAATATCAACTATATTTTGAATTGCTTATTTTTGAATTTTTTGTGTTTTTAGAACTGAGGATGAATGTATAACATTCGAAACAAGTTTTCAATAAAACAAATTTATAGAAGTGGCAAATAATTTATCAATCCCTAATTAGATTGATCCTTCTATACCATCATGCGGATGTCAACTGATGAACAATTTTATTTATAACCCGGTCGTCACAATAATTTGTTTGCATATCTAGTTTGTTAGCTGATACTCTATGTATGGAGCATACTTGATGTGCTTTTAAAAGGGTTGTTATGCACACTTCTGCTACATGTCCAGGGTTCCCACAGGACGTACATGTTAAGTTAGAGTCAGTTGACATCCGCATGATAGTATAGAAGGATCAATCCCTAATTAAGTTAGAGAGTTTTACTCGACAATCTTTCGCCAAATAGTATACATCTTAGCTTTTTAAGTCCACTCGACCTCACGATTGTGACCTGGTACGCTGATTTCAGCTTCTGGTATTTGAGTTTTCCCTTCTGGACCTACAGAATGTTGATGTTGGATTTCTATAATTGATAGAAAAGGTGCTTATTCGATAATTCACGGTTATTTGCTTTTGATGCTTCCAGTGCGATAGCTTTAATTATAATATCATTAAATGCACCTTAGAGGGGTTTTAGAGGTGCGCAAATATTTTAAAAAAATCTAAAAACCCGGGGGAGGGATCAAGTTGAGACTTACAAAAGATACTTCCCCAACACTCATTCACATGCAACTCAATTCACATGCAAATTTTCAACACCATAAGCTAATGGGGTGGAGCTGTATAGATGCGCAAAACTTTTAAAACGCCTAAACTTCAGGTAAATATACCGAAATTTTGACTGGAATTGATCCATTCTTTAATGGTATCGTTCTGTCTGGAAGAAAATCCTATGAAGAATTTCAGCTGATTTGACCCAAAGGGGGCCGCTGTAGGTGCTCAAATATCGCGGGGGAAACAAATATAAATATCAGACATCTCCAAAACTTCCATAATCGTGCTCTATGGGTTATGAAACGGATTGAAAACGCAGTCCCGCCGCTCACCGCCGACCTTCGACGGCCGGCGGTGAGAGGCGGGGCTCTAAATTTTTAAATCTCTCTCAAATCAGATTCTAAAATTTGTTCTCTTATATAATTATCGTTAATTCCACGAATAAACTGCGCTTTAAGAAAAATTTCTGCGGTGGACACCGTGAGTTTACATTCACTTTCTTCTTCGTTAAAATCACTATGAGGAAGGTCACGGCGTAGATATGCTATATAATCAGATATTGTCTTATTTTTTTTTTTATTAGTAGACAAGAAATGGTGTTGAGCGACTTTCGGGTAGGTGCTAAGTGTTGTTCGAGAACTTTTAATAATTCTTCGTAGGTAAGATCTCCCGGTGTTTTAGGGGCGACTAGAGTTGCTATGCCCCAATCGTATAATATTTGAGCACATTTTTCTTGTTCAGTGAAAATTTCCTTTAGTTTTAAATAATTTTCAAAACACTGTTTATAAAATTTGAAATTCTCTTCCTTATTTTTGAAATTATCAAAAGGGGGTATAGAAAATGTATTTGTGATAGACGGTTTGGAGTTTTGGCCAGAATGAATATGTTTAATTAGTTGATCAAGAAGGACCTGTTGGCTTTGATTCATTACATCGATTAACAGCTTAAATTATTCTGTGTTCATTATGATATGTGTAGTTAGTAAAATGTGATAGTCTATAACGATATTGGTACTCACAGTAATTTCGTCTTCTTTTCATCTCGTCGCCGGTTGTTATCGTTTGGTTTCAATAAGCAAATACATTTGATGAATACAGTTTTTATTGTAGCTTCACACAAAGGTTATCTAAATATAATATATTTTAATCACATGCAATTTATCAATAATAGGTTCCCAAACGGTTACCTACTGTCTCAGGCCTACTATATATCAGGGCTACAACAGATAGGCACTAACAAAACCCATAATTTAAGCCACAAAAGAAGATCCTGCGATAATTGAAAGCCCTGTAATAAAATGTCAAAAAATGGCCATATTTCGCGGTTTTCAATTTGTTTTGCGAAAAGTTGTTGACCAACTTCAATTGTTTAAAACTCATTTTTTCCGTAATTTTAAATGCTGTTACGTATTATTTTTTATTTTTCTTAAACAGTGTTTTTTCACTTCTTAAAGGTGAAAAAAAAAACACTTTTTGGCACCTATATGCTGCTACTTACCAATTTTATATAAAACATATACAATTTGTTTTTACTATTTTTGTCCTAATTATCACGTGGAGAAAGTCACGTGGCAATTTATTTTAAAAAAATAACTATCGCCTGGTTTCCAATCGTTTGTCACTGGTTTGAATCAGAGTATTTGTGAATGTTGGAGCATTAGTGAACATACTGGCCGATGTTTGCTTTGGCCGTTCCCGAGCGGTTTTCTTTCACACATCAAGGGGATTTTCCATTGCGTTCCATCCACACATGCAGACGAACTGTTTGCCCAACGGGCTATTTTTTGCTATTTTTACTTAAATATTGAAGTTTATAATTTTTGTTACTTTAAAATTGATATTGATAGTGATTCATAACTTGATAACTTTTGGTTATTAATTGGATTTATTGTTTTGATTCGTACTTTTTTCTGCGTTATTAGTCCAATATTTGTCATCCGATTACTAAAAATTAGCTAACTTTCCTAATTCAACCGCCGATCTTTGAAGTTCAAAAAATATCGTTGTTTAATAAAAAATAAAAAGGCTACTCGTAGCAGTAGGAAAGTAAAGACAAAAAATATAGGACAATCAATATATTTTATTCAGTTCAATGGGGAGCAAGTTCTTTTCTCTCAAAGAGCAAATTGTTATGGAATTAAAACATAAAAATGTAAATCCTCAGCACCTAATAAGGTAATATTTCTGTGTGAATATTTATTATAATCTAATAAAATAATATTTCTCCTTTCATCCGACAAATACCCCTGTAGACTCTCACTTAAAAATCTAGACGTCCGCCATATTGGGGTCACGATTCTGAAGTTTTATCAGTAGAAATAAGCATAAGCAATATTTAATTACCAATAATTATTTGATTAGATTTATATATAAATAATGTTAATTAATCCAATTTAAAAACAACTAGATAATAATATAAATGATGATTGTATTGAGATGTATATCAAATGAATTACATGCTTTCAGATGAATGTTTTTAGAATGCACAATGTAGTAAGATTTTTTTTTTAGAAGTTTGAAGGTTTTATTATTGAAAAACGTGTAGAAGAATATAATATATGAAATATGTCTAAAAGTCTTAGATAAAAAAGATAAAGATGAATTTTTTTTTTGCCAAAGTATGATTCTATTCTATCTTTTTCTTTATAAAGTTTCATGGCTAATACAAATATTGCTTTATAAGTAATAATTATATTATTATATAACCTTCTTCACAGTTTAACATTATGCTCATTTGATGCACTTGTCTTTGCTTTTTAATCCATTTCCTTTCGATAATTTTTCTAGCCATTATCGGTGGATATCGATATATGGTTTCGCGCTATCGCAAAATATCGAATATCAATATTTTACTTTCGCTGTTCCAGCCCTATTCGATACCACTAAGGTATCGAAAGGAAACTATCGATATTTAGGAGTACTCAGAAGATGGTAGATATGGGTAAAAACTACTCTCAGAGTATCGAATACCAATTCTGGAGTATCAGGTACCGTGTATCGATTAACGAGTATCGATTACCCTGGACATAGTATCGAAAACTAAGTACCGATAATGGAAGACAAAGCTCCAAGTATAGGGTAAAAAGTACCGAGTATCAATTACAAAGTACCGTGTATCGAGTACGGAGTACCAAGTATGAAGCATCGAATACAGAGTACCAAGTATGGAGAATCGAGTACTAAGTATTCAGTTTCGAATAGAAGTACCGGATATCGAGTATTTTACTCAAATATTCTCACTTAGCAAGTATCGGTTACCGACTGTCAAGTACCAAGTATTGAGTATCGATACCAAGAATTGAGTATCAGGTACCATGTATAGAGTAGCGAATACCAAGTACTTAAAAACGAGTACAAAGTACCAAGTATCGAATACCAAGAACTTAGTACCGACTATACTATATACCGACTATACCGACTATACTATACCGAGTATACTTAGTACCGACTATCGAGTACTGAAAACCGGTTATCAAGTACCATGTAACGAGTATCGAATACCTAGTATCGAGTATCAACTACAAATTAAGAGTACCGAGTTTTGAGTATGGAGTACCAAGAAGTGAATACCGAGTAACGAATATTTAACGCAAAAACTTGAGCCCTTCTAGTATTGAGCACCTAGTACCAGGTTTCGATAACTGAGTAACGAGTACCAGGATCCGAGTATCGAGCACAAAGTACCGAGCATCGATTACTAAGTATTGAGTATCGAGTATAAGAACCACGTATCAAGTACCAATTTTCTAGTATCCAGTACCTACTATCAGGTACCAAGTAACTAGTATTGAATACCATGAACCAAGTATCGAGTACAAAGTACTAAGGGTTACCGAGAACCAAGTATCGAGTACTGAGTACAATGTATTAAATAACGAGTATCGGACATCGAGTACCTAGTATTGATTATCGAATAACAAGTACCAACTACAAATTTATTGAGTCTCCAGTACCGACTATCGATTTCCAATCGTGTATCTACTGCCAAGTACAGATTATAGGGTGCCAAGTATTGAGTATCGAGCGCCGAGTGCCAAGTATCGAGTGCCGAATACAAGTACTAAGCAACGAGTATTGAATATCACCGACAAGTATCGAAGAGTAATAAGTGTCAAATATCAAGTACCAAGCATCGAGTACTGGGTGCAAGTACTATGCTACGAGTATCGAGTACCAAGTATCGAGCACAAAGTACCGAATATCGAATGCAAAGTACCGAGTATCGAGTACTAAGTACAAGATACAGAGTATCAAATATCAAGTACTAACTTGCGAGTACAAGTATCGAATATCGAGTACAAAGGATCGAGTATTTAAAACCAAATATCGAGAATCATATAACGAGTATTGCTCTGAAATAGCGCTGAAATATTGAAACTTAAAACAACGAACCAGCAGGTTCTTAGAGTCTTCGAGCGGATAATGAGACGTATTTTTGGTCCAATCTGTGAGCAAGGAATCTGGCGCTTGAGGAATAACCAAGAACTGGATGAGCTAAATAACCATGACGATATTGTGAGAGTACTTAATAACGAGTACCGACTATCCAGTACTAAGTATCGAATACTGAGTACCGTGTATCGAGTACCAAGTAATGAGTTTTGAGAACCGAGTATTAAGTAAAAAGAACCGAATATTGAGTACTAAATACTGAGTTTTGAGAACCGAGTATTGAGTTAAAAGTATCAAGTATCGAATGTCAATTACCGAGTATCGAATACCAAGTACCGAGTAACATGTATCAAAAACCAAGTTCCGAGTATCGAATACCGATTACCATGTACCAAAAACCAAGTTCCGAGTATCGAATACCAAGTATCGAGTACAAAGAACCAAATATCGAATTCCAATTACCTAGTATTGAGTACAAAGTAACGAGTATCGAATACCAAGCACCAAATATCGGATATAGAGTAACAAATATCGAGAGAAAAAAACCAACTGTCGAGTAGCGAGTACCATATATCCAGAATCCAATACCTATTATCGAGTACCAATTGCCGTATTGAGCACCAATTGAACACCGTATTGTGCACCAATTGCCGAGTATTGAGTACAAATTAACGATTATCGAATTCCAAGCACCGAATATCGAGTACAAAATATTCAGTATTGATTACTGTGTACCAAGTATTGTTTACCGAATATCATATACTTAGTTACGAGTATTGGATACCGAATATCCAGTATCGAGTATCCAATACAAAGCACAGGGTGCCAACTACTGATTATCGAGAACAAAGTCCGGGTATTGAATACCGAGTAACGAGTATTAAGTTTATTGAGTTTGATTTTTATTTTGTAATACACTGTAGTTTAGTTATGTATATGCAATAATGCAGTACAGGAAAAATAGGAAAAAGTTTTGTTGTAGTTTTTTTGGGGTCGCTGAACACGAAGCTAAGCTTTACAGATAATTTGACCGGAACCTTTATTTTGTTGCAAAAAACGTCGAAACTGTGGAACTTATTTTTTTTGGCCAATATCTCGGAAACTATTAGTTTTTCCGAGAAGACCACAGAATACAAAATGAAAGCTGACAAAATTCCTACATTTACGTCTAAAAAAATGTCTACTAGGTTGTTACAAAAGTCCTTGTGCATTAGTATAGCTTTATTTCAGATTACATATTTTAAACATTATTGACTACTACTCTTCAAAATAAAGTCCATTGTTTTCAACTACTTTCACCCATATTTCTGTCAGTAATTGAATTTAATGGCGGTACCACTCCTTTGGTTTTGAGGCAAAGAACTCTTCACATCCAATTTTTAGGTCCTCGCAATTATCAAAGATCTGACCTTTTAAAAGATGAGCCATTGATCTAAACAAACCATAATCTGATGGTGCAATGAATAATCTGGGCTATATGCAGGATGAGGCAAAACGTTTCCTTGCAGTTCCGATAATTTTTCCTTAGTCAAACGAGAACAATGTGCAGGGGCTTTGTCGTGTTGCAAAATGGCTTGGTTCCTGTTGACCAAAGCGGGGTACTTTGCACTCAAAACTGCATAAACTCTGTCTAGTTCTTCACATTAAAGGTTTGAGTCCACTACCCGACCATCAGGAACAAGCTCAGGAACAACCATTATGCAAAACGCCTTCGAAGTTCTACCAAACACAAATCATCACTTTTGTTCTATACCGATCTTGGCGAACCTCCGGTTGTGCAGCTTCCTCTGTCCGTACCCACAGCTTATGCTTGCTAGGGATTTTTTAAAATATAAACTTTTCGTCACTTGTGATAATCTTTTTCTAAAACCTGTCATCTTTCGGATTTTTAAGCAAAATTTTGCACTTATCAACTCGCTACTGGGCTTGGGCCTCTGTCAAGTCTTGTGAGTCGGAACTTGGTCTTAAATTCCGTTCGCCCAGGTTTTTAAGATGACGAGCCACTGTGACATTAGAAGCCCCTACTACGGCCGATAAATCGCTAGTAGTTGCATGTGGGTCCTGTTAAGGATTATGAGGCACCACTGATACATTTTAAAGTCTTTATTAGAACACAAAACGTGGTACATTATAGATGCATTATATAAAACCCGAAACTACAACAGTAACCTCACAATCACAACTGACTAAATCACACAGTGTTGCCAGCAACATGTTAGTCATATAAAACAGAATATTTATATAAATCATTGTAATTACAACACCTCCCCCCCCCCAATGATTTATGCCAATACAAATAATTCAACAAACAAGAAAATAAACATCATTCAAAGCCTAATTATTGTACAAAATATTTGTAATAATTTTTGTTCAAAGGTTTTGTAAATATATCTGCCAATTGTTTGCTAGTCGGGATATATTTATTACTAATTTCTTTTGATTCAACTTTGTGCTTAATAAAATTATACTTTACATTAACATGTTTCATTCTTTTCTGATCAGGATTACATACAGAAAATATTGTACTTTTGTTGTCTTCAAAAATAATATTAGTATTACAATTAATGCCTAATTCATTTAATAATTTCCTAATCCAACACGCATCCATAGCACATTCATTTAGAGAATACAATTCTGCCTCTGTCGTACTTAACGCTATAGTACTCTGCTTCTTACATCGCCGAATGACTGAGTTTCCAAAAACCTTAAATACATAACATGTGATTGATTTACTATCTTTGCCTACAGCAAAACTAGCATCTGCAAACCCGATTAATGGTTCGGAATCACAATTCTTTCAGTATATCAAATTATAATCAATATTACACTTAACGTATCTTAAAACCCTTTTTAAATACTGCCATAACTTTTCTGATGGAGTGGATTGATACCTTGCTAAATAAGAAAAAGCAGCACACAAATCTGGCCTTGAACCTACAACGGCATACATTAAGGAGCCTATACAAGCTCTGCATTTATGCTTTGAAGAAGTATCAATCTTATAATCATTTAGATTAACAGTGTAAAAATCCACCTACAATCAATTAGCTTTACATTTTCTGGTTTTACGACAACTTCCCAAGTCTTGTTATCCTCTAAAGATTTAATTTCGTCACTAACAGCTTCATACCACATATTTTATCATCATAAGATTTTATATCACTATAATTTTCTGGATATTATAATTGGAACACTATAAGAAAGATACCATCAATATTTCATCTAAATCTGAGTCTTCAGTGACGTAATCTTGTAAATGTTTGGGTTTAGTATTCTTCCTCCCTTCCTTTAAATTAATATCCCCTTTACTATATGTTTCCCTTCCTTCTGGAGTAGATTCCAAATTATTATCAGAGACTAAAGGTGCGTTCTCAAGATCACCACTATTATCCTTTTCTTTCTGATCTGAGATTGGTTCAATATCGATATCAAGTATCCTGGGAGACTCCAAATCGTGAGATGCTTCCTCTCTAAACAACGGATTTATTTCTATAATTACTCTCCTTCCATCACTATCCCATAGAATCCAGAGAATCCTATATCCCCCTGGAGCAAACCCGACTATTTTTAATTTTTTTCACGAGGGTTTAACTTCATTCGGAGTTTATGGGGAATATGGGCGTATACAGATGACCCAAATATTCTGAAATTGGACACTTTTGGGCGTCTTCCCTGCCACATTTCGAATGGGGTGACATTAAGGAATGTCGTGGGACTTCGATTGGTCACATAAATAGCGTAACGAAGGGCTTCACCCCAAAGCTCTTTTGGAAGTTGTGAATCTAACAACAAGGTTCGGACTTTCTCTGTGAGAGAAAGGTTCATCCTTTCCGCTATTCCATTCATCTCAAGATTATATGCAGCTATATACTGTAATACAATGCCCTTGTCATCACAAAACGTTCTGAAATTTCTAGATATATATTCAGCGGCAGAATTTCGATGGATAATTGACTTTCCTTCTATGGCACTAATTTCTTCGGCGGCTGCCTTTTTTACTTAAACTTTTTTCCAGTAATGCTTCAAAAGACCGCGAATCACGATTTTTTCTTCTGTCGTTGCACGTGCGTTTTAAAAATGTAAATGACCACATAAATCCAACTCAAGTCCCAGGAAATTAAAGGATTAGTCAAAGTAAACACTGACATTAATTATGAGAGTTGGAATTAAAGGTTGTGTTCATGCACAAGGACTTTTGTAACAACCTAGTATACGATCAAGCTTCTATACCTGCAAAGCTCTATCAAACTTAACTTCTCTCACGGCTCCTGCCTTGCCCAAAACTAAAAAGTTTGAAGAGGTCGCCAAGCTTCTTAATAGCAATATGCCCTGCTCCCAGTTAGATAGCCGAGCAGCACAATTTTGTTAGCAGGATGCAGAAAGATTGGGAAATCATCTCATAGTATGTGGCCCAGTTGAAGCACCTATACTTCAATTGCAATTTGATATACTCATTTCGCAAGAAATCCACTTTGAACGATCACTTACGTTCATAATTCGTAAAGGGATTAGTGCTTAACTCTATCAGAGAACGCCTGCAACAAGCAAATCAGAGAAAACTTGACGATTTGGTTACTGTGGCTCAGGCAATTGAGCTGAGCCAGATTGAAAGTAAGGTCAATTGTCAATCAGTTGATGGCCAATCAAAATAGGCAAATACAATTCAAGTAGACATTCCAGTAAACAAGGTGGGAAAGAACCTGCAAAATTGAGCTTAAAATGGCCAAAAACGCACTGACCGCAACGCCAATAACGGACCCTATTGTAAAAATAGATGTAAACGCAAATACTGTGGTGGATCCTTCCCACACCAGGGCTCATGCCCTGCCTGCAATCATGTTTGTGAACTGTGTTCCAAAAAAAAACACCATTTCGAGTCTGTGCGCAAAAATAAAACAATCAAATGCGTGGAAGAAGAAGATATCTATGATGAAGATGAGCTTGTATTTGCAATCTCTAAAAAGAATGCCTCCCTAAACAGAGTAAATTTAAAGGTGAAGTGATGTCATTTCCTTTGTCATAGATACAAGTTGCGGGGTAAATATTCTGGAAAAAGCTCAATACAATAAAATGACCAATCCACCATCACCACAGCAAGATAGTGTAAAGCTTTTCCCATACCAACCTCAGAATCCTCTACAGATAAGTGGAAAATTTCAATCCACTTTCAGCTACAAAACCTGTAATCTTGTTTTAATAAAAATAATAGATTTTAGGCCTCAGGCTGGCTGCGTTTTAACAAAATGTTTTTTATTGTTTTTTTTTTTTTTTGGTACTCATTCAGAATGTTATGATTGGCTTAAAAAAATATTTTTTTTTTTCACGTATTGTATTTTGTGGTATAGCTGTTATTGATTATAAATAAACACTGCACCAGGAAAAAAATGAGTGGCAATAATAATAAAAATAACAATCATAATAATAATGTCGACAATTTTTTCCTTAAAAATAAATAATTATTTCATGAATTTATAAAATTTAAAATTTCTTTACAAGGCTTGTATAATAGAAACGTTATAGGTCTTGTCTCTTTTTTGATCTCATTAATTAATAAATTCACTTAATTAAAATGGGAAAATAATGCTAAATATGTTAATTTTCCAGCAAAAATAACACTATAAGCAAACCTTTATTTTTTATATTTAAAAATGCCCTATATATGTATATGGCTGAAGTGTCATCTCAAGTAAAAATCCAAACAATATTCTAAAAATTCTTGACTAGAAGGTGACATTCTGATTTGTAGAATCGATAATACAAGTTATATATTTTTTTTTATCCAATAATATATGTATAAATTATAAATTGAATCTTTTTTTATCTCATTAATTAATAAATTCGATTAATTAAAATGAGAAAGTAATGCTAAATTTCTAATGAAAATAACACTAGAAGCAAACCTTTATTTTAATTTGATATTATCAAAAGTAAAAAAACAAACAATATATTGCTTTTGGATAATTTTGTAATACAAATAAATTATTTGTTTAAAAAAAAATCTGTGACGAATGAAATAGGTAGTGATAATATTGAAACAAAGAAATCATTTATAAAAGGAACTCACACAAAAATCATGATATGAGAGGATTAGGGAGCATTGTAAAATTAAAATTGAAAATAGAATGGAAAATCGACCAATCTGGACATAGCTTTAAGCGGCCTACACACATGGGAACATCGGTTCGGCGAACCAAGATCCCATGTGTGTAGAGTTGACGAACAACGGTTCGTAAGTTTTTCCTTTGTTCGTATAGTGTGCAGAGAGCTACGATCCGAACATCGGTTCGCCGAACTGTTGTTCGCGAACCGATGTTCCCATGTGTGTAATAGTGGTGGGGTGTTAATAAGCAATCTGTTTATTTGAAACAGTTTCTTTCATTAAACAGATACAGTTAACTGTTTCGATATAAATTAAACAGATACAATAGCAGGTTAGTAGATGGGTAGGACGCTACTATCGGGAAAAGAGGGAAACACTGAACGACCTGTTTAATTTAGCAGAAACTGCTTCCTGCAACAGCTATGCTAGCTACACCTAGCGGTGGGATGTGAAACAAAAGCTATCTGCTTTTTTTAAACAGTTTATCGAGCGTACCTGTTGAATTTAGCAGAATCAGCTTCCTGAAACAGATGCTATCTGCTTTTTTGAAACAGTTTATCTGACCGTACCTGTTGAATTTAGCAGAAACAGCCTCCTTCGACTGTTTCACTGAAATTAACCTATAGACAGCAAGTTGACATTTTTAAACGCTTTGACTATCTCCTCCTGTCACAACTACCATTTGTTTTCTTTTTTAAATCAATAAATGTACTTATTGGCTTTCATAATGTATTGTGTTTAAAGGGAGAAGTTGATCGGGGGTGCGGTCAAAGAAATAGACTTAATAAGTGTGGTCTTATATAATTGTGCCTACGTTTCGGCCTAAATTTTAGGCCATCTTCAGGGCAGCGAGGCGTGTGGTCTAGCGCCAACTCCAGCTTTTGTAATGTATTGTGATTTGCAATTAAAGCTGAAATGTTAATTTGACTTTTTATCACCGGCAATTATAAACACAAACTAAATTTTATTTATTTTCTGACACAAAATTAATATAACAAATATTATTATCTAGTTGTAATGTAATTTTACAATTAAAATTCAAAATTAATTAGGGAAAAATGTATTCATTGAACAGGAAGTATTTATTATTAGCAATACAAATGTTTTTAAAATAGTAAAAAGTTAAAAATATCATTACAAACCGAAAAATTAATAAAATTGAAAATTAATTAATTTATAAAATCATCAATACATGAATAATTAAGAATAGCTCACTAGTGTATAGGCACCTGTAGGGATGCGCGATAGTCAACAGTTGACCACTATCTATACTTCAATAGTATCTATAGTTCTAGTATCTATAGTATCTAAGAAGTTACTGCCAATGACTTCTGCCTTTCAGTCAACGACGTTGAGGGAAATTTTATTTTATTACCTACCTTTTTTCGCTGAATTCTTTAGTTACTTTAAAAAGCTAGGTAAACTTCATCACAATAATTAATTTTTGTTGTATAAATAAAAGTGTAGAATACATTCTGGAGGATTCGTGTAGGTAGCTATAGGTCCAAAAAATTAAATAAACCATGTAAATAATTGCTCATAATTATTATATCCAAATAAATTATTTAAATGAACAATACATAAGTGAAAATAAAAGTGTTTCGGAATAATAATAAATTTAATTTTTTTCTTTTTTTGCTTTCGTTTTGGCTTTAGTATAATGATTCTAAAACTATATATTTTTTCTCTATATTCATAAATGGACGAATGAGACCTTTTTATCGGCCACCATTTCGGAACAAAATGAACGAAGGTGATGGTGGAGTTCCGAGGATCACTTGTGACCTATGACTTTGGTACAAATCTTAAAAAAATTGATTTATCCAATAAACTTGGAGAAAAGGCGCGAACGGCGGATTTTTTTAAATTCGATTTTTGGATTCTACGATCATATCTTAAAACGTAAAATCTTAAATTTAGAGAGGGAATTAAACATTTTTTTTTTTTGGTCGATTAAAAAGGTTCATTATTGAAAATAATACGCCAAAAGGGGAGAGTGCGAGAGAAATACGCAAGTTCTTTAATTTCCAAGATTGCAAATCCCTAAATTTAATTTATTAATATTACAATAAAATATAATAAAACTGTACTAGCACCATTATCAATTTTATAATTTAATTGGAAATAAAATTAGCTTTAAAATAGCACTCATTTTTTTTTTAATCCACACAACTGCAGGTTTAAAAATATTTTCAAGAAAACTATTTTGAGATTAATTTCCTCTGAAGTCCTATCCTAGTAAATAGGACTATCGATAGTTTTGAACTATAGACTATCGCCCATCCCTACATTACCTTATCTTGAAGTAACACTTCATTTGTTTTATAATAGGCACCAAGTAGAATCTTTAATGATCATTAGCGAACAAAATTGATAGAAAAAAATTATTTAAAATTAGGGTCAAATTAAACAGCACAGTTTTCCTTATATATCAGTCTTTATTTTCAAAGTTTAGTTCATGATTTTTTTTTTTATTTCATTTTCAATTTCTAGGCCCCATACTTATTTTAGAACAATATATTTACAAACAATGATATAATATTTTTTTTTAATTATAACATCACAGTAGTAAAGATTCCAGTTAAAATTAAGAATATAACATTCAATGTCGACAGACTTAAAATCAGGTAGTGACATTAAACTAACCGCAAATTACTAAGCTGAAATAGTAGAATTTAAACAAATTTAACTCTCCAATTAACACATGGCAAATGCTAATTTTTAGATAACAAGCTTTAAAATTTAAATACAAATAAGACTTGACGTAATAATAATTACATTACAGAGATATATTATGCCAAAATGCATGAATACACGTGTATGTAAAAGTACTCAATTAACACTTTGGAAAAAGAAATATTTGCTTTAGATGCTAATATTTTATATCACCCTAAGATTAATAAAGAAATTATTTTCAATGTGAATGAATTGTTTTTTCTTTTTTTTTTATCAAGTTTTAATCACTACCACTAATTGTAGTTCAAAATCATTTCTTGAATAAATGTAATTCAATTTAAGTTTCTAAGATTGCAATTCATAAATTTTTATTAAAATACATGGAATCGTACATTTCTATACATCAACGAACATGATACAAAAAAAATGAATCAATTAAGCTCAGTGAATTGCATCAAAAGAAAAAAAAAAAAAAAAAAAAAAAAAACATACCAGTAAAGATTTTATAAATGATGTAATATAAATCATCAAATAACAAGATATTTTATAATTAATTTGATAAAAAATAGCACACTGATCAGAAGAGAATAAAAATTGATTAATCAAAATTTTGAAATATGTTTATATTAAGTAATAAAAAACTTGAGGCATAATGATTTATCTAATTGACTATATCTTGCTGCTCCCTAAATTCAGTTTTATTGAGGCAAATTACTTATAATGGTTTGATATTTCTCTTGTGTTGTGACTATCAATTAACACAGAATACATTATAAATCTTCACTACTCCTAAAAAAAAAAAATCCATGAACTAATGAAGGATACAAGCATACTAATCATCCCATCAGGTCTAACAAGATGAAATAGTATTATACATTGAGAAAAGTCAGTGTAAGTGCATACATGGGGATTTAAATCTATTTTATTGGGAGAGCTGCCATCAATGGGAAATTTACTATTTCCTTCCAATTCCCATATATGGCAGCTCTCCCAACAAAATAGATTTGAAATAAATCCCCATCTACGCAGTTGCCCCGACTTACCTTATAAAAGTTGGACAATCTTACATAACTATAGTTTACCGACAGCTTCAAATCTATACCATTTATTCATCCAAGTAATAATTTAGCATAATATTAATTAACAAGAACCACTTATGAATTATTTTTTTAGATGTCAAAAATAAAATTATTACAATTAATCATGAAAAAATATAATTATAACTTATCTACTTTCTCTTCAACACAATACTGAATGAATTATAAGGGAAAGAAATTTTATTGACTGTATAAGATTTTAAATGTATTGTTTTTTAATATATATAGTTCATGGATTAAAAAATAAATACTATATTTCTCAAAAAAAATAGTCCAACATTCATAGATATACAACAAAGTTTATATACATAAATATAAAACACATACCGAACCCATGTCTATAATTGCTAAGTACACAAACAGAGCATCAAATTACAACAATATAATTAAATTATTTTTAAAAAATATACAATAAATACTGTTAACAGATATACAACCATAATTTTATTATATTAAAAAAATTATATGCTAAAAAGTGGTGATGTTCATTGCCTCCCAAGATCTAACCACAAAAGTTACAATATTTAATAAATAGCTAAATAAATATTTACAGAAAGGAGTAAATTTATATCTAAATAACAAATAATATACAATACATCACATGGAATAAATAAACTAGTCAAAATGTATAAATCTACTAGATACAGTGACTAACTTATAATCCATTGAAAAATTAATTAATGTACAAATATAAAATAGTAGGAGTGGTAGAATCGATAACGAACTTGTGACATCCCAGCTGAAAATCGACTACCAATAGTATAAAAACATGAATAGTTCTGTTTTACCTCTAAACAAAATTATGCCTCATACTTAAAACAAATTAAACATATAAAATATTACAAGATTGATTCAGATATTTCTATACTTCTCATTAAAAAGTAGTTAAATAACTAAGTTTATGAATGATACTTAACACTGCTATAAATAAAATAAAAATTACACTTATTCAGAAGCAGTTCCTGTCACAAAATAAGAAATTTAGTCACAGTAGAAAACAATTAAGAATATAAAGAGAAGCATTCTCTATCATGATAGCTCAAGACTAATCATCGATTCACCTTAACAAATGAAACAGTTAGAGAAAAAAAAATGAGAACTCTTGAACATTACAATAAACAAATCTAGAATTTAAGGAAAATCATACTCCTGGGAAATCATGAATATAATTTTCATCATATAAGCATTCAAAGTGACAGGTGAGTTGATAAATTTAAAACATCAACAATGGATTAATAAAAGAAACAAAGGCTCTCAGTTGAATTTAAATGCAGCAATAATGTCTTCTGTTCAAATTGCTGTTACTAACTAAATCCAATCAAATGGTCTTGTTAAAAGAACTTTCAGGTATTGATTTCATCTATATCGACAATTAAATATAAATGGGATCTGGTACCTATTATTATAAAACTGCTTTATTACAAAATATACATGTATAGTATAAGATATGGATACAAATATTATGTTCTGTTAGACTTTATTTTACTTTGTGCATAGTTTTTGATTACTTATTCAATGTAATATTATTCTGAAATAACATCATTAATTAAACTGTTTCCAGAAGAAGAGCTCTAATTTGTATTGTATATTATACATTAATATCAAATATCAAATTTCCAGAACATCTCCATAGACATAGTCAATAATCTAAATAAGTTTTGCTGGTTGAAAAAAATTACCGTTGTTAATATTTTTAAACACATCTATCAGTACAAATAATACTTGAATAAACAATAAGATATTTTGAGAAAAAAAAGTATTAACTAATTATAATAACATACGAGTTAAAACAAAATACTTCAGTCATTACACATGACAATACTGAAATACCTAAAATTCAAGCATAGAAAGGTTGTGATAAATCAAGTATAAATACTTTTGATATTTCCTTATTTTTATCATTCCTTTAGAAACACTGGATGGCATATTATATATATATATATATATATATATATATATATATATATATATATTTGTATATGTGTCACTGTAAACGCAATTTGAATTTACTGATTACACAAAAAACCTACTTCATTAATAATCTAAAAATCAAATAAATAAAATAAAGGATTTAATCTAGATGAAAAAGATGCTCACTTCAAATGAAAAAAAAAATTGATTTCAGTGTAAATTAAGATGAGCTAACCAAATTATACAGATAAAAGATTTGTATACAAATTATAAATGATTAGAAACATTTAATTGATATTTCAAAACTTTATACAGTTATAAACCAAACTACACCAATGCATAATAGAACAAATATATCTACAATAAATAATCTATATCCTTATATATGATTACTTAAAATCTAAAAAATAAATCATTCATAACTAAACAACTTACCTTAATCCAATTAAGAATATCCTCAAGATTAAATTACAATGATACAAATCATACACAGCCAATAATAAGAGACCGGATGTCACTATTTTGACCAAATGAATTTCGCCAATATAACTTAAAGATAAAGAGGACAATAGATCCTTTTATTCAACAAGTTTGTCTAGGAGCAGAATGACTGCTTAAAGTTATGTCCTATTTACAATTGAACAAGCGAAGGAATTGATTCCAACATTATAACCAATAAAAAAATAAATAAATAATAGTGCTCTAGAAAACAAGGATTGTATTTATATTAGCCTTACTTAGCTATATATAGGAATAGGGTTAATATAGAAAAACATTAAAGGTACTTTTTTTACAATAAAAAATATAAATATACAGGAATGAAGATAGAACTAGAAAAATTTGTTATTTTTAAGATAGCCAAAGAAAATGGATACTCCATAGATACTGTAACCAATTTGTTTATAAATAAATAAATAAATATATATATATATATATATATATATATATATATATATATATATATATATATATATATATACATATATTTTTTTTTTTTAAATCTATATACAAAAAAAAATGTTTTGCCATAAATTGGCAGATCTCCAGTTATATTGGTCCTGAAACCAACCAATTTGAAAATATTTTAAGAAGGGATGGTAAAACAGTACCAATGTAATCATATAAAAGATTAAGAAGTATATTTTCTAGGATGAAGGACACATTTGATATGATGAATTGAGTTTATTCCATTGGATGCTTGTACTCTAATAAGGTAGGTTAGGCAGACAGGAAGGAAACTCAAGGAACATCTTTCTGTATCATGTCATCCCTTCGACTTAGAGCATTGATAGTTTCCGAATAAGGACCTGAAGATAAAAATTCTTCAACTTACATCCAAAGAACACTGAATAAATTTTCTAGAAAAGTTGAAAATAAAAATTCATATCACAAGGACAAAAAATCTGTTCCAAAATATTTAGAACACAGTAGACAGTGAAAGTACACTAGTTAACATATACGCAATTAATGCGTTAAGGTAAAAAGGATATACATAGGGAGGAATCCATCTGGTAAGAATAATTGGAATTTCATTCTTTTTATTATGATAGGCAATGACTGAGGGTCGTAAGACCATGATTTCTTTGGATTTTTATTACTTCTGCTATTTGTTGGTTGTTATTTAACCTTACCTTATTCATTCAGTCACACACACACACACGCACGCTTTTTTTTTATTTATCATAAAGAATTCATAATTGTTTGTATATAATTGGGTGATATCATTAATTCTTGTTTTAGCCTATGAAGGTTAAACAAAAACCTAACAATAAAAATATTATACAGGGAAACAATCTCTTTTTCTTCTCCAGATTTCAGGTTCCTGTAATATCTCTGTAATGTTTAATATTTATAAGTGCCAATAAACAAAAAAAACTTACCAAAATTGTTCTGAATAAACCAGCTGTAGATAATACCTTTTAAAGAAAAAAATCCAAATAAAATAGTTAGATGTTATATATTATTTAACACCAATAAATAAATAAAAAATTCATAAAGAAATAATAAACAAACATCATGTTTCCCTCTTCTACAATTAAAATTTAATGTTAGCTTACTTCAAGGTCAAAAGAAATAAAAATATTTTTTAAGAATAAATGAAATATAGAGTGAGTGCAAGAAAGGAAAAAGGATAATTGGTATTACAGTCTAGTTTAAAAAAAAAAAAAAAAAGATATTCAGCTTATTAACTAATAAAATGGAGTGGCAGCAAAAATTGAAGTATGTACGAGTATATACAAAGTTAAATTAATCTATGTAATAGAATAGCTTAATGAGAACTAATTTTTTTTTTTTTGTAACTTCTATTTAACCTATTTATTGAAGATTTATCCTTCTGGAAATTCATCAGGCTTTTTTGATACTAACAAAAAATAAACCATAAATACTTGGATCACATACTGATCAAGTGTCAAATATAAACTAATATTAATCTAATATTAGCCATTATGAATACCAATGAGAGGAACTAAAATACATTTAATATATAATACAAGTAATGTAAAGTACTTAGGACACCACAGTAACTATAATTTAAATCAAGCTTGTACTTCAATGAATGGAATGCAATATTTTGTCTATTTTACAATATTTTTCATTTAAGTTAAAAAACAAATTTTGACAAGAAAACAATAAAGCTGAAATTGATTTAATTAGTAATTATTTAAAACTTGATAAGTGCACAGTTTTAATTATAATATTTATTCAGGTTAATGACACAATAATTCTTCTAGATAATTAATATACAACATACTCATCTAGTTTTAAGCTCTTCATTCACATCAGTTGGTTCAAATTAAACCAATTACTGTCAACAATCAAATGGTTTCAATAGGATAAGTTCTACCAATCACCCCTATGGGATCTGTCTTTGTGGCCTGAATTATGTATGGAGTTAATTAGTGGTTGACCTAATGATCTAAATGATCTCCCAAGTTGCATTTCAAAGAACAAATAAACAATAACAATATTTTCAGTTAGTTACAAAATAAATTTTCAAATGATTTTCAACAATAGATTTTTCTAGAATTTCAAGTCAAAAATTAAATTTTGAAATGACACAAGCTTAGCAAAATTATAACATTGATTTTTTTTTTTAACTCTGTTCAAGCCATATAATCTGATAAATATTACAGATAATTTCCTTGATTTTTTATTTTTTATTTTTAAGATAACTAAAGTATTTATGTATAACTAAGACAAGATAAAAAAAAAATATATCAGTATTCAAATGTGAACAGAATTCGGGAACTCCTTTTCAGCCAATGCACAGCATACCTGCCCAGATCATTAGAATATTGTGTTAAGCATTTATATGTAATTATGATAATATCAATGTTTTTTTAGTTAATGTCCTGTCTGTTTCCTTATTATGGTTACACACTAACCACAAAAATATTTTTGGAGGAGAATGATTTTCTTTTTACTAATTACTGACATTGATTCGAAGCAACTCGTTACCTGAAACAAAAAAGATATTTAATCAACATTAACCCATTTCTCACCTGAAACAAAATCATTTTAACTATATTTTCAATTAATTATACTTAAACTTACTAGAAGAGATTCTAGGAATAAATATAAATAATTTTTCATTCAATATCTCAATAAATCATTAACCTTAGGAGTTGTGCTAAACATTACTATTACAATAACACAAATAAATTAGCAAGTAATATTAGAAATAATGCAGATGATTTTATAGTTTTATAAATGTAATAGCTATTATTAAAACTTCATTTACTATAATGGATTGTTATAGGTATAATTGGATTAATCTCATAGGTAGTTTTGCTGTAATATATGTTGTTTTGTTTGTTTAACAAACTTTTGTAAATCAGTTTTTTTATGAAGAAGAATCTTTAAAACTAATATCATAAGATCAGATAGTGGAACACACAGCTATCTGAAAAGTAGAAGTGGGAGACAGTGAGATAAAGTCTGGGAATCTCTGTTCTATAGCATCAGTTGCCACCATGTTCTCCCGCCTGCCCTATTAGTTCATGTTTATTGTTACGTACCTTTATCATATAAAGTTCAGTTACTTATACAGATGCAATTTAAGTGTGCATTAATTTTAACACTCAGTCACAATAGTTTGGCAACGAGTCTGATAAACACTGGATTTCTCAATGTAAGAAGTATATTATCCAAGAGATATTACACCTCATGATGCGGTCATCTCTTTAATTCATCTTTTTTCTTGGAAATTACGTCCTCCAGAATGTAGAATTTCTCAGTGTTGCCCTGTTCTATGATTATTGTTGCAAGCCTACCATTTTACCTTCCTCATGTTTTTATTTTGAAATTGTCTATTATCTACACAGGTGGACTGAATCTCATTTCTAGAGCATCTTTTCCTTTATTTTGAAATAGAATATATTATTTTAAAGTTTCTAACTTCTTGATGTTAGATGTTTAACTTCTAACGTCATGGATACGGATCAATTCAAAAGTTTTCTTGAACTTCAACAAACCATCCTCTCTCAGCTCGTGGCTAAGATTCAGCAGCTTCAATCACCTCCATTCCAGGATTTTCTTGAAGGATCAAATGAATCTATCCCAGCTGTTAAAACAGCTTTGCTTCCGAATGTTGATTCTTATAACTCGAAAAAAGAATCTTTCCATAATTATAAGCAAAGATTAGAAAATTATCATGAAATGAAAAATGTATTGAATAAAGAACAATACTGTGCTCGATTACTTTTAGAATAGTCTCAACCCTTTCAGCTCCCCAGATA
Organism: Rhaphigaster nebulosa; assembly: GCA_948150685.1. Lineage (NCBI taxonomy): Eukaryota > Metazoa > Arthropoda > Insecta > Hemiptera > Pentatomidae > Rhaphigaster > Rhaphigaster nebulosa. Next base: position 17,194,665 of record OX411307.1, read on the forward strand.
TCAAAGGATCTATTCTGCGACTTCATCATGCTGTTATTCATCCACCTGTCTTTAAAGAAAAATGTTCTAGTAGCTTAATATCAATTCTCCTCCATTTATCAGGGAGATCAACAGTCTGTCTCTAACTCGTTCATTGTGACAAGATGGCTGACTGCAATTTTATTTCACCTTGTGAGTGCAAGACCTCCATTGCAGACATTTTTCTTAGGGAACAGTTTATTTGGGGGTAAAAGGATAACACCATCCAGAAACAACTTCAGCAATCTCAGCCCAGCAGACTTCAAGGACATTGTTACAAAGACTATTGCCCTTGAATCCTCCAAAATAGTTACAAAGACTATTGCCCTTGAATCCTCCAAAATAGACTCAAAAGTTCTGTCCTGGGTCGCCCAACTCTCCTTGTTCGGTGAAGTTCCTCTGTCATTACTTTTTTTCGGGATCTTAGAGTCACACATGCGGGCGACATGACCAGCCCAATGAAGTCTTCCCAACTTGATAAATCGGAATATGGTGACACCTTTATACAGGTCGTATAGTTCCCGGTTTTTACACTTGTCTGTATTTATGTAACAACAGCAGGCTTAACCATCAAAGAACATTATTATGCAATCACAGGGAGGACTTGGATAAGGAAAATGAAAATTTAACTCCAGAAAATCGATCAACACATCATCAAGTCATCAATCCACTCTCTGAACACCATCAACCGTGATGATATTATCGTTATTCTCAGATCTCTTTGAAGAGAAGATATACTGCATCCCCAACTTTAAAGTAACTGTGCCTCTACAGGAAGGAGCTACACCTGATAATCTGAATAGTTTGCGGAGTTCAAAATATTTTAGTCGTCTGGATCTATTCAAGGATTACCTGTTGAGGTTGCATATTGAGGTAGACAAACAATTGAGCGAGATTCAAACTATTCCCACCCATCGAGGGATTAACTGTTCATTCTTTGGTATCAAGAAATGGATGAAAGGGACTCAGAAGTCCCTGCTGAGTTCAATCAAATCATTGATCAAAATCTACGAACAATTCCTAAAGCTACAGCCACACAAGATGTTTTTTCATGCAGGAACTCAGCTTTTTTTCAAGCAGCTTGAAAATCCACATTACTGGTCACACATGTGGTTTATCCTATTGCCAATTCAATGGTTTGTTGGTTCTCTCCAGCTCAGCATGAGACTGTAAGAAAAACACAGCTAACATCTTATTAGTTGTATGCAGGCGACACCGCCTACGTCAAAGAACATAATATTAAATTTTATTATAAATGAAAGAACAATAAATGGAGAATTATAAATTTTTTACCAATACTATTTTTTGTCTTTAGTCCTCCTGATCCCATTTTTGACCAATTACATTTTTGATTACCATCATCCATGCATTTCTTTTCATTTCAATATTTTAAAAGTTACTATTACTAGTATCGTACAGATAAACAGATTTCTGAACTTCTAAAATAATCATTTCACTCAGTGTTACCAGATTGGAGTTTTTTTCCCTAGATTTAGGGTTATAATCACCCTCTGGGGTATGTTTTAATTTTCTAATCATTTATTCTTATCTTATATTAGGAGGTGTAACAGGAGAGGTTCTAAGATAAGAGAAATAATTCGTAACACAATACAACTCTGTATTTTATTACATATATCTTATAACCTTCTTGTTGAAAGCTTAATTATAAAACTAACTATAAGAACACCTGTTCCAAAATAGGTATGTATATCTTGCTACAGAGGTAATTTTGATCATACTAATAGAAAAATAAGAATTAAACATTTAGGATTAAAGTTGGTGGATTTAGAAGAAAATTTAGATAAGTTTAGGGTTAAAGTTGGTGAATTTAGGGGAAAATTTAGAGTTTTAGGAGAAAAATACAGGGCTGACCTGGCAACACTGATTTCACTGTCCAGGAATCGCTTGATTTTAAATACAAAATGAAGGATTAAAAATCAACTAAAAGTGATCTTCAGCAACATGGCTGACAAATGGGAGGCCTTGAGAATGCAACAGATGAGTCACAAGCATGCGTGAAAAAGAGCTACGTCTGGCCACCACCATTGTATTACAGGGTATCTATATTTATTGCATCTTTTCACGCTGCGTTCCTTCGTAAAAACGGCTCATGTGGCCATAGCCTAAGACCGAATACTATCCGGATGATATAGTGATTCATTGAGCAACAGAAGATAAATTTAAGTGTAACATAATAGCCTCCTAATCCCTAATTCCTGCCTCCAGCAATTTGATCTTGAAATTGTGAAATTTGACAGAAAATTTGATCTTCATCTCAACCCACATAAATGCAGTCTGTTCCTTAGAGAAGTAGTTCAACAGCATTAAAAAAAATCATGGAGTTACCTTGAACACGAAGACCTGAGGCATTTCATTGGAATGGTAATGTACTATGCCCATTCCATTCCTAATATCTCTTCAATAACCACTCCAATACGTAGGTTACTGAGGAAGGATGAAAAGTTTGAGTGAACTAGGCAATGTGAATTGGAACTACTTGTTTGATAGTGAACCCACTGGCCAGTAAACCTACCTTTAAGAGGTGGATATTAGCTACAACTTAGAGCCGTGAGTCCAGAGCACTCGGACTGTCATATTCTTGTGGTCGAACTATAATAGTCCTTTAAAAAATTTCTATCATAAACAACTGCGCATTTTTAAAAACTGAGATTGTAATTAGGTCATTTAGAAAATAAAACTTTAAAAAATATTCCAGCTGTCAATTACTTATAATAAATTTAAATATATATATATACAAGAAAGATGCCACTCACTCACTGTCAGACATGGTGATCACTGTACCGTAAAACTGTCAACCAATGCACCATCAGAAGTAACTTTACCCCAAAAATTTCAAAACTTCATAAATAGATTGTTCATAGTAGAATCGTCAATTAAATCTCTTGAACTTACTCGAACTTAAAAATAAGTTTATTTAATAAAAATGGTCACAATGTATAAAACTGAACTACTCCTAATGAACTATTATGACTAAGAGATTACATCTGACTGACTATCTATGACTAATTATCCGCTATGTGGAAAAGGAGGGGTGTTTATACAGAGCCAGGAGAAAAATACTGAATCTAGTGATTCCGTCTGTGTTTGGTTTTTATAAATCCTCCCTTCTGAAATTCTTTAGCTCCATGATAGAAGAAATGGATGAACAGTCTGTGCAAATAATGACTCAAGTACAAGATCCTCATTTGAGCTTAATATATCAATTACTTGATCTTGTTGGCAAAGAGGACTTGTACAATGAATAAATATTCATACTTAAAAGATATGATACAATAATTGTTAATATTAATAAATAATAATTTACATTGAAATAATTTTCATAATCTGTATTAAGACTTTCAAATATTTGATTATTTAAAGTAAGTATTTTTAATTGATAAAAACTAACATTAAAATGTTTATAATCATTAATTACATGAAACGAAGACATATAGATATATACAATGCCTCTGTATATATCTACTTATTTATTTTTAAGAGAGATTTATAATTTCTTCATTATCTTTTAATTTTATAATAGCTGTTTCTGGTAATTTTACAAGTTAAGATGCATTGTTTTTGGTTATATGTTCAATCTTAATATACAAAAATATTATACACTCTTCAAAAAGAATACATAATAAATAAACGAATGTTTATGGCCAATAATATAAAACACCTGAAAAGTGTTGTTTGGGGGCTATCATCCAACCATCTCACTCTTGGTCTTCCTCGGTATCGTTTTCCTCCAATTTTTGCATACTACATGCGTCTTGGCATCCAAGTTTCTGGCATCCGTTCTATATGTCCCAGCCATCTGAGACGATCTTTTCTCACAAAAGATACCAGGTTTGGTTTCCTATACATTGTGCGGAGCTCACAATTCTTCCTTAATCGCCACGTACCATTTTCTCTTATTGGCCCATACATCTTCCGGAGTATTTTCCTTTCCCAGACATTGAGTCTCCTTTCACTTTCATTTGTCAATACCCAGGATTCATTGACATAAGTAACTGTGGGTCTCAGGAGAGTTTCGTATATCATGATTTTTGCTTGTTTTGAGAATGTCGTTCACGTATGCCAAGTGCTATGTGAGTCGATTATAAATTGTTCCATTGGGGTTGGTTAGTATTGCCCTAATAGCTTTTTCCAAGGCTAAATTGAGAAGGACAGGTGATAGTGAGTCTCCCTGTCTCAGGCCACTATTTACTGAAAATTCTTCTGATAGCATTCCTTGCATTTTTATCCTCATCCTGCTATCATGCATAGTCATTTTTCCAAGCCTAGTGAGCTTCCTGGGAATTTCCAATTCGAGCATTATCTGGAGTAGTTCCTCTCTATCAACAATATCGTATGCCTGCTTAAAGTCAATAAATAAACTATTGAGGTCACCGTTAATCAAGAATCTGCCTTAGCAAAAATATCTGGTCGATGGTTGATCTTCCAGACCTGAAACCACACTGCTAGTCACCCACTATCAGTTCAGAGCACTTCGTCAGTCACCTGTTCAGTAATACAGAAAATACCTTGTAGACTGTGTTCAATAACGCTATTCCTCAGTGATTATCACAAGAAAGCTTGTCGCCTTTTTTATGCATGGGGCATATCGCTGCTACTTTCCACTCTTCAGGCATTCTCTCCTCGCACAAAAAATCCCACACCAGTTGGTATATATAACTTTTGAATTCATCCCCTCCATTTTTTAGCATTTATGAATGTATGCCATCAATACCAGGAGCCTTATTGTTCCTTAATTCGCCAGTTACTTCTTCAACTTCTTCTTGTTCTGGCGGCTCCATTTCTTCATCTCCTTCCCCAGGTACCCAGTCGACATTTCAGCTGCTTAATTCTTTCCCCTTAATCTTGGTGCTTGAGTTGTACTAGAATTTCTCTGGGGGCTATCATATAGCATTCGAAAACTGGAGATGTACCATTGCTGAACTAATTAAGCCAAAAAAAGAAAAAAATCAAAGCTCTTTCTTTAGAAAAGGATGAAATTGCAAAACTGGGAGAAACATGAGAAAAAAAGAAGAAGCACAAGGACAAAGAGAGAATCCAAAATAGTTCATTGAAAGAAAAGACATGCTGACAGACTCCAATTTCGGTAACATTTGTAGAAGGAGCAACAAGAAATGGACTCCTGTGGTGAGGAATATATTATATTCACGTTTCCGTAGTAAGGTAATGGAATATATCAATGATGGAAACCAAAGCTATTAAATCGTTTTCTTTATTGACCAGATTACAAACAGGTTCTGCCTTGTGGATTATTTGTTCACCCTGTTTACCGATATTTAGAGACATCTCCAGATGGATTGGTTGGAGATGATGCAATTGTTGAAGTAAAGTGCCCTTCGTCTGCTAAAAACTTAAAGATAGGAGATGTAGTTAGAAGAATAACAATTTTTTGCATAGACAAGAATACTTTGAAATTAAAAAAAAAAAGACACACCGTTAGTTCAAGAAAATCCAAAGCCAACTCAACATTTCACAAAAAAACAAAATTTTATTTCATGGTCTATACTGATGTTGATATCCATACACAGGAAATAACAAAAGTAAATTGTTAAATTACAGAAATTGTAAATCCTGACGTGGTCAATGCTAGTTTGGGAACCCGAATGTAACAAAAATGTGTAAGCACGAGACAGTGCTGCATCTTCTGTCTCACACTCACCCATCAAAATCACGCATGCACGTACAGAACTTTCAAAGACACACACAGATTAATGATATGAACAATAACAAAAAGTAAATGTTAAAACAAATTTTGAATTGTTGAATCCAATACATATATACTGTTTAGAAGACAGGATTTCAATAAGTTTGCCACAAATATTCAATCAAAGAAAAATGATTTTCATTGTATATTTCATATATTTCTGTAGGTAAATGTATAAGTTTTACGAGAAATAACTTTTCATATTAATTAGAGCGAAGGATTTCGATAATTTTACCAAAAAAATTTGATCTAGGAAAAATGATTTTCATTGTATATTGTACATATTTAGGTGTGTATAATTTGTATAATTTTTATAAGAAATAAATTTTTATATAATTAACATACAAACAAACAATACTTCATTTGCCTATATCCACAATTTTCATTGTATATTGTATAAGTTTTATATGAAATACAGGATATGTTAAATATAATTTTTTTAAGATAAAGGATAAGATGGTCCGGATGGCGGTCAAAAAATGGGTTTAAAATTGTATAAACAATTTATTAAAAACCAACATTCCGACCCACATTGCAGGTCTTCGCCTGAGCTTGATAGCTCAGAAGGTAGATGATTAAGCAAAAATTAAAAAGTCAAGAAGAACTCCTGGTATCCAGTTGTGACACACATCAATTTGGGGAAACCTTGGTTGTGGCACGTGTTATAAAAAATTTGGGCACCCCTGAAATAAAGATTGTTTGGTTTGTTAAAATAAGATGAGTATAAAACTGGGCTGGACATATGGCTTATATGAGTAATCATGATATTCCAAAAAAAGTAAATGATAGAGGAACTCCATCGAACCAGGAAATGTGGAAAACCCAGAATAAAGTGGAAGGACAGAGTGGTAACTGATGGGAGGATCCTGTTAAATACCAGAAATTGGACAACTATAGCCCAGGAGAGAGCTGTCTGGCGGAGGCTCTTGGAGGAGACTCACTAAGTGTGTTGTTGAGTTATCAATGTATGTATTTATTTAAAATATTGTTTAGATTAAGGTACGCATTTTGCATTATATTACACAAACACACACACACGCACGCTTTTTGCACACGCACACTACACATACTAACGTTATTAATAATTTATTAATTTTTCTCTTCAATAATTTATTAAATATTATCTTTAATAAATTCAACCTTTTATTTTTTTACACTTACAGAACAGTGATTAACTTTGTTATAATTGTATTTAAATAATTTTCTCAAGTACACCTCAAGTATTTGTTTAGAGATAAAAATTACAGCAGAGTAGAGGTACGCATTGTTTATAGAATACGCATTACAGATTGTGTCAGCTTAGGTTTTCTGAAGTAGAAATTAAATAGAAGATTTGATTTCACTAAGTTTTTCTTTTAAGATCACAATCAAGTGCTATCAATGGCACATAAAATTGTTTGAGTGAGACATCATTTTTTGGAAAGTTGAATCCTTACTGTAAGTAATAAGTTATAATAATAACAAATAGCTATAGACCACAAGACTGTTATTTTTATGGTTGCTTTAATATTTCACCTATTTCATTTAATTATTTAGCAAATCATGGAATTTAGACATTAATGAGAATTGAAGAATAATACCATTTTGACATGTATAATGTCTTTACAAATTATACCTACTTTCTCATATTTTGGGAGGTACTCCGTTTGCTGTTGTTGAACATACGGATGAAGCCAGTTTGTGATGTAAACAGTTTTGAAGTTTGTGGTCTTAAACGTCCTTAAAGTAATAATATACAATAAACAATATTATAACAAATAAACACATACATAGTACAGGTAACAGCCTAAATAAAATATACAAACCATTCTCAGGTTTAGAACTATTGGTCCATTCTGTCTGAATGTTAACTGGGCGAATAACCATAGCAGTTTCTTCCTTATCTCGGTTCATCTCAGGTTCCTGCAAAACGAAAGAAAATTAATTTGGAATGAAACAAATAACTGGGATTAATAAAGTTTAGAACTAATATGCATGTGAGAAGGGAAAAAATAAATAACATACTGAAAGTAAAGCTTAATACAAAGAAAGAAAATACCTAGGGTTAAAAAATAGGATCACATTCTAAAATAATAAATAAACAAAGAGAATAAATAATGGGATTCAAAATGTGAATGACAGCTGACACATTTTGTAAGTCAGAATTCAGAATTGTAAACAGGATATAAGGAACTAAATACTGAATGAATCAGTAACAACTCAGGAATAGAAAAAAAATAACACCCTAAATTCTTATATAAGAAGAAGAAACCCAAACTTCAACCTGTATTCATAACTGTCTGTCTTATTTATACTAAGTGAACATAGAAAAAAATAATTCTCTTCAGCCAATTGAAGATATTTCTGATGACTTTCAATTAATTTCAAATTAAATGAATTGATAATTTAACTTCGAATAACTCTAAATCCTAAGCAGATTTAGAGATTTTACTCCCTATCCTACAAACAGTTAGAAAGTAAAAGCAATAGCAACAGCTAAGTTATATCATCATATTTCATTAATTTGCACAGTTGATCTTAGATAAATTTATATCATTAGAAACATCTGAAGTACTGTCTGTCAGTGTTTTAAAATGAATAGAGTACAATTTAAAATAAAATCCAGAACTACTGAACTAATAATGATGATACACAGCACAACAAATCAGACTGATAAGAAACATATTTAAAAGTTGTTATTATTGCTTAAATAATGGAGTCTAGCACTTCCTGTTTATAATTTCCACAACCTACAAACAAAATGAAAATGCACTTCAAAACTTATTATATATACTAAATATTAAGATCTGAATGAATTACATGAAATATTATAAAATACCAAAGCCATTTTGAAGAACAATTTTTATAGCATACTGTGTTTATAAGCTGTTGTCAAAATCTAGATGAATAATTAATATCAAATTTATATAATTATTATTTATATAAAAAAACAAACTGAATCAATTGATTGTAATAAACGTTGAATCAATACATTAATGCAATGCAAATCTAACACAACTCTTTTACATTAGGCAACTAGTCAACAATTTATTATATTTATTTTAAAATAAGAAATATCATTACAATATAAAACATAATTCTGTTAATACACAAATGCCTTAGAAACCGTGAAGTCTTAAATTATCAAAGGATATTCCGTTTAGATAACATATATTTGACACGTCCATACTTTAGATACAGGCAAAAATCTGTTTATAAAATAATAATAAAGCCTTCAGAATATGGATATTTTCTATAAACTAATTTCAATGACTTCCTAATATATAGATATAAGATTTTCAACTACAACTATTAATAAGAAATGAATTATCTAAGGAATTAACAAACTGCAGAACATAAGAATAATAGGATGAATATAGAAAAAAAAACTCACAGAATCACTAGATGCCAATGAGGAAAGGCTAATGTCAGAAGATGTTGGTGACATTGATGATGATTTCAACTGAAACTTGTTCCTGATCCATTGGCGATAATTTATAACACGATCAGTCACTCTCACTATTCGACCAAGAATACTAAAAATATGAACACAAAAAATTAGATTATAGATTTTAAAATCTGGTGTTAATATACACATTTAAAACTTATTAATACAAATCAATGAATAAATAAAAACTTGTTAATCAATAAGTGAAAAAATAAAAATGGCAGAGAAAATCAATATATTTCAGAAGTTATTCAGTGGGTATAGCACCCACACACACTTATGTATTTTGAGCAGGCCAGGAAGTTACTAATCTACTATATATAGCCAGAGTGGGAAGGTTGAGATTTATTTCATTGGTTGGCCAAAATAAAAATTAACCATCACAGATCAAAAACCTGCTTCAGAACGCTCAGTCACTAGAGCATCAATTCAATTTCTAATACTCTAAAAGTTTTTCTTAAAAGTCTCTAAGGTCTAGAATGATATTAAAATTACACATTTCTAAATTCTTTAACAGTTAATACTTGCATTTACTTGATATATCATATAAACAAACAATAACTTTTGTATGAAGCAGAGCTACATTCAGAATAGAAAAGAGGAGGACTTTAAAGGATCAAACACTCTCCGTTATTCAATACAGTTAAATGCCCTGAAAAACCAAGTAAAAAACTGAATGTGTGTGATCAGTTAACCCTCCAACAGTCGTGTGGTTAACATACATCATCCATCTGCTTCATCTTTCCTTACTAGCCTGTGAGCCAGATGCAAAAAAATCTGGCGTGCATCACACAACTTTCCCTCACTGTCCTATAATAATTATTTTTTAATATAATTTTAAAAAGTTCACATAAACAATACTTGAAATAAACTCAGCAGCATTCACTTCTTCAAATCTTATCCCACTTAAGCACAATAAAACAGTTTTTTAAACAATTTTAGTACAACAATTCTGTACACTACCTATATATTTTAACTTCGCCAAGTTGCAAATATATTTTAAAAGTTTCAGTTTAGTTGCCATGGAAACATTTTCTTTCCATTAAATAATATAAAAGTAGAAATTATTAAGTTAATTTCCGCTTTTTTATTCTTAAATTACTTTATTACAGAGTATATTGTTTACAACAGATTGGCAGATTGGTGGGAGAAGGTTCGGTCGCATCCGTCTCCTTTCGGATTCGCTCGATCATCCATCTAGGGTCTTGTGCTCCTCATAACGGTATATTTGCTAATACTGGTACGATTTTGATGATTCTTTTTTTGTTTTTTAGATAATTTAATAACCTTTAATACAATTCTGTACATAATTTACTATAAATTGCATGCTTTTTAAGTTAAGCACAGATAAAATATTCTTTTCATCATAACTTTTTTCGCTGCATTTCCTCAGTGATATACTACATAAATGAAAAGTTAAAGGCCTTTAAGGAGAAGACATTAGGCAAGTTTCATCAAAATCGTTGGACGTTTACGAGAAAATTGTAAAATTTATGATATAATAGCTACTTCCAGTTAGTCCGATGCACAGTATCTTTACTAATACTGGTCCGATTTTGATGATTCTTTTGTTTTATAGATAATTTAATTACCTTTCATACAATTCTATACATAATTTACCATAAAATGCATACTTTTTAAGCTATGCGCAAATAAAATATTATTTTCTTCATAACTTTTTTTCCTGCATTTCCTCGGTGATGTACTACATAAATGAAAAGTTAAAGGCCTTTATGAAGAATAATTTAGGCAAGTTTCATCAAAATCGTTGGAGCCGTTTTCGAGAAAATTGTAAAAAAGTGTAAAATCGATTTAAAAAGTGGCACTTCCAATCAGTCGATTTTGACGAAAAAGTTGCTGTAACATCACAGTCATATACCTACCTTAAATACATAATTTCAGTATCATACAATTTTTCGTTTTTGAGCTAGGCTGTTCACATACACACAGACCATTTTGCAAGAGTTGGTTATTTGGACTCAGGGGACCTTATAAAGTGTATTTCCGTTGAAAACGGAAAAAAAATTTCCGTGCTCGGAGAAAATGTGGATTCAGACCACTACCTGGTCGTGGCAACCCTCCGAGCACGCATATCAAATGCAAGGAAAGTTAGAACGGACAAAGTTACCAAGTATAACATTGCAAAACTCAAAGACCCCCGTTGCATGGAAGAATTTGAGCGCAACATTAGCGAGCAAATGCAGAGAGCGAAATGCCCAAAAGAGAACAGCATTGATCAGATCTGGGAAGTTTGTAAACAAGACATACAACTAGTTGCTAAAGAAACACTAGGCTTAGAAGAAAAAAACATTAAACCTAGTTGGTACGACGAAGAGTGTAAAAGAGCCACCAATGGGAAAAACGAGGCCTATAGACGAATGATTACCGGAAGAAGAACCAGGAATCTGGTGGAAGAATATAGAAGGCGACGAAGAGAAGAAAAGAAGATCCTCAGGAAGAAAAAGAGAGAGTGGGAGAAAAAGAAGATAGAGGAAATAGAGACACAGAAGGAACAGAGGGATGTGAAAAAGTTTTACAAAAGCATTAACGAAGGAAGAAAAGCGTACGTGCCCAGAAATAGCCAGATCCGAAATATTAATGGAAAACTAATTTCAGATAAATCTGAAATATTAAATAGGTGGGAAGAGCATTATAAGGAACACTTTAAGGTGGATGATGAAGACGCTACCCCATACCAATTAGCTGAGGAGCAGGATGTGGAACCTCCTGACGAGGATGACGTGCTTGATGCCATTATGCAACTTAAGAATAATAAGGCCCCCGGAATCGATGGTCTGCAGGCTGAACTTTTGAAACAGGGAGGACCAGAAACTCTGAAGCGTTTGCATGATATCCTGTTAAAGATATGGATAGAAGAAGTTATGCCGGAAGAATGGAGGACAGGAGTAATATGCCCGATACACAAGAAGAATGATGTCCTCGACTGTAACAACTACAGGGCTATTACCTTACTCCCCACGGCGTACAAGATATTTTCAAACGTCCTCAATGCTAAAATAAGACCTTACACTGATAAAGTGGTGGGGCAATATCAGTGTGGTTTCAGGAAGGGAAAGTCCACCATTGATCAACTGTTTACTCTGCGACAGATACTTGAAAAGATGAATGAATTCAATACATACCTCCATCTCCTCTTTATAGACTTCAAAACAGCATATGACAGTGTGTATCTGGACAAGTTATACATAGCTATGAAGAGGCTGGGAATCCCGTCAAAACTAATACGACTGGTCAGAATGACGATGACAAATGCCAGCTGCTGTGTTAGAATACAGGGAGATCTGTCTAATAAATTTTGTTGCGAAAGAGGATTAAGACAGGGAGACACGCTAGCATGCACCCTGTTTAACCTAGCAGTTGAAAATGCAGTAAGAGACGCACGAGTACAGACCACAGGCACTATATATACAAAAAGCGTCCAAATCTTAGCATACGCTGATGATATATGTATTGTTGGAAGATCATCGGCAGCAATGAGGGGCGCGTTTACTTCCCTTGAGACAGCGGCAAGAAAAATTGGACTTCAAATAAATGAAGAAAAAACAAAATATATGACGACAGATAACCAACAGACTGACCCAACCATCAAAATTGGCGCTTGGAACTTCGAAAAGGTAAATAGCTTCAAGTATCTAGGTTCAGTAGTAACAGCGGACAACGATATTAATCAGGAAATAACACAGAGGCTCGTTGCTGCGAATAGGTGCTACTATGGACTCCTGCAGTATATGAAAAGCAGATCGCTGTCTAGATCCACAAAGGTGAACATATACAAGGTACTAATACGCCCTGTACTGACATATGCGTCAGAAACATGGACAATGACTAGGGCCATAGAGCGAAAACTGTTGGTGTTCGAGAGGAAAATTCTCAGGAAGATATATGGCCCCGTTAAGGAAAACAACGAATGGAGAATCAGACACAACAGTGAACTTTCTGACCTCTATAAAGAGCCCGATCTTGTCAAATATATAAGAATAACTAGGCTTAGATGGGCGGGTCATGTCTTATGGATGGATGATAATGTAGTCCCGAAAAAAGCATTCAATGTCGAACCAATTGGTAAGAGGAAAATCGGAAGACCAAAACTGAGATGGCTCGATTGTGTGAGTGGTGATGCCAGAGCTCTGGGCATCCAGAGTTGGTGGAAGGACGCACGAGATAGGGAGAGATGGAAGAAGATTCTTGAGGCAGCCAAGATTCAGTAATGGATTGTCGCGCTAAGGATGATGATGATGATGATGGAAAACTGCCCTAGTCCGACCATTAAATAAAATTACAACTCCTTCTTCACACCATGACTTCTGTCCTATTTCTCTCCTCACAAACCTTTTAAAACCACTGGAGCGCCTTCTACAAATTCAACTTTAAAACTTCCTAGAAGAATGTTCCCTCATTAACCCTCTCCAATCTGGCTTTCGACCTTGCTAACTCAACACAATCCGCTCTCCTGAAAATAATCCATGATCTCCAAACAGCCAATGAATACCAAAACCTAACTATCCTCATCCTTTTAGATTTCTCCAAAGCTTTTGACACAGTTGACCATAACATCCTCCTTAAGAAACTACAAAGTCTTCCTTTATCCAACAGTGTTATGTGCTGATTCCAATCCTTTCTCTCAGATCAAGCGCAGTATGTAGTCGTTCCAGGTCAACCTCCTTCCAAGACACTGTCCCTCTCCTCTGGTGTCCCTCAGGGTTCCTCTTTGTCTCCTACTCTATTTACTATTTATATTAATGACCTTCCCCTTCCTATCCATCACTCCCAATACCATATCTAAGCAGACGATTTCCAAATATGCCTGTCCTTCCCGCCCTCTGACCTATTACTAGCCACAAAAAGACTCCAGGAGGACTTGAAACGAGTAAGTCACTGGGCTGTTGCTAACAAGCTGAAGTTGAATGCAGAGAAGACAAAGGTAATTTTAATAGGTTCCCATCACCTCCTTAAAACTGTTCCTCATATCCCAACCTTGTTCCTAAATAATAATCCCTAATTAGATTGATCCTTCTATACCGATATTCAACTGATAATCCCATTAAGTTCCATCTAACCATAAAAAACTTTGGAATCACCTTTGACCAAACTCTTCCCGGAAAAACCATGTTTCCAATATCTACCGTTGTACTTTTTCCACTTTAAAACGACTATATTACCTCTGTCACCTATTTCCACTTGAGATCCGTAGACTCCTAGAAACCTCATTAATATTCTCCCACTTTGATTACTGTTGCGCGGTGTACAGGGGGCGTCTCTGGGGACCTCGAGGCCAAAATAAAACATTTGATAAATTGCTTTGTACGATTCGTCTTTGGGATCCCGAGACGCCTCTGTCTCCCGAAATTATGAAGAGTTGAAGTGGCTTTATCCTTCCTTTTGTCGTAAGTACATCCTGACATTCTTTCTCTACCAAGTTATATCCCACCGTACATCATAAATGTTCGACCTCCTTCAATTCAAATCCTCTGTTCATTCTCGTCATACCTGTTCTCGCCTTCAGATCTAAATACAGCGGCCCACCGCAGCTTTCGACAGATCTTTTCTTGTCCGATCCTCATCCTCCTTCCATCTGTCGCTCCATTACTCTTCCCACCTTCAAATCCCGCTTATTCAATCACTTCTTTCCCATTCAATTCCAAAAAAAAAATTTAAATAGATTTTCTTTCATTTCAATCAACATTTGTAAATATGTTATTTTATTTCTAATTTTTGTTATATCTTATTAACATAAGAAGTTCGTGTGGCTTTCATTTTAAGATGTAAACAATTAGACCATCAATACCTATTTCTTATGCTAGAAGTTATTGCATTATGACTTGTTATAATTTTCATTTGTATTTATTTATTTATTTTTTCTTTTAATCTTTTTTTATTATCTGTAAGCTCATATGTTCCTATTTCATCTATTCTAAGGCTCTGAAACCCAACTATTATTGCCTGTTATTCTAAAGGGACTTGTCCCAGAATAAATAAAGAGTTTATTATTATTATAATTCCTAAACAGTATATTCTATCGGGAAAAAATGGGATATATTAAATTAAAGAACTTAGTGTGTAAGGGGTCCGGAATGTCCTCTTTCCCATGCAGGTCAGAGGAAATAATATACAAAATATTTTAGGCAATGGGCAAATGTTCAAACTAACAACCCCTCCTCATGACGGAGTAGTGATTCGAAAGAGATAAATATGGTGCTGGACACCGAAAGCTTTTCGATTAAATAAAATATAAATGAATTGAGACTTTATATGGTATTGGGTTGATGCGAAATTAATGCAGGTTTTTAATATTTATTGAAAATACGCCATATCTTCACTTTAACTATATATATTTAATCAAAGTAGTTTCCGTCAGAATCAATGCACTTTGGTCAACGTTCAACAAGCTTTCTTATCCCAGCAGAAAGAAAATCTGGATCCCTGGATGCAATGAACTCTCGAAAAGAATTTTCAATTTCATCCTGGTTTTGAAAATGTTTCTCTCTCAAAAAGTTGTCCAGATGTCTGAAAAAGTGGAAGTCGGTAGGAGAGAGAGCAGGTGAATAAGATGGATGTTGAAGAACTTCGTAGATCAACTCGTGCAGTCGTGGTTGTGCAGTAGCGTTGGTTGTGCAACGTGTGGTCTGGCATTATCATGGAGAAGGATCGTCCCCTTCCGATTAACCAATGTTGGGCAAAGATGCTGCAACTTCCGATTCATATTATCAATTTCTTGACAGTACTTGTCGGCAGTTATAGTCTCGCCCCGATTGAGAAAGCTGTAGTGGACAACACCGCCAGTATACCACCAAACTGTAACCATAACTTTTTTTTGGGTGCATGTTGGGCTTTGGGAAATGTTTTGGTAGTTCATCTTTGCCCAGCCATTGTCTACAACGCCTTCTGTTGTCGTACAAGATCCATTTTTCATCGCAAGTCACAATGCGATCGAGAAATGGATCATTTTTGTGATGTGTCAAAAGCATGGAACAGATTTCAAAGCGCCGAATTGCCTCCAAGTGGCGTACAACGGTGGATTGATTCACGCCGAGTTCTACTGCCATTTCTCGGGTGGTTTTAGTTGGGTCTTCTTCCACTATTGACATCAACTGGTCGTCGTCAACTGAAGAATGGCGGCCACGACCTTCCTTGACTTCGAAGTCAAAATCTCCACTTCGACATTTTCAATTTAAAACCTTTAAACACACTGAACAAAACGATTTTACTGATTAAATTCATGGTGAAAGAGAGGGCATTAGATAAGGTTTATTATGGTATATAAGGAATGAATATTAGGACTAGCTTTGTTTACAGAATTGGTATTAAGATATTGCAATGGAGGAAACCTGCATTAATTTTGCATCAACCCAATACTTTGCTTTAATCAAATAGAAATTAAAGAACATTAAATTCTGCATGAATAAGAATATATTTGCATTTATAAGTGTGAATACGAATATATTCCCTATTTTTGCTTTTTCACCTATAATTCCTAAACGGTGCATTCTATCGAAAAATTTATGATATTTTAAATTGAAGATTATTTAATTCTGCTTAAAATGAGTACCACAAAATAATAATTTGATTAAGTGGTGTGGTCGAAAAACGACAATTTTGTAAAAAAAAAAAAGAGATAGAGTACTATAAATGAGTCTGCTGCTTAGAAATGAGTATTCCAAGAGAAATAATCATGGAATAAAAGTTTTAGAGCATCAAATTCTGCATCCATTAAGCATAACAATTTTTAAATTCACTCAAATACATCTCTCGACATTGGCCATCTCCCGATCTCCAGCAATGGCCACATTAGCCCAGGAGAGATATCTTTTGTGTTTGCAAAAAATGAAGTAATGCTGATTTTCAGGTACATTGTATGTATTGCCACTATTGTAAAAAATTCAAGTTTTCGACTTCCTATTTCATGAAAAACCACTAAGGAAAAGCTTTTTTAAGTTTTTCTCAGTAACTCGCTTACAGTGCATTAAAGGTAAAAATTTGACATGACCAATTTTAAACAACATTAAATTTCCTGCAAGTTGTGCATATAATATTTCAGAATATTCGGAATAGCTACTGAGATACGGTGCCGTGAAAATCTGCAAAAATGTCCAAAAAATTCAATAAGTTGGATATGTCAGTGGTATAACATTAGATATGATTTATTTCAGGCACACATAAAACTAAAGACATCCCAGATCATAAAAAAAAACTTTGTATGTCGACATTAGAAGGGGGCGGTTTTCAAAATGGTGGCAAAAAAAAAAAAATCGAAATTTTTTTTTGGTTTTTCACCTATAATTGCTAAAATATGAATATGAATATGAATAATATTCACAAAATTAATTTACTATGAATATGAATATATTCATATTCACACTTATAAATGCAAATATATTCGTATTCACACTTATATTCACTCTTATTCAGGCAGCATTTAATGTTCTTTAATTTAATATACCACAACTTTTTCAATAGAATGCACTGTTTAGGAATTAAAGCCGAAAAACCAAAAATAGTGTTAAAATTGGCAGCCATTTTGAAACTCACCCAGATTCTCACCAGAAATGGCAGACGTGCATTTTTTTTTAATTTACCCTAATAGATTCTATAGAACATACTAACAATCATGGTCAAATGGGTCACGTTTTTTGCATCTGGCTCACGGACTATTAAGTTGGTTATCAGAAGGGTAGGAGTCTCCACCCTCCTTTATCTTCAAATAAACCTTCCCCTTCTTGTATATATATATTTGCATTTGGGAAATAGTTACAATCGGTTTGCTTTATCAGTTCCTGGATCCGAAGTTATCCGAAGGTCGCTACACTAGCATTCTCTAGCGCCATTTGTGCTAACTAACTGCTTTGTATTCAATTGTAACATTCACATTCATTGGGATTATTAAAATTATTACTTCTTTAAATTATATATTATTTAAAATTATTAGTGTTGTCAACTTCCGGTGGTCTGGGGAAGTTGTATTTAAAGCAGTAATAATTTAAATTATGGTAAGAACCTAAACTCAACTGAAAAGGATCTTTTGGGAGTACGAATATATCTTGAGCGAGCGTATCGAGTGCATCAACAGCTGTGATCTAATTAAAGCAGTAATAACAGAAATTATGGTAAGGCCTCGACATCAACTAAAAGGATCCGTAGGGGTTTTGTTTATCTCTTGAGCGAACGTAATGAGTGGAAGTTAACAGCACTAATAATTCTAAATATCTAATTAAAGCAGTTAGCAAAAATGGCGCTAGAGTGCTAATGCGGCGACCTTCGGGTCCAGGAATTGATAACGTGACCAGATTATAATACCTGCATTTATAATAAGTGTGATTAAAAGTATGAATATATTCGTATTCATAGAAAATGAATTTTGTGAATATTACTCATATTCATATTTCTGATTACAAATATGCCCACTATCCCTGATTCTATCGAAAAAGTTATAGTATATTTAATTAAAGAGAACCAAATTCTGCATCTAATGAGTACCACACCATAATAATTTGGGTAATGGCTTGATCGAAAACTCAGTCGCAGACTCATATATAGTACTCTGTCTCTGTTTTTGACAAAATTGCAGTTTTTGACCGTAGTTTTCAACCACACCAGTTAGCCAAACTATTATGTTCTAGTACTCATTAAACGCAGACTTTAATTTAATATACCATAATTATTTCGATAGAAGGCAGCATTTAGGAGTAATAGATAAAAAAAAACAAAAAAAACATCCCCTCCTAATGTTGGTAGACAAATTTTTTACCATCTGGGGTGTCTATAGTGTTATATGTGTTTGAAATAAATCATATCTAATTTGAAACTACTGACATACAACTTTTTTGGACAGTTTTGCAGATTTTTAGGACCCCATATCTCAATAACTATTCCAAATATTCAAAAATACTATATACAAATATAATAAATAAATAAATATAATACAATATAAATAAATATAGCTAAAATATGTGAAAAAGAGGCCAAATAAAAGCTAACAACCTTTTAAACTGTCTTGAAAACATTTTATTATTTTTTTATGATGTTTACAGTAAGTTTCATTAAGCCATATTAACCTTTTTTTATAAAAAAAAAAACCTGTGTAAATTGTGTTAAAACTTTAAGCTAATTTAACCACATTTCCCATGATATGTAACGCATTGCTTTTTCCAAAGTCACCTCAGAAATATGGATAGTTAGTCAAAGCAATGCATAACTGTCAGCTTTCTTAAAGGTTTTCAAATTATTATATACATATCTACCTTATCTGGAGTGGCTGATTTTTCCAAGGGTGTTGGCATCAATGAGGTTCCTTCGACAACCTTCATACCTCCCTCTATACTCTGGGGGAGAATACTTATCTTGTATTTCCATGAAGACCAATTTGACTTCCCTGATAGATGAGCTATTGTAATTTGAAGTCCTTCCATTTCAATCGGAATTATCTTCGGTTCCTCTGAGTTTCAGGTAGACAGCTTGTCTGGGCCCATAACCAATTAAAAAATGTGAAAAAGAGGACAAATAAAGGCTTACAACCTTTAAAAGTTTCTTGAAAACAATTTTATTATTTTTAACGATGATTACACTAAGTTTCATTAAGTCAAATTAAACTTTTTTATAAAAACATGTGTAAATTGTCTTAAAACTTTTGATTTTATTTTTCATTTTCAGGAGTTCAATGTTCTTCTATAGATCGGTGAGCCTGGTCATTTGGAGTGGCGTGGTGAGAGAGTGAATTGGTGCTCTGCTGGAATTCTCTGGATATTCAATTCTCCAATGGTGAGCTCCTCCCTTACAAAAAAATGTCAGATTATAATGTGTTTCAACACATTTTGACACATGCAACGGTATTCATGGTTCTATGCAGGTCAATTTGCTGCTTCATTATCTGCATTGAGGACTAGGATACTCTTAAGTTTTGAGATCCTGGACAGAAGTCTTTTAAGCCATACCAGTTCTCGTGTTGCTTCACCACCTCAGCTACTGTATTCAATATTGATACAGATCTCTGGCACTGACTTAACCACGAGATGGCACCTTGGGTGTACAAAAACACTACACCTGAGGTAGACCTTCCTGTGATGTATCGTCCCCTCCTAAGTCTAATTTTATTATTTTTAACAATGTTTACAGTAAGTTTCATTAAGTCAAAGTAACCTTTTTTATAAAAAAATTAGTGTTAATTATCTTAAAACTTTAAGGTAAATATAAATCATGGAAATGCATCTTCAACGAATATATGTTTTTAATACATACTGGACTACGATATTTAATACATACCTACCTACAATATTGTCAACAAGTGGATTTGTCCAATTTGTTTGGCCAGTTATCTATCATTTCTATAGTTTATTTTAACACGTTCACGCCAGGACAGATTTTTATTTGTTTTGCTGTGAGACGGCACTGAAATTAATGCCGCGCTTCATCTGGCGGGCGCGATTTATGCCTGTTCAGACCTGCATACGCGTTGTATGTTTGCTCAGTAGTACAGTGAGTGCTTATTGTGCAAGTTGTGTAATTCGTGGCGTTTTTTTATCCTGGCCACAGATTTCTGCCAATAAGTTTAACTAGAAAGGTGGTTAGAGTGTTTTTTTAATTCTTGCCCTTATAAAAGATACGTAACATGGATATGGAAATAAGTGATTCTGATAAATTTATAAATAGAAGCAGGAGAAAGGCATCAAGATTACGGATACTTTCTTCCTCTTCAGACGAGGATTTTGTTAATGTAAACAGTGAAGTGAATGAATGTTTTACTGAAGAAGAAGATTTGGTGTCTAAATCAGAGAACGCCATTCTTCATCGTCATGGATGACGATGAAGAATGGCAGGAAGTAAAAGAAAGAACTTCAGTAATAAATGAGTATTCGGAAGAAGAGGAATTTTTATATGAAAACACTGAGTGTGATGACCCTTTTGCTTTATACAAGCTATTCTTCACGGATTACATATTAGATTTGATAATTGAGGAAACAAATAAATATGCTACACAATATATAAATAATTCTTCATGTAGCAGTAAAATGCACCAACAGGCCTTTCCAGTCTGTTACAACAGATGAAATTAATACTTTTTTTGGCATATTGCTTATTTATGGGTGTAGTGCAATTATCAGAAATTAGATTGTATTGGTCTAACAACGACATGTATGCGAACGCACACATAAAAAATGCAATGAGACGTGATCGTTTTTTATCTATTCTTAAGTTTTTACATTTTTCGGAAAATACCACAGCCAGAACTGAAGATCGGTTGTACAAAATTCGAAACATTATTGAAGCAATTGTGGATACATTCAAGTTCTGTTAAACCTGGCAAAAAATATTGTTATCAATGAAAGTATGGTTCCGTGGAGAGGACGTCTAAGCTATTAAACTTCCACAACATAAATAGACAAAGGTTATGATTTGAGGAAAGGATTTCACTGAGATAACAAAGGATTTTAATTCTCAATAAACATTCAGGTAAGTACGCTATTTTTTATTTAACTATTTTCTATTTAATCTGAAATCAATAACAAATTCTGAGTTGATTGGTTAAAGAGAGGTCAAATCTTTGGTGAAGCAGAAGGATTTTACATGGCAAAGCAAGACCAAGTTATAGCAACAAGGGCTTACAGGTGACATATTATCCTAAAGGATAACCTCACAGATAAATGTTGCCTCTGCTTGAAGTCTCACGAATCAATTCAGCATGTTACAAATGGAAGTGAAACTCTGGCTGGGACAGATTATTTGATGAGGCACAACAATGTGGCAAAAATATTTCAGCAAAACATCTGCAGAAAATTGGGGTTACTGGACAATGATGTGGTCACATACTATCGTTATACTCCAGAAAAACTAGTTGAAAATGAATATATAAAAGTTTACTGGGATGAGCAAATTATTATGGACCACAGAGTAATGCATAACCGACCAGATATTCTGATTATACACAAAAAAGATAAAATAGCCAGAATAAAAGACATAGCTGTCATCTTCAAACGGTCTCGTATTAAAAATCACTAGAGAAGGTGATCCATCAGAGGAAGTATGGGGGAGAACACAAGAAAGCTCTACATGAATTGGCGCTGACCATCTGGGAAAAGGAAGTTATGCCCATGGAATGGGCAACAGCCATTATCTGTCCAATACATAAGAAGGGAGATCGGACAGAGTGCGCTAACTATAGAGGGATATCGCTCCTTTCATGTGTCTATAAGCTGCTCTCCAACATTCTCTTTTAGAGGATCCTCCCGTATGCTGAAAAAGTATTGGGAAGATACCAGGCTGGATTTCGGAGAGGACGCTCAACCACTGATCAACTGTTCACCCTCAGGATGATCCTAGAAAAGAGTATGGAGCATCAGATAACCCACCATCTATTTGTGGATTTTAAAGCAGCACATGACAGTGTTGATAGAACTCAATTATAGTGTTCTGGATGAGCTAAGCATCCCACAAAAGCTCATCCGCCTAGTCAAGATGACCATGCAAAGCTCAAAGTGCATAGTATGTGTTGGTCTCGATGTCTCTGAAGAGTTTGAGGTGAACAGTGGGGTACGGCAAGGGGATGCCCTCGCTTGCCTATTGTTCAACATGCAGAAGAGAGAGCTATGAGAGAGGTACCATAGCTCATACAGACCAGTGGAACAATCCTCAATCGCCTGACCCAGCTTCACGGATATGCAGACGACATTGATATTATGGGAAGGTCTGAACAGCTCTCAGATAAGCGTTTACAGCCCTTGAAGCAGCTGCAAGACGACTTGGTATAGAAGTCAATGAAAGAAAAACCAAGTACATGAGAGTTGGTGGTGAGGTGGATCTGAACTCTCCGTTTGAAGTGGGATCTTTTAAGTTCGAGAGAGTTAAAAGCTTCATATATCTTGGGTCTGAAGTGAATAGTAAGAATGACATAACTCAAGAGATACAGAAAAGGATCACTGCTGCCAATAGATGCTACTTTGGACTTGGCCGACACTTTAGAAGTAGATACCTCTCAAAGAAGACCAAGATATATATATGCAAGACCCTCGTACAGCCAGTTTTGTCATATGACTCAGAGGGTTGGACTATGATGAAAAGTAATGAGATGAAGCTGAGTGTGTTGAGCGAGGAGTCCTCAGGAGAATCTACGGCCCAGTGAAGATAGGTGAGGTCTGGAGGAGAAGGAAAAATAGGGAACTCAGCTCTCTGTTTGCCTACCTCGACATCGTCACTTTTATTAAACTTGGCAGACAAAGATGGGCAGGGCATGTGGCTAGAATGGACGCTACTGAAATATCGAAAAAGGTTATGACCCAGAAGCTGCACTCCACAGGAGGAGTAGGAAGGCAGAGGATCAGATGGCTGGACAGCATAGTCAGTGATGCCAGAACTTTACTTGGCATTCGGAACTGGAGAGCTGGAGGCTCTTAGAGGAGGCCCAGTCTCGGAGACAGGGCATTGTGCCACATATGTATGTATGTATGTAGAGAAGGTGCAGAAGAACTTGGCCTTGACCTTCAGAGCTTGAAAGTAGCTCAAAAAGCAGTCCTACTTGATACTTGCAGGATTGTAAGACAATTTTTAAACAAATAAATAGCACAATATCATTTACAATCCCTTGAATTTCTGGGAAGAAGATAATAATCCAGAATAAGGAGAAGAATAAATAAATAAAAGAAAATAAATAAGTTAAAATAAAATAAGAGACCTTGAAAAAAAAAAAAACTATATATATATATATAACTATATATATATATATAAACTATATATATATATATATATATATATATATATATATATATATATATATATATATATATGAATAAATATAATGGAAACAAAGGAAAAATATATAAGAAACTAAGAGTTTTATATCTTTAATTTTAAATTGATTCATATATGTCGATTTGTTTTAAATAATCGAATATTTTGTTAATGTGTGGACTATTTTCATTTAGTAAAGTTGCCAAATGGTATTGGATATCGGTCTCTATCAACTGCAACAGTCAGTAAGTGTTTAACAGTCATAGGTACGTTGCAATGGGCACAAATTGGTCTAGGTGTTCCAGTCAGCAAATATTGATGGGTGAAGGATGTGTATCCGAATGGTAGTCTTTTGTTGTCAGTACGACTTCTTGTCGTTTGCTACTTTGAATTGATGTTTTCCATGGATGTACTGTGTTTTAAGCTCTCTTAGTTTGTTTTCTGCCTTGTTGAGCCAGTTTACCTGCCCTTTGTTCATTACTTGCAATATCACTATTGAATATGGATCATTGTGAGGAATAACTAAGCATTCAGATGGAGGAATCAATGATGCAACTTTTGCCACTTCATCGGCTTTGCAATTGTCAGGACATCGTTGTGTCCTGGAATCCAGACAAATAAGACTACAATTTTTTCAATTTAGCTTGTAAAGCAGGTGAAGTATGAGGACTATAACAGGATAAGTTGTGTACACATTTCTTAGCATTAACAGTGAACTAAAAGAATCAGTAAAGAGCACGATGTTGTTTTTACTCTCTCCATAATATGCCTCCCTTAGTCCCAGGTATATTGCTGTCAATTCTGCAATGAGTGAATTACGATCAGGGGGAAGACTAGTTTGGACCATGGAGTCATCGACTATTGCTGCGGTTCCTACACCACTGTAATTTTTGGATCTGTGTGTGAATATCACAGTGCGTCCTCTATATCTACCCAAAAAATCAACAATTTGTTTAGTGACTCTATTATGCCTTCAATGGTGATAGAATTTGTACTTAGATTGATAGTGGGAATGTGTCAAGGTGGGATTTTTAGCTATGAATGTTGGAAAATTTGCGGAATTGTGAAGTTTAGGTCAGTGAGTAAGAGTTTAGCGTGTACATCGAAAGATTTTCGAGATCTTTTCCTGGATAAATATTCTTGAAATAATGGGTTTTCGACTGATATATTAGAACATTCTGATCAAAGAAGAGTTTCCTATTTTAAAATTTATTTTAACATTAACATATGTCGCTTATATTCTAATGGTGGATCTCCAGCTTCAACACACTAATTGTCTATCTTTGTTTAGACTTGTTCTGAACACGCCAGCTGCTAAACAAATTTCAGCATAGTCCACTCTATCTAATACTTTTAGTGCTGTGGGTGAGGCGGAAGACTACGCTATACATCGATAGTTGAGTAGAGATCACACATATGCTTTATAAAGCAATAGTAAGGTTTTTCTATCAGCTCCCCATTTAGTTAATTACTATTAAGAACTTTTAGTAGATTCAGATATTTGAAGCATTTGTCGAAAAGATACTTGATGTGATCCAGGTTAGTTTTTGATCTAATATCATTCCTAAAAATTTAATAGATGTGACATTTGATATTGCCCTTTTATTTAATTTTAATTTTGGTATCAATATTTTTCTTTTGCTATGAAATACTACTACATTGGTTTTTTCAGCAGATATTTTGAAACCTGTTTTACTTTGCCAAATATATAAATCATCCATAATGGATTGCAATCTATTATCGTATCTTGAATTGATTAAGTGGTTATGTAAATTAAAATATCATCCACGAATAAAAGAGTTTTAGCAGGTTCAGATACAGATAATTAGTGATCCCATCAATGGCTATGTTGAAAAGTGTTGGGCTAAGCACGCATTCCTGCGGTACTCCATTAATTTGTGTCTGTTTTCGAGCAACTTACATACCATACCATATCAAAACTTTTCAATGTCCATGGATACTACTACAGTTATTGAATTGGATATGAATGAATCAGACATCTTGGTAATATAAGCACTTTCTTTCAAATATCAGAAGCATGACCTTATCAGTTCTGGTGAAAGCCCATAGTTCTAACCCCTACATAAGAACTGGGCACACCAAGGTCATATTAAAATACGGATTGGGATACATAATATTGAATAAGCAAAAAAAAAAATTATAATTTATATATTAAATAATTTCCAAATATATTTTATTTAATTTATAATAATTTTAAAAAATCTCTTAAATAAAATTGACTTACACTAGGATGACTGTGATAGTCAGCATTGGCAGTTTTACGCCTCACCTTCCTCTATAAAGGACGACATCTATTAACAGTTGATACTGAGATCTTGATATTCCCTCAAGATATTACAGTGTCCTACCAACTTTGCCAGTTATCATTGAGATAATTCTAAGACTTTTTTTATAAAAAAAATATAGAGTTTATTGAACCAGTACAGTTACTAATAAACTGACAGTCCATAAAATTACCAGAAAGAAGAGTGGCATGGAGACCAGCTCTAGTTAGACTGAGAATGAGGTACGAAATTTGGTCAAGCTTAAATAGCTTTAAGGAGGCTTATTCTAAGAAAGTTAATGCAAAGATTAAGAGCTTCCACGACATGGCTGTTCCCATGATGGGATTCTTAGTAATTGATGAAAATTGCGGGAATAATGCAGAGTAATATTATAAGATATAAGGGAAAACATAATACATAACTTCTCCCTTCTTAGACACGAATTTCCCCATTTTGGGTGAATGAGTTAGAATTTTAGTTTTATAATAATAAGAAATAAAAATTACAAATGTAATAATAAAGATTACAATAACAATAAAAATATCGATAAAAGTTGGATATTTAAAGTGTTAGAATCATTTGTAAATTTTATTGTTACAAGGTATGAAAAATGTGAAGTTTTTAGTTCATAAAAGTATACATTTTTAATTTCAAGAGTTGTATTTAAAAGTTGTGTGGCTTGAATATTTAGAGTTTGTTGATATAATAATATTATAGAACCATATGTTTTAGTGAATGATAAAATTGTTTTATTATGATAAAAAATAGTGTTAAAGTTTATTTTAATTAAATAAATTCCTTGCATATGGTAGTTTATGGTATCTTGGTTATGTTGAACTTGAAGATCATCTGGGTTGTAAAAGGCTGTAAGGATGTAGGATGTTTCTGAAATTACTTCAATCTGGTTTCCTGCCTGACCTAGACAGGAGCATAGAGTACAGAATAACACAGAGAGGCCTTCCCAGTATAAAATGAGTTTACGGGTTGAGCCCTGTTATATAACAAACTACTCTGTTATTTTCAAATTTATTGACATCCTTATTTTTAGTAATTGTTTTATTGTGATTATTATTTATACTAATTTGTTATTTATTACCTATTATTATTAAATTAATCCATTTTTAATTGTGGCTTATGTGACAAATCAAATAAAGTAATGACGCTTACTGGTAATACAAATTTATTGTCCTTTAAAATGAATGATTTTGGTTAATTTGTGTCACGATTTCTTTTTTAATATTTTCGTTTAAATCTCTGATGTGTTATTATTATTATTATTTTAGAAAAGCTAATTTTACCTATGCTTTCAATTAATCAATATTTATAATTGTTTTCCTCCTCATCTACAAAATGGTTTTGAAATTGTAAAAACTTGTATTCTGTAAAAGCTCTCCTAATTACAAAAAAAAAAAAAAAAAAAAAAAAAATAATAAATTTCAGAAAGGTGGCGCATAGATATATATATATACAAAGACTCCAAACAACAATTAAATTCAAAGAGTATTTGATGGCAATTTCCGATGTGATGCACAGAATTTATGGAAAAATTTGATATCAATAAAAAATCGAGGAGGTCTAGTTCAACCAGCATTTGATGCTATTAAAATCAGTAGAATATGTGACAAATTATTCACATTGAAATCAAATATTTAAAATGTTGATCTCTTTTTTTTTTTTTTTTTTTTTTGTAATTAGGAGAGCTTTTACAGAATACAAGTTTTTACAATTTCAAAACCATTTTGTAGATGAGGAGGAAAACAATTATAAATATTGATTAATTGAAAGCATAGGTAAAATTAGCTTTTCTAAAATAATAATAATAATAACACATCAGAGATTTAAACGAAAATATTAAAAAAGAAATCGTGACACAAATTAACCAAAATCATTCATTTTAAAGGACAATAAATTTGTATTACCAGTAAGCGTCATTACTTTATTTGATTTGTCACATAAGCCACAATTAAAAATGGATTAATTTAATAATAATAGGTAATACATAACAAATTAGTATAAATAATAATCACAATAAAACAATTACTAAAAATAAGGATGTCAATAAATTTGAAAATAACAGAGTAGTTTGTTATATAACAGGGCTCAACCCGTAAACTCATTTTATACTGGGAAGGCCTCTCTGTGTTATTCTGTACTCTATGCTCCTGTCTAGGTCAGGCAGGAAACCAGATTGAAGTAATTTCAGAAACATCCTACATCCTTACAGCCTTTTACAACCCAGATGATCTTCAAGTTCAACATAACCAAGATACCATAAACTACCATATGCAAGGAATTTATTTAATTAAAATAAACTTTAACACTATTTTTTATCATAATAAAACAATTTTATCATTCACTAAAACATATGGTTCTATAATATTATTATATCAACAAACTCTAAATATTCAAGCCACACAACTTTTAAATACAACTCTTGAAATTAAAAATGTATACTTTTATGAACTAAAAACTTCACATTTTTCATACCTTGTAACAATAAAATTTACAAATGATTCTAACACTTTAAATATCCAACTTTTATCGATATTTTTATTGTTATTGTAATCTTTATTATTACATTTGTAATTTTTATTTCTTATTATTATAAAACTAAAATTCTAACTCATTCACCCAAAATGGGGAAATTCGTGTCTAAGAAGGGAGAAGTTATGTATTATGTTTTCCCTTATATCTTATAATATTACTCTGCATTATTCCCGCCATTGTCATCAATTACTAAGAATCCCATCATGGGAACAGCCATGTCGTGGAAGCTCTTAATCTTTGCATTAACTTTCTTAGAATAAGCCTCCTTGAAGCTATTTAAGCTTGACCAAATTTCGTACCTCATTCTCAGTCTAACTAGAGCTGGTCTCCATGCCACTCTTCTTTCTGGTAATTTTATGGACTGTCAGTTTATTAGTAACTGTACTGGTTCAATAAACTCTATATTTTTTTTATAAAAAAAGTCTTAGAATTATCTCAACGATAACTGGCACAGTTGGTAGGACACTGTAATATCTTGAGGGAATATCAAGATCTCAGTATCAACTGTTAATAGATTTAATTTATTTAAGAGATTTTTTAAAATTATTATAAATTAAATAAAATATATTTGGAAATTATTTAATATATAAATTATAATTTTTTTTTTTTGCTTATTCAATATTATGTATCCCAATCCGTATTTTATATGACCTTGGTGTGCCCAGTTCTTATGTAGGAGTCAGAACTATGGGCCTTCACCAGAACTGATAAGGCCATGCTTCTGGTATTTGAAAGAAAGTATTAAGAATTTATGGCCTGATTTGAGAGGGAAATATTTGGAAAAGGAAGAATGAGGAACTTTCAGGGCTGTATAATGACATTGATGTGGTTCATCAAGCTCAGAAGACTACGATGGGCGGGTTAAGTGGGAAGAATGACAGATATTGAGGTACCTAAGAAAATGCTAACCAATGGCCAACGGAGAGTGGGTCGGCCTTATGTGGAGTGAGCGGACTCCGTTATGTTATTCTTGGTACCCGAAACTTGAGAGCTACTGCAATAGACCGAACCAACTAGCAGAAGTTTTTGGAGGATGTCCAGGGGTCATGATAATGATATGTATCTCAATCAGTATTTCATCATTAAAAAAAATGAAATAATTTGAAAAATGAGCAAAAAATAAAATATTCAATTCCAAAACTTTAAAAGAATGCTATTAGTCTTTCAAGTTGAGATTCTAGCAACAAGTACTGTGGCCCAAACCCTGATTTCAGGTTAATCAGGTTAGGTATTGAAAGCCAAGCAGCAGTGGGTGCATTCAGAAAATTTACAACTCAATCCAAAATAGTATAAGAGAGCAAGAATAATTAGAATAGCCTCTCCTACTAAGTTAGAGTTGAGTGAGTACCTTGGCATTCAGGTATAATAGACTGTAATAAAGCAAATATACTGGCCAGGAACGTTTCTCAATGGGCTCATATTGTATCTGAGCCCAGGTTTTGAGCTAGCTTCATCTATGCTTAAATGAAAACTAAGACAACTATTAACAGAAGAAATTAAAAAGAAAAAATTATATAGTATAAAATTTATTGGAAACATCAAAAATACACCTAAATATTTTAACATTATATGAAAACAATGTTTATTTATTAAAAATAATTTTTTTTTTTGTGATATTTTTCAAGCAATATGGGTGCATTTCCATGCCACATTTTTTACAAATGTAAATAGTCTCTGATATACACCAGTCTCATTGTCTTCTTTTGCCATTTTCAGATATTTTGATGATGTATCTTACATTAGTTACTGCATTGGGAGCAAAAGGGATAATCTTGAACATTTCCCAAGATAGGATATTTTTGTAAACGATTTTTGAGCAGTGCCTTAAGGTCCTACTTTAGAGTTGATTAAGAATTGCACCACAAAAGAGCAAAACTCGACATGGGTAATTTTTTTGTCTGCTACCATGTTGTAAAATTTCCATGTATTTACGTCTGTAACTTGAATCCAGTAGTCCGATGTTCCATTGTCATGGAGATCAATACCTTCTATATGCTTGTTATATGATGATATAACACTTTGTTGACAAATCATATCATGCCTTTTGGTTTTTCTATTATACCTTTTTGCTTTGCATAAAGGCTTCAAACTTCCGGTATTTGTACCAATAGTGAGAACAGCATTATAACGCCAGTGTATAAAAACTATTTTTCCAGTTATATCGAAAAAATAACCATATTTTCTTTTACTTTTCTCTTTCACTGGTATGAGACACAGTACCCGTTCACAGTACCCGTGGCAAAGAAATTCATTTCAATCAGAGTCGAGGACAAATGGTAACTTGGAAAAAATTGTTGAAATATATAACATTTTTTTTTGTGGATACTTTATGATTTTTAATAGCTTCTTCACAACTTTTTTCCGTAAGCAATAACCCTGATTTATTAGCCATTTCTTTGGAAGCACCACTACAGAAAAAAAAGCTAAAAATGTATCTATTTGAAGATGCTATACACCATAGTTTGAATCCAAACCTTACTGGCTTTCCTTGAATGAACATTTTAGCTGAGTGTCTCCCAAAGTACGGAACCATTTTGCTATCGATAGATTATGGGAAAACACCAAATTGCATGAATCGTTCATTTAGTTTCTCAAATAATAATTTTTGCGAAGGAGTAATTTTTGCAAATTTATCATTTTTATCAAGAGAATCACTATCTGATAAGTGAATATATTTTTTTATTTATTTCCTCAAAACAATTTAGTGACATAGTACCTCATATAAACTTTGCATCTTTATCTTTAGACCAGCAAAATTTTAGTTGCGGGAGAGAGTGGTATCCAGTAAATATCAGAATTCCTATAAACTTACCAAAATCCGGTGCACTCATTTTGAAGCCATGATTATTATTATCGCTTGCACATTTCCAAGAGTATTGAACTATTCATTGTTTTCAATTGGGAGTTGAATACAAATCAAATATATCTTTAGGGCTGTATGAACCATATGATCTTTGGAGGTCTTCTAATTTTGCAAGTTCCACATTTTCGGGATAACTATCATAAGAAGGTAGCAGAATTAGGCCATGTAGTCTTACCTTTGGCTTTGATAGGTGCTTCACCTTCAATATTTTCAACATTAGCTAGATGAAATTCTATAGTACCAACCACATTCCGCAGTTCAAATTCATTTCCATCCTGTACTGTCAAAATTTCATCAACTAGGTCTTCATCATCAGTCAAGTAGTCAACATCTTGTGGAATGACGACAACATCCCCAATTCATCCTTCCAATGATTTTATACTTAGTTTTTCAAAAATAACTCCAAAATTCTTCTGCTATAGAAAATTTCTCAAATTTACTCATAACTATAAAATTTATTACTTTACGTTTACATCTAAACTTACAAAACATACATAATATTCTACTTACCCCAAGTGTGAAAGAAAAAACAAAAATAAACTCAAAAGCACTGAAAATGGTAAGAATATGAAGTAAACGGTCCTTCAGTTGTAACTGGAATACAGAGGTTGAGTAAAACACGAGTTGAATAAAAAATCTGGGTCTGGGGATATCCCATTGTTGCATGAGCGCAACTTGACATTTTATCTCAAAACATTCTCTTGGAAAATGATCTTATTACTTGTTTTGGTTTTTTAAAATTCAGTTTATACTCTGTTTCAAGTAATAATCAAGTTATTTGTCTTCTGGTTATTCATTGAACCCATTTTGCTATTTTTTACAATAACTTAAAAAAAAAATACTACTCTTCAATGTTTAACAATTTATTTCTTTATTATGAACCCTTGAGAACATTTTAATATCATTCTAACATATATAAACACAATAAGATATCAATGTTGTGTAAACACAACAGTGGGAGAAAATGGGTTAACACACATTTAATTTGATATTTAAAGCATAATTTAAGAAAGAAAAATGAAACTGCTCACTAAATAATATGGTTGTGATGTCATAACTCATATTATATTTCCCCACTTTAGTAGAGATTGTATCACTGATCACAAAATTAGCAAAATAGTCCCCCAGGTGCGATAGAGAAAATATATTCATTATTTGAAGTAAATTCTGAATGGACTTTCTCAATGTGATAATTAGGAAAAAAATAGTAAATTGTATATGTTTTAGATAAAATGGGTGAGCAACAATCAGGTGAAAAAAATTCATAAGCATGCCAAAAACTGTTGTTTTTTTCACGTTTAACAGGCAATTTTAAAATAAAACATTGTACGAATTAACGCATACAAAAATAGAAAAAAACGAATGAGACAATTGAAATCGGCCAAAAACTTGTAGAAAAAAAAAATTAAAAACCGCAAAGTATGGCCATTTTTGGAAATTTTATTACACTTTTTTTATTGTCACAGGAACTTGTTTTGGGGCTTAAATTGTGGCTTTTGTCAGTGCCTACCTTCAATAAAAATTGCATGTAAAAATAATAATTTTTCCGTGAAATTGTTTTTACATTTTTACTATTTCACGGAAATGTGAGGTTCGATTTAATACCTAAAAAATGCGCAGGAAAATCAGACATTTTCTTGCTTCGGCTACTCAGAGTATGAAAGTGGTGGGGAAGTGTTCCAGTGCTCCCTTGCCTCTATCAGACGAAACAAAAATCCCGATTTTCAAATGTGCTTTTTAGATATTAAATTAAACCTCACATATATTACATAAAAATAAGGTTGTAGAGCAACTCCTCGGGAACAAATAGCGGTTTAAAAATCACTCTAGGTCCTTTTTGAGTCTTGTTCAAACCTTTTTTCAAGAACGCCTGTTTTTACATTTTCTCAATTTCCGGGAAAAGTTACTATTATTTTTAGATAAACATTTATTGGAGGTAAGCACTAACAAAAGCCACAATTTAAGCCCCAAAACAAGCTCCTAAGACATTTACAAGCCCTGTAATAAAATGGCCATATTTTTCGGTTTTTAATTTTTTTTTTTTGCAAAATGTATTTGATTGATTTCAATTGTCTCAAGCTCTTTTTTTTTTTTTGTCTTTTTATGTGCTGTTGCAAACAATTTAGATCTCAAAGGACAACTCAGTTTACTACCGGATCTGGAATTCAATCATCGGAAAAAGAAAAGTGGGTCAAGACACAAAGCTACACCTGTTAAATTAAGTCTGTGTACCTCCCGGTCCTTCTTTATGAAGCTGAGAGCTGCCCTATCTAGAAAACAATAGAAAACCGATAGCTGAGGTGGTTTGGACATGTCTGCTGCATGAAACAACATAGGGAACCTATCAAAACAATAGAGCTGAAACCATTGGGCAGGAGGGCGAGAGGTAGACCCAGGAATTCCTACTTAGGCCACATCGAAGGCATTGATTGACGACAACAAAAAACTGCTGGCGAGATGAGGAACATGGGGGGCCGAGACGCCTGGCGCCTTTGGCTGGAAACGTACCCACGCTGAGAGGCAAATGGGTGGAAGAGAAAGAAGAAAAAGAAGCGTACAATTGTTGTTTAAAAAAAAATGTATGCCTTACACGTGAAAAAAACAAACAATTTTTGGCACAGCGTGTTTATGAATTTTGTTCACCAGGTTGCTACACACCGATTTTATCTAAAATATATATGATTTGTTTTTACTATTTTTCTCCTAATTATCTCACTGAGAATATCCATTCAGGATTTATTGAGAAAAATAAATTATCGCAACTGGACTAAAACCATTAGGTCTCATAACTAGAGGTTTGCAAAGGATATTGAACTGCTCTGGCGGAATTGGACGACTCAAAATAGACATCATAGGGACTGATGCTACCATAAAAAAAAAAAAAAAATAATAATAAAAATACAAGACTAAGATTCAGGCACCGAAATAACAGAACTACTTACCTTTGCTGTGGGTCAAGAAGATATTCAGTGTTAAGTGGATTTACCACCTGAGTTAATGTTATATATGCATATTCAAAAGCCTGTCTGACATGGAGTGCACCATAGGAACCTCGCCCAATATCATTGCCAGGAGTCAGTGGGTCTTCTATGCATAATACTGATGATCGATGGCCATCCTTCATGTCTTTAGCCAACTAGATATCAATAAAATCATTTTACAAACAATATCAAACATTATTTCAAATAATATAATTAATGTAAAACCTGAAAAACAAATGATCATGTTCCTTTATTAGGGTTTTTCTTTGAGTAGTAAAATCATAATCGTAAATGAAACCATACCAATAAGTAGTATCAGTGTTTTTCCAGCTTTTACTCTAGTGGAAGAGGGAGGGGGGGGGGGTTCAATTTTCTATTCTAATATTTTATTCTCTGTTTCCGGAAACTTCTTATGAAACAGTATCTGAAGAAGTTCCTGGAAAAAAAGAGGAAAAAATATTAGAAAAGAAAATTGAACACCCTTGAGAAAAAGGCAGAAGAAAACTGATAATGACAATCCAGGAAAGAATTTTAAAAACCACAAATATGAAGAGCTCTGAACTCCCCACACCTCCTCCCAAAAACAAAGACAGATACAAATATACAATAAGATGAGATAAGTATCAATAAAAAATAGACAAGATTAATGAATTAAAGCTGTCTAGGGTCCTAAAAGAAAATCGATCCCCTTTTTTTCCACCCCAACTAGATAACCTGTACTACCTTTATCTTTCAATTTTTTTTTTATATCTATCTATTTTTTTTCTATCTATTTGGTTTAAGGTTTCAACATTATCTTTTTCAAAGGTTCATGGTTGTGCAGAGATGTCCTGATAGACAAATTCGAGCTATCCACCGGCTTGATCCATATTATTCTTCTGGCCTTAAAATGCATACTAATAAGTATATTACGCGTAGAAATAGTGGTCCCATTGCCCAGCTATTATATCACAGTCAGCCACTGGCCCTCCAGGTTGGGGGTACCACTTACACTAATGTCAACACATTCACCCCTAGGTAGTAGGGGTGGAAAGGGGAACCAGTCTGGTGGCTCTAAGTAGGCAGACAAAAAGGACTCTGAGGATGAATAAAAACGAAAAAGTTCTCCTTAAATTATAGTGGCCCCACAAAAAGAACAAGTTTAATATAAAGAACAACTTTCTTTATGTATTTATGTTTTCATAGTGGAGCAGCGATTTTCAAGTCTTTTTACTGAAAATGAATCCAGCTCCATAAAGTTGTTCTTAATGTTAAATCCTAAAGAAAAAACAAGTTTGGAACTGGAATCATTTTCAGTAAAAAGGTTCGAAGATCACTGTTCTACTATGAAAACATAAATGAAAGAATAAGCATTCTCAAAGTCACTCCAGGTTATATCTGTTCACGCACCTACCGAGGATAAAAGCGAAGAAAAAGAACTATTTTTTGAGGTACTTGGAAGATGATATGAAAAAGATCCCAAAGTACGATATGGTCATTATAATGGAGTATTTAATACCCAAACAGGAAAAGAATGCTTCAAGAAAGATATAGCGGGTAAGTATACTCTTCACGAGCAATTCAATAAAAATGGCAAGTTCTTCAGATGACTTCTTCAACAAGGAGCTTTGCTAACCCCTTTCCTCCGATTTGGTAACCCCTTGATGGTCGCGGAGTACTAGTCTAACAACTCGTGATTGCAAACTCGAAGGAATTATTAGACGAGATCCACGGACTACTATGTTTTCAATAGTTACTGCAACTCCATCTTTGATGGATCAGTATTGAGACAATCTTGAGTCCGACCAGTCTCTCATATCGACGGCATCAATGATTTTCTTCAACGTGGGATCACCCAGGTTTTCTTTCCCAATATCTTGATGGGAAATTCTGGATACCAAATGTCACAAGACTGATGAAATCTCCAATGCTTAGCAGAGCTCTATTCTTGATTGGATGATGCGACATGCAACCGGAAGGGTTATCTTTTCCAGATATATGAGACGGTAAATTTGTACCCAATCATCTTGAAAATGAGTCTTTCCAGAAGGGGTGAAGTCATGAGATCTGATTTGGTTAAAAGTGACACCAGAGGATTATGGTCGGTGTGAATGAAAAACTGAGCTCATAATACTCCTAATACCTTTCTCTCGATTTGGCTATACCTTTTTAGTACATCTGACAAACTGAAACATACACAAGCTACTATGGCAGGTTTCTTATCCCCTGCTTGTGCTAAAATTGCACACAGCTCCTCAGGCCCAGCGTTATAGAACAAATGTAGAGGTTTCTGTTTATCAAAGTACTTTATGGACATGGCGTTGCTGACTGCCTCCTTGAATCATTCTGGGCAATCTTGTTTCCCCCATTTCCACGCAGTATCCTTCCTTTCCAAATTTCAGAGAGGCTTAGTTAAAGTTGCCAAATTGGGTATAAATCTGGTAAGAAAATTAACCATGTCCAAAAACTTCTAATACCGTGTACGCCAGTTACTGCCTTCAACTTGAGGATGGCCTTATTTTTGCTAGGATCAATGGAAATTCCATCATGTGAAAATAAAAACCCTTGTGCGGTACACTGTCTTGATTGAACAGGCATTTTTCCTCATTTAAAGTAAGTCCAATGTCCTATAACCTTTTCAAGACGGTTTGTAAAATGCAATCATGCTTTTGATCTGACTCAGCGAAAATTAACATGTTATCATTGACATTTACACATCCCTGGAATATCTGCTATGACCTTCTATATAGTGTTTTGAAAATTTTAGGTGTGGGGTTACTACCGAAACTCAGTCTTTTGTACCTAAACAGGCCAAATAGAGTCGCAAACGTAGTGGTATAGCATGAATCAGGATGTAATTCAAGTTGATGAAAACCCTTATTTAGGTCTAATTTTGAAAAAATAGTCGATGCATTAATTAGTGCAGCAATTTCTGGAAAAGTGAGAGTTGGGTGGAGTTCCTGTTGAATAGCTTCATTTAGTTTCCTCATATCCACACAAACTCTCGCACTCACCTCGTTTTTAGGAATGACTATTACTGGTGAAACCCAAGATGTTGGTCTCTCAGCCTTCTCAATGATGTCCATTTCCAACAACTTATTAATTTCAGCTGCCAATTTCTCTCCGAGGTGGAAAGGGGTTCAACTAAACAATACAGAAGAAGGTGTAACATCAGGACTTACCTGTACTTTAACAGAAAAATTTTTCAGTATGCCAATCCCGAGAAAAATACTAGAGATTTTCTTCTTGATCAAGTCCTTAGTGTCAGATATTCTAAGAGCCAGTGAAACAATACCCAATTCTCTGGCAGTTTCACATCCTAATAGCAAATCTCCTTTTTCCACTAACGACCACTTTAGCTCTCACAGTGCAATTCTTCACTACAAAATTGCATTTATACTCGCCAAGCAATTTCATAGTCCAGCCCTGATCCGCTTTAAGAGAGCAACGAGCATGTTTCAAAGCAGGAGGATTAATAAGTTTCTCGTAATTTCTTCTTCATTAATTATATTCACCGAATAACCATTATCTATGACGAAATCAATGGATTTACCAAACATTTTCAATTTATTTGTTGGAATTCCCTTATTTTTGTGTGAGTTTAAAACATTAAATGGCAATTCAGCATCAGAATCACAAGCAGATGACTCACACTTTCCATCTACGGCCTGATTGACAGTACGATTTTTCAGTTTTTAAATCTTTCCTTCTTACCTTTCTCAGGTTTTGAGCATTCTTGGTGTATGGAAAATGGTTATAATTGCCACAAAATGGGCAGTGTTTACCCATAGCTGGGCAATCTTGTCCTCTTTTGAGTGATCATGCACCTCCGCAATTGAAACAAGTTCAAGAAACATTTTGCACAAAACCAAGACTAAACCCAGAGAATGAGGAAATTTGGGTTTTCACCCTCTCATCTGTTTTGCCGAAATCTAGAACATTTTGAAGAGGCATTCTGTCTTCTTTCACCATTTCTTTCCTCGAATTTTCACCTGCAGAACCAAGTAAAATTTTAACTTTTATTTCAAAGTCAACTCTTTCAGCAAAATCACAGCTCTTCATGAAAATAAATTCAAAAGATTCTATGGTCCAGGAAGATGCATTTCTTCATGCAGCACAATCCCTAATTGAAATATCATCCCTAAAAGAAGTATAGGAAGCCATGTTGAAAATGAAAAATAATACAGCAGCTGGAGAGGATAATATTTCACTAGAGCTTATAAAGCATGGGGGCCCTTAATCAAATACGATGTTTCACAAAATCATCTCCGAAGTATGGGAAGAAGAAACAATGTCTGAGTAGTGGAGTAATAGACTTATCTTTCTAATTTATAAGAAGGGAGACAAGTCACTCTGCAAGAATTATAGAGATATAACCTTGCCAAATATCTCTTGTAGGATATTTTTTATTATTTAAGTAAATAGGTTTCGCAACTTTTCTGAAGAGATAATATCAGGCTACAAGTTTGGCTTCAGGTCAAAAAGGAGAACTGTTGACCAAATATTTGCTTTGAGGCAAAACCTTGAACAAATTTATGACTATGGTCTGGATAAACACATTATACTTATTGAATTTCAGGAGGCTTTTGATAGAATCTCATGATATTCTCTTCTTAAGATTTTGGCTTATCAAATAAAATCACAAATCTGGTGAAAATGACATTTAGCCATGCCCTCTCTCTACCGAAACTCGTTCACCAATTCACACATTACATCGAGAAAAGCTATCAGCTCGTAACTTCGGGAAAAAATTAAGTATTCATACTAAATTAAGTATAATTAATTAATTAATTAATACTTAATTATGGACTGATATCCTTTCTCGATGTAAAATGAGAATGACTGAACGAGCTTCGGTAGAGAGAGGCTTACAACAGGCCATTGAATGTAACAATTCAAAATCAAACAAGTAAACGGCACGTAGTCTGATAATAAACTGAGAGCTCAGAAGTTTCTTTAATGTAAACAAATATCTAAAACAAGAGAAAGAGACATTACAGGACGTAAAAGCATTATGATTTATTTATTTATATTTTTCGGCCCAACTAATTCTTGTGATAAAAAGCTATAAAAGTGACTATTATATTTTTCAAAACAATAATATTATTTAATGAGCTATAGCTCACCCAAATAACTGTTTTTCGAGGATGAACGCATGTGGCACTAACAAGGGGAGGGCACAGTCAATGTGTCAACGATTTCAATCAAATATAAAAGACACTGAAACTATTTTATTTTTTATCTCGAGTTTGAAAAATGATATTAATGTGATATTTTCACTAAAAGATTTGTTTTTCACTATATATTAAAGTAAAAATACAAACATTAAAAAATAATTGTTTTTTTTTTTAAATATGATTGAAAAAATGTTTAGATTATTGGGTAAAGTAGCCTTAGAGATATTTTTACACCAAACATTTTGTCAGATCTTTATTCAGCGTACCAAAAAATCTTTATGCTGAAAACATCATCGAAATCATATATATTTTTTTTCAGTTTCGAGCAAACTACGGTTGTTAGTTTGGTTTATTTATTCCAATCAAATCTCACTCAAAGAAACAAATTTTAATAAACAAATAACCTTTAATTATTTTATTTTCAGTGATAATTAATTCAAAATTTAATAATCATAAAAAAATTAATAAAATACTTTTTTTTAATTAGCCAAATTTGTGAAAGGATAAAAAAATATCAAATTAATAGCTGGAAATCTCAATGCTAAAGCTGGAAAGGAAATCCATTATGAGCCCACAATTGGAAGACATAGCTTGCATGAAAAGACTAACAATAATGGTCAAAAGTTGATCAAATTCACAGTATCGAAGAATCTGGTTGTGGCAAGCGGTTTCCATATAAGGATATCGATAAAGGAACATGGACTACTCTAGATGGCCAACCTGTCAACCAAATCGACCATCTCCTGGTCAGCGGTAGATACGTAAGCAATATATCAGATTTACGGGTCTTCAGATGTGTTAATATGGATTCAAATTACTTCTTAAGCATTGCACACATCAAAGAACATATAAGCTGCCCAAGGAATGCATCAGCGCCAGTTATCAGGTGGTTTAATCTAAAGAAGCAAGAAATCCAGCACCATTACTCTGAGAAGTTGGATCAGAGACTTTCTTAATGGCCTACCAGCGAAGATATCGAAGAGGAGTGGACAAGATGCTCTTTGACCATCGAGCAAGCAGCAGAAGAAATTTTAGGCCCAGCAAAAAAAGATTTAATGTCTTCGTGGTTCGATGAAGAGTACAGAGCCCTCACAAATGCAAAGAACGAAACCAATAAAACCATGATCGATAGGCGGACACGGAGGACTGTTGAGGAGTATTGGAAAAACGTCAGAAAGAGAAGCGAGGACATCGAAAGAAGAAGAGACAACAAAATAATGCTAATCTAGAGGAACTGAAGACGTTTCAATTCAAAAATTAAGCTAAAAATTTTTTCCAGAGTCAACACTATCAGAAAACCATTTAAACAGATCCCAACTATGTGTATGAATGTGGGAACCCTAGTGACTGATGATAAAGCTTTCATGGAGGAAATATTTTGAGGCCTTACTTAATAGTGGAGAAGAGAGAGATAATCCTCAAGAACATCTACTTAATGAAGGCGAATTTTTTGTTGAAGCAATTAGTCGACTGAAGAATAATAAAGCTACTGGCACTGACTTAATCCCTGCCGAACTTTTTAAACAGGAATCGATGGAACTATTAAAGTGTTTAGACAACATGCTAATGAACATCTGGAACAGTGACTGGAGAAATACGTTGATCTGTCTCATACACAAAAAGGGATATATTTAAAAGCACCAACAATAGAGGAATATTTATGCTTCTCTATGCATTTAAAATCTTATTTTGCCGGCTTCTTCCAATTATTGAACGAGAGATTGGTTATTATCAATTATAATATTTAATTATTATCAATTATAATATTATATATTATCATAATATGTTGATTTGAATTACTTGGAGGACGAAAATAAATACGAATTATCGAGGGGACAAGATTGCATTGTTTTTATAAGAATTAAAGGGATATTTTCAAAGGATCAGAGAATCCATACGAATTCTCAGGAAGTACGAAGTACCGGGATATGAATATCGAGATTCTACTGTAATATAGTTTAAAATATTGGTATCATCGATATATCATTGTAAAATATCGATATATCGGATGTTAAAATATCGATTGAAATTGATCGGATTTTCAAATCCAACCTATCGGGTTTCGATATCCCGGACCTACCCAGTGGTACACTTGCTGCAAAATTTATCAGGACGTCGCATCATTTCAATCTGCCTCATACTGGAGTTTCAATGCACACTGTATGATAGGCCACAGAATTCCTATCGTTGATAAGCCACAGCAACAGTCTCTAATTTTCCATCAACCGAGATGGAGCGCTTAAATATTAAAAAAGAAAGTTGTTTTTACATAATTAATGTACAAGTACGTAAATTGGGAAAGTGGATTCATCTATATAACAGTGTGAAGTACTTAAAGAGAGCTTTTAATGTATACTTGATGGATTTCAGGGAAGATTATGACAAGTTTTTAATTATTTTCAAATGCCAATTCGATTCTTTGACGAACTCTCCAGTCGAATCAACGATGCACTACAAGGAAAAAAGACCTACATGAGATATCTAATACCTCCCTTGGATGGCAAAGACATTGAGGTTCATAAAAGAGTTCAACTCCATCTAATGAAAAGTTGTACATCCACATTTTCATCAGACATAGTGTTGAAAGTTGATCTGCTAACTAGGACTCCATCTTGACAAGCATCTCATATGGAATCCTCATACAAAGTAGAAATGACAAGAAACTACTCGTAGATTCTGATCACTTCAGCATTTACAAGACAAACTTCTAATTCAGACCGTCGCTACCATTCGCTAGTGGCTTCCATCGGTTGGCTTCCAGCTTGCTGATCATAAGACCGAGGCAGTTCTTATCAACAGCAGGAAAGTAAGGGAGACAATCACTCTAACCTTTGAGGATTATGACATCCAGTCCAAGCCATCAATTAGATACCTCAGGGTGCAGATCGACACCAAACTTCAGTTTGATGAACATCTGCACATAGTTAGCAGTAAAGCAGCACGAGCGACTAATGCACTGGCTCAGATTATGCCAAATATCGGGGGACCTAAAGAAAGTAGAAGGCTTCTGGCTACTGTGGCCAGTTCTACACTTTGGCTACAGCAAGCCATTCTAGTAAATTCATATGCCCGCAAGGCTATCAGTGTTTATTGAAGAAGCACCCTGCGAGCTGGTTGAGTGTTTCGCATTGTGTCCTATGATGCAGTGTATGTTATCGCCAATATGCCTCCGATTGACCTTCTGGTAGAGGAACAGAACCGGATATTCTGACGAAGACGAGAAGATTTGGATGCTCATTAGGCAATGGTAGCAGAACAAGAGAGAAATTAAACTCTTTAAAGATGGCAGAGACACTGGAATGCCTCATCCTCAGGAAGATGAAACCACTGCCTGATTCCTGACATTGCAGCATGGATATCACGGAAACATGGAGAGCTTGATCATTATCTAACCCA
Source organism: Rhaphigaster nebulosa (assembly GCA_948150685.1). Taxonomy (NCBI): domain Eukaryota; kingdom Metazoa; phylum Arthropoda; class Insecta; order Hemiptera; family Pentatomidae; genus Rhaphigaster; species Rhaphigaster nebulosa. The sequence goes on from OX411307.1 coordinate 17,237,793, forward strand.
GATGCTTACTGGGCATGGTTGCTTCAGGGACTTCTTAGCCCGATTCAAGCTGGAGGACCAATCATCGTGCCCTACTTGCGCCAGTGTGGATGAAATAGTGGAGCATGCGTTCTTCTGTTGCCCATGCTTTGCTAAAGAAAAGGAAGAGTTAGATAGGAACCTAGGACAGCAGTCAGTTCCGGAAAATGCAGCGCGTATCGGCAGGCAGCTCAGAGCACAGGAGCAAGAGAGGAGAGGCCAGGCAATGGCTTAATAAGAGGTCCAATGAAGAAGTAGACACATGACTATCCTGCCCCCCCGCGAAGTAATGCTTGACAGCAGTTCCGTGGGCTGACAATGATGAATAGGGAGATGGTTCTTTAGTGAGTAGGAATCTCACACTGTTGTGGATGTTTAGTCACACATCGTCTTACGAAAGATTTTCCTCCTATACTTATTAAAAAACAAAAAAAAAAAACATACAAAAGTTTAGCTCACCTCCTGTTTGCTGATATAAGTTCCTCCTTTCTTAGTTCTAATAGCAGTCACAATATAATTAAACTTGCGGCCATACAGTTCAAAGAACTCAATCAACAAAACACCAAGATTAGCATCCACGCAGTTTACATCAGGCCTTGGATGGAGCTGAAATTATGATAAATATTAATAATTAATATTCTTTCTATTAACAGTTACTTCATCAATTATAATTTAAGTAAATAAAAAGAGAGAACTGTGGCAGAATAAATGCATGATTAATATAGTAATAATATATCAATTCATAAATACAGTATGAGCATACAGTGGCCCCACCTTATAACATATGAGTGTTCGATACATTCATCACTTGCATATAACAGATCTAAGTCTATAAATAAGCTAAGCACCTATAATTTTTTTGTATATACAATGAAGAAAAAAAAGAAAGTTAAACACATACATAGCCGATTATAGTAGCAAAACTGCACCTATCACAAAGATCTACAAATCGCATTTCGATATCTTCAAAATTGAAGGATTAACACCATTTTAGAATCTTGTATTCTGAATGTCATTACTATTTTTCAGGCACCTCATAAACTGGAATCTCGGAGACATGATAAATCATTTTTATCTATTTTTTAATAGCCTTTCTATTAAAAATATTGCCAAGCCTGTAGGTTATTTTTTTCTGAAAAGTGCAAACAAGTAATTTCTGAAATGAATTTTCCACAATTATATAAGGGAAAATGATTGTAAAAATTCAAATTTATATGTTTACTAATTTAACAATTGGAATATTTTCTCACATTTGGGTCATTATGACTTCCAAATTTTCACAGTTCAGTTTTCCTCAATACTGTTTTGCGGGAGCCTCCTTACTTCAACAATAATATTAACATGTTCCATTAACCTTTAGACCCTTTCTTCTCCTTGCCGAACTTTAGATATTATACACTGTGGAAGACTATAGAAATAAGAGAAGGACTGAAAAAAGGATTCACCAGAGAAAGAAAATATCTTGGAAAAGGAAAGATGGAAGAAATCAAGGTGTATCAGGCCCTGAATGAAATAAGAAAGTTCTACCTCCTGATCTCACCAATCATTCAAGCCCCAATCAAATGTCTGTAAAAAGAGAAAGTTATAGGATGATGGAGGAACCACTTTGAAAACCTCTTAAATAGAGAATCCATAGGAGAAGACATGCACTAAGAGATCAAAATCAGTGGTGAAGAGTTGGAACCTCCAGATGAGAAAAATATTTAGGACACCATAGATCTGATGAGGAATAACAAAACCCCAGGAATGGATGGAATCTTGGCTGAGCTTAGGAAATATTTGGGTGTAAATCCTTCAATTTTAATGATATTGAAATGTGATTTGTGCAGCTTTTCATAATTTTTTAATTACTATAAATGAGTCAATTAAAAAGTGGGAATTATTAGCAAACACCAAGTTTTCTGCACGCATCAACTGGATGTATCGCGTTAAAGTTAAAAAGCAACAGTGGCTAGTGAAACTATAGAAGCAGACCTATGACTTTTTCCTCTGGCATTTTTTGATTGTCTATTTGGCTGTGAAAAACATTTGAGCCAAATTATATTGGACACCCATATACTAGGATGGCAGGACATTGATCATTTATATGGGTGGTTTCCTTTTCACCTGACCAGTGTTATAGCAAGGTTTCACTAGACAGAAAATTGTTTAAAATAAGAAAATGATATCCTAATTCTCCTTAGATTCTACATCTAACCTCCTGTACTACGGGGGTTTGATTTGAGGAAAGCGGGGAAATACACTGATGCTATCACCTTTCACCCTCAATCTATTTTTAGCACTTATTTTGGTTATCCACGTGGCACACAGCTACTAAGATCTGGTAGGTCTCTTACGCGTTTCCAGGTAATTGTCCTTATTTTAGTTAATTCATAAGTTATTTGTTGCTACTAAATTTAATTTGACAAAGATATTCTCTCGCTGAATACTAATGCCTTTAGAATCCTGTAAAAACTAAACTAGACGCAGGAACTGTGAGTCTTGAAGTAGTTTTCTACAAAGACCTGGTAGGTCTCTTGCCTGTTTTCAATGTTTGTTTATTCATAAGTTATTTGTTACTTAATTAATGCTAACTTAGTTACTAAATTAAATTTAGTAATTGTGCCATTTATAATAATCCATTTTATAATTTATATAGGGTGTCCCACCTCGTGATGTCAATACTTTAGGAGGTTATTCTAGAAGTCATTTGTAGTTAAATGGTGCAGAAATGAAATTTCTATCTAAACCCATCGAAGAGATATCCTATTTTTTGTGTATTTTTAAAAATACACGATTTTTTAGTGAAAAACTGTAATTATTTAATTTCTGGTTGATGTATCGTAAAAAACGAGGATATTTTCAAAAACTACATTAAATTTCCTATAAGGAACACCCCCTTTAAAATTATATTTATTCACACAAGCGGTATACAGTAATTGATAGCAGTTAAAAATTTAAAAATTAGTATTTTCTGATTGTGTTTACACTTTTCTAGCACAGCCAATTTTAGGCGCAGAGGTTTACCTCTGGGTCAAAAGTTGCATCAATTCATAAGCTTTAAAATGATACCCCATTCACCCAGAAAAATAAAGGTTTTGTGTAAAAAACTTTAATTTCCAATTCCAAAACCATAATTACGCTAAATTTATCGGCGGCGTAGAACAAAGAGTGAACACACTGAGAACATAATACAAAGAAGGAGGGGATTTTTTTTGCTTTTCTTTTTCTTTTCTTTTTTATTTTATTATAACAATCTAATGTTAGGAGAACCTATTTAGTCACTCACATATTGAAATTTCCATATTTGTGACGCGCCACGAGAAAAGGGAGCTTAGGATGAAGACCCAAATTTTTCACTAGATCATAAAAACTTTTTTCTAGTAAATGTATTTCTGAACATCTAAACTACATGTTAAATACTATTTTTGACGTTGGTCACTCTCAAGCATTGTGTAAGAGAGCTGTTTTGTGAAATTCCGCTTTAGACCGGACAGTTTTTCAATGGGAGCTTTCTTTTTTCTAAAATTATAATTTGTAAAAATTAAACTTAAAATCGTTATAATTCTGCGATTTTTGCCCCTAGGGAGCTACAGAAGGGCTCATTTGATTTGTCTCTTCTAAAAATTAGTTAGAAGAAATAGATTTTCATTTGTTCACCCTAAGCTCCCTTTTCTCATGGCGCGTCACAATAATTATTACGAAGGTAAATAAGGATTTTTTTTTTTTGAGCGAACACTCCTAGAACATAATAAAAATAAGCAGATTTTTTAAAAATTGTTTTATGAAACATATTAAATTTAAGACAATCATAAATTTAGTTCTTCCAAATTATTATAAGTAAAATGTATCTAGATACATAATGTCTTTTACACTTTAAAATAAAAATGTCTGAAATGTAGGTACCTAATAATACTAATTCTAATTACTACTCTTTTAAAAGAAACAATAAAATAAAAAATATTATTTACAATAAAAAAATACAAAACACGAAAAGTAAAAAAACTTGTTTATGAAAAGTAAAAGTACTCCTAGGGAAACTGTTAATAATAATACATAATATGTATAAGAATATTATTCTTAACATAAAAAAAAAAATCAATATTGAATTATTCAAATTAATTTATTGGCCCATTAAATGCTCAAAATGCCTCCCTGCCTGCTGTCTACACATATGAGCCCGTAATCTAACCGAATCAACGGCTTTGCGCAGAATGTCTCGCCCTTCTCTCCTCATGATATTGCTCTGCTCTTCAATCCTGGCAAGGAGTTCCTCCCTTGATGCTACAGGCTCGGAGTAAACTTTGCTCTTCAATGTTCCCCAAACGTGGAAGTCGAGAGGAGTAAGATCTTGAGGAGGGGATCAAGCAGGCCATGGAACAGGTCCATATCGACCAATCCAACGGTTTGGGAAGTGGTTATCCAACCAAGCCGTCACTTCTCTCCCAGGGCATCCATCCATTTGGAACCATGTGCGATTGATGTCAGGCAGGGGATCTTCAGGCTAATTAAAAAGAGGATACAACTGGTTTTCCAGAAGTTCCCTAAATAATTCCGCATTCATTCGTCTGGGCAATATTATCGGGCCAATTAGACGATTATCTACCACTCCCATCCATACATTTATGTTGAACTGGTATTGGAAGGAGGATGGCCTAACAGCATGGGGATTATCCTCCGCCCAGACATGAGTATTGCGGGCATTAAAAAGCCCCCCACGCGTAAAGGTTGCTTCATCAGACCACAAAACACGTCTAGGGAACCAGCGGTCTTCCTGGCACTGGTCTGCAAACCATTCGCAAAATTGTCTCCTGGCCGCCATGTCTCTATCCAGCAATTCTTGAACTGGGCTGATGTGGAAGGGATGTCTTCCGTCACCGACTAAAATTCGGTGCACTGAGCTGTGGGGGATCCCAAGTTGTGCTTCTGCTTCACGTACACTAGAAGAGGGGTTTTCATAAAAAAAATTCAGCACCTCTTCCTCACGTTCAGCATCCTGGACATCCCGTGCCCCGACAGCGATCCGGTCTCCCTCAGGGTATGAAAAGTAGAACAAAACGTTCTGCGATCCGGCAACCGTCTGTCTGGGAAACGACGACCATATTCACGGACAGCTTCCGAGGCATTTCCATTGGCAAAGCCATATACAAACACAATATCAGCGTATTCTTCAGTTGTGAAAAAATTAGGCATGTTGGTGGAAGCAAGTGCACCTCACCACTAGTAAAGTGATAATGAATGGCCATTTGATACTGGGAGCGAGTCTCGAGCTAGACAAGCACGGACAGGATTGGTTGACTAAAGGTATGAGCTTACCTTTGATCTATCTTTAGACATGAAAGTATTAGAAACATTATTATTATTATTATTCAATAAAAGTTCTTTTGGGTTGGACCATGCCACATTATTGTAAGCCTAGATTTTGCTCATCTTGCTGTGAGCCTCTTCAAGGTTAATATTGTAATGAAAAAATAAATAAATAAATAAAATAATTCAAATTTACCTATGTAAGTATGGAAATTTCAATATGTGGGTGACTAAATAGGTTTTCCACTCATTTTATTATTAAAAGAAAAAGAAAAGCAAAAAAAAATCTCCTTCTTTGTATTATGTTCTCAGTGTGTTCACTCTTTGTTCTACGCCGCCGATAAATTTAGCATAATTATGGTTTTGGAATTGGAAATTAAAGTTTTTTACACAAAACCTTTATTTTTCTGGGTGAATGGGGTATCATTTTAAAGCTTATGAATTGATGCAACTTTTGACCCAGAGGTAAACCTCTGCGCCTAAAATTGGCTGTGCTAGAAAAGTGTAAACACAATCAGAAAATACTAATTTTTAAATTTTTAACTGCTATCAATTACTGTATACCGCTTGTGTGAATAAATATAATTTTAAAGGGGGTGTTCCTTATAGGAAATTTAATGCAGTTTTTGAAAATATCCTCGGTTTTTACGATACATCAACCAGAAATTAAATAATTACAGTTTTTCACTCAAAAATCGTGTATTTTTAAAAATATACAAAAAATAGGATATCTCTTCGATGGGTTAAGATAGAAATTTCATTTCTGCGCCATTTAACTACAAATGACTTCTAGAATAACCCCCTAAAGTATTGACATCACGAGGTGGGACACCCTGTATATTGATTTGATTGAGTAATATTATTATTGTTGTCGATTTTTTTTTAAACATATTACAAATAAACTTTAAATAATATGAATCTACTTTCTTTATTTCAAATTTATTAAAACTTTTCATTACTTTACACTCCTGAAAATACTTTAGTTTCACGCCCGCACGGTAAATAAATCCAAAGATCATTCAATCAAGCGACTCAATAGCTTTAGCAAAGGAACCATTCCTCTAATCGAGCAATGAATCAAAGAATTGAACCTTCATGATTAATTATCGTATGAGCATGTAATGGAAAAGAACCAAAAAGTGTATGTTTTACATTCTAGTACATATGAAACCTCTCTAGTCATTGCACGCTCCCAGATTTATTTTCGATTGCGCGTTCCGACGGGTTAATGGATCACTAGGGTATGAATGAAAACTTATCATGATCTGACATAAGACATTTATCAATACAATCTTTTTTTTTTTTTTTACAACTTAACTTACTTAATTAAACCACACTACTTAACCCACCTGCAAGAAAGAGACAGTCATCAAAATGAGACTGTATGATGATATGCCACCATGAAAGACTTCATTAAGGTCTCTTTGTAGTAGGAACTGCTTCAAAACAAGTACCAATTTGCCAAGTGCTGGGAACTTAGTCTTGAATTCCTTGATGAGCTCTGCAGAGCGTAGTCCATTGTTCATATTAAATGATATGTCAATCTTTACACCAGACGATTTTTCAGTAAGTTTGACTATTGGAACCTGATTTACAGAACAAAATGAGCCAAATAAAAAAGACTAATAATGGATAAATTTAAAATAGAAGAAAATTTTACATAAAGTGTGATTTACAACAAAATCTAAGAAAAGACCATGAAAAAATAAGGTTATGGAGCATTTGGTTTAATTGTGATTTTAACATTAATTTAATTTGTTCTAAAATAAAACATAACAATTCTATACAACTAGAAAATATAAATTTAGACATCATAAATATATATAAGTTGTGTAATAAACAAATAGCAATTATAATCAAACATATTAAAAACAAAACTAATTATATTGGTAATTAATGTAAAACATAGGTCATAATTTTTCGCTGCATTTATTACCTACTCATATTTATCCAAATTATATATAATATTAAAGATGGTGAAATTCTCTATTAAAATGTTCTCATAACTATTTTTGATAAGCCTACTAGATACACGCAATAGATAAGACGCAAAAATCAGTATTCCATAATAACTTTATCCAAACAAATTTTAAAAATATTACTTATTTTACTTTCACTTACCTATAAACGGAATATATAGTAAGTGAAAGGTATTGTGATCGTGAAAGATTCCGGATCAGAGTTTTCAACAAAAATACACATTTTAAGGTCCCCTCAGTCCAAATAACCAAGTTTCACAAAATGCTGTGTGATGTGTGTGTGTGCCTGTCTGTGGTAAGTCTAGTTCAAAAACCTAAAGTTGTATGAACTGAAATTACGTGTTTAAGGTAGGTATATGGCTGGGATTTTACAGTAACTTTTTCAATAAAATCGAGTGATCAAAAGTACCCCTTTTTATCATTGGTTTTACACTTTTTAACCAATTTCTCGAAAATGACTAACAATTTTGATTAAACTCATTATATCAATGTACAATTAAATGGTATTTATTTAATATCTGTCAGGTCTTATCCTCATTGAAATAGTCTGACTGGGTTTAAATGCAGAATTTTCAAAATGGCTTCCTCTAAATTACTTTTAATTTTATTTGTTCGTAATAATTAACCTATATAGGGATTGATAAATTATTTGCCACTTCTATAAATTTGTTTTATTGAAAACTAGTTTCAAATGTTATACATTCATCTTCAGTTCAAGGTTTAAATGGATTATATCGAACAGAAAAGTTTGTATTGGTTCCTTCTACAAACTTTTCTGTTTGATATAATCCAATTAAACCTTAAACAGAAGATGAATGTATAACATTCGAAACTAGTTTTCAATAAAACAAATTTATAGAAGTGGCAAATAATTTATCAATCCCTAATTAGATTGATCCTACTATACCATCATGCGTATGTCAACTGATAATAATTAACCGTCTCTCATGGTTAGTTGCAATAAAAAATGGATAAATATAAACTTTGAAATAATTTGATAATTAACTAAAGTAGACGTGCTAATGTGTGAGCAGCCAATCAGAGGGCAGCATTTGGTCACGTAACCTATGGAGGGAAATTTGAATTTGAATTTTCACCTTGACCTAACCTTAACTGCCACGTGGTCTCACCTCAATCCTACCTTATCCACCATGTGGTCTCACTTTGACCTAACCTTAACCATCAGGATATGCCCCTTTTTGTCACGTGACCCGTGGCGCCTCCTGATCTATACTCCAGCCATATGTTTTAGTCACGTGACCCATTGCACCTTCTGGTCTATGCTCCGCCCATAAGGGCCTCACCACTTTTTTGTCGCATGATCGTCACGTGACCCGCGGCGCCTCCTGATCTATGCTCCAGCCACAAGGGCCACACCACTTTTTGGTCACATGATCCAGTCTTGTGACCAGCAGAACCTTTTGACCTGTGCTCTGCCCACAAGGTTTATCCCCTCCATTCATTGAAGGATCAGGTACCCAACTTATAGAGACTGAGTGTGCCCGGCCGCCATTTTGTTTTTTTCTGGGTAAAATGTAAACATGGACTTTGAAAACATAAACAATGGGTAGGACCCCTTAATTATATAAGAACTGTTGGACTTTGAACTGTTTATCTCTAACATATAAAATAAATAGTAGACCCCCTTAATCCTATAACAGCTTATGTAATTTGAACAGTTAATCCTTAAAACATAAATAAATAGTAGGGCCCCTTATTCCTATAACAGCTTTTGGACTTTGTGCTACTAATCCCCAACCTTTCTTATCTCGCTGAAACATAAACAAAATAACTTTTCAACATTCTACGCATTTTTAATCTCTAATAGTACAAACATTGGACTTATAAGGATCAACTTTTAATCCTTTAAGTTCCTATCGAACTTTTAATCCCTACAATATATCGACAAATCGAAACGACTGTATCATGCTGGACAAAGAGGTTTTCAAAATACACGAGTCAGTATTAATAACTGATAACATGTCGCAGTAAATTTTAATTGATGAACATTAATTCATACTCAAGCTTAATCAATGGACTTACAAATATATTGATAAATCGAAACAACAGGTTATACTAAATCGAAAGAGGTTATACTATATAGAAAACATAACTTTTAAATAGTTTTTTTATTAGCTCACGAGTCGGTATTAATAACTTCGAACACGATGCAGTAAATTTATATCAATGAAAATTAATTAATGCTTAATTAACACTAATTCTTAATTAGCACTAATAGTAGGGCTTCTTAATCTTTGAATAGCTTATGGACTTTGAACTGTTAATCCTTAAAAAGTTCAAATTTTATATGTAAACAAAACAACTTTTTAATCTTCTATGTATTTTTAATCTCTGATTGTATAATGAATGGACTTACAAATATATCTATAAATCAAAATGATGGTATCACGCTGTCCAAAGAGGTTATACTTTATAGAAGACACAACTTTTAAATAGTTTTTTATTAGTGCATGAGTCGGTATTAATAACTTTGAACACGATGCAGTAAATTTTTATTAATGAATATTAATTAATCCTTAATTAACACTAATTCTTAATTAGCACTAATCCTAATTTATATTTTATTGATACCCTGTCTGAATCGGATCAGAGCAGGTCGACTCATGCTCACTTCATAGCAGGTGATGGGGGTACTATGATCGGTGGTGAGGGAATCTCACAGCCAAACAGATTCAAGTATTCTCGTCCAGGAACCACATGACCATCGTGGCCTCTGCCATTTTGGCTCGAGACCTCAGAGATAGAACAAAGTTTTGCTGCCACTACTGCTAAAATTGTGAAAATATTCTTATGTTCCGAGTGCAACCCAGGTTATGAGATATAATTAACGACAACGAAGTGAAAGAAGATACTGACTGACACATCCGTTGAACAATTGAACGAAAAATAAGCAAAGAATCTTCAGAAGAAATTCCGATCTTCTGTACCAGTAAGCTTTGAAAGATGAAAGGAGAATACAAAGTGGTTTGTTTAAGCTGTGGAAAATTTTATCACACTGGATGTATCGACTAGTCAGATTGCGACCACAGAACATTTTAGTATGATGATTGCTGTCGTCCACTTAAGAGAAATTCTATTTCTTATCTAGATACCTCCACAATAGCATTCAAGATTGATGAATTAATTAACAGCAATCTTAACTTGGAGGAAGAAATTTCAGAAAATATTGTAGAGACGATACCTAATGAGCATGACTGAAGACCTGATAACCATGAATCAAGACCTGATGATCCTAATTCAAGATCTGATGACCAGGATTCAAGATCTCATGACCCTCATGATGTAATGAATAAACTTCTTCTTCTTCGATGGTGCTACAACTCATGAAGAGTCAAGGTCTCCCTTACTCTGAGCCACCAGTCTTCTCTGTTTTGTGCTGCTGCGCTCCAATTTCTAGTCCCCAGCATTTTTTGCGCATCTGCAACCACACAATCCTCCCACAGCAGGCGAGGTTGACCCACTTTTTTATGTCCAAAAATCTTTTCCTCAAGGAGGCTTTTGGGGATTTCGTTACCACTCATTCTTGCAATAGGCCCTGCCCATCTCAGACGTAATGAATTAACAATTTTATTAATGACCCTGATTTAGTAAATTATGACCCTGTTTTGGTGGCTAATACCTACAATCCGAGTCTCGGCCCCTGTCCAACAAATAGAAGAAATAAGAACTTGGAGAGAACGTGTAAGAGAAGCAGAGCTAGAGATTCAAAGGTAAGAAATGAGGATGCAAAAGGCTAGGGTCATCGATAGAGATTTTTTATGGGCCTTTCAAGAGATCATTAAACAGGAAAGTTGAGGAATCTACTATTCTACACCCTGCGATGCCCAGATTTGTTCATACCGTGTGACCTGTACGAAATGTCTATGTGTCTTCCACACAGCATGCGTCTTCTTACCAGACCACGATTACAAAACAACAGTATGCATCTACTGCCCTTTGTCGGATCCTGAAAGTGACATAGATGATGATGACAAGACAGAAGAATTTGTTACGGAATAAAATTTATAAATTTAATTCATATTAAATAAAAATTATCAGTAATTTTGTTATTATATTTAAACAATTTATGTAACTAAAAACATATTTTCTTATATCTTATAAATTATTTCTTTAATAAATAAATAATGGTCAAATTCTACTTGAACTGTTATATTCCCTCCCCGTCTAATCTACTAACATTATTAAGATAGTAAAATGTTAAATATGATATATATTTTATTTCAGTTTAGTAGAATGCCACCTAAAGATTTTATAGATAATTAGGGTGAATATGAGTTCCTTCGTTAAAATTATGTAATGCATTAAAATATATTTCGAAGAGCACAACTCCTAGTCTTCTCTTATATAGTTATATTTCTTAGTATTGGCATAAAAATAATATATTTGATTAAGCAATTCATTTTACCAAATCATACTATTATCGGAGATTGTTCCGTAAGTATAACCTCCATTATAGAATCAGAATTTTCATGTAAGACTTATTGGTGTAATATAATATTCGAACGGCTAGATTGTTTTTTCTACATTTGGATAGGTGTTAGAGTTACTTGTTACATATTGTTTTCACAGTTTTTTCGATTGATTTTGCATGTTAATTTATTGATTTTAGTAAATTTTAATGATTTTAGAAATAAAAAAATATTTTATTAACAAATATTTGTATTGAAAACTATTTTGAGGTGATTTATTATCTGCAGTTGATATTATTTTAGAATGTTGATGCAAGATGTGCTATATTTGGTCCGCATTTGTATGATATTATGTTTTTCCAGTCCTAATGATGCCCGAATTGGAGAAACGTTGACTGGTCAGATATTTTTCAATTTTCTCCAAATCATTCTGGATGATCGTATGAGATCGGCTATTCTCGAATCGGGAGCACCCTAAGGCTCTCGAGTGTCAGGGAGATTAAGGTGGGGCCCTTGGAAATACGAGCGTCACCGAGGACAATGATCGGCTCAGCCGAGCAATCTCGTACTGCTCCGAGAGTAGCCGATGACATCGCAAGGTCGGACACGAGTGCATTACGAACCAGAGTTGTTGATTATAATTAAATCAAGTTCAGAAAAGAGGAAATACAGTCTAGGAAAGGCAAAAAATCAGTTGAGAAGACTGTATTTACATAAAATTTAAATATTGGGAAGGTTAACGAAAACATAAACAAATAGGTAAACATTGGGAATTAATCATAGACATTGAGAAGGTTATGTAAACTAGCCAGGAAAATCCCCAAGTGGAGTAAGGTGCTGTGCCCTAGCGGACAGAAAATGTATAAATATTGAGAAGGTTATAGAAACTTTTAAAAAGAAATAGGTAGGTAAAGGTAAAAATTGCATAAAATGCAAACATTGAGAACTGAAAAAAGGTACAAAACTTTGGCTAATAATAATGACGTCACCTATCCAGATATTATGAAAGGATTAAAAGGCTTTATATCATTGTTTGAAAATGATAAAGGAACTTTAAGGATTTAATAGTTAATCCTTTTACAGCTTTTAATAGTTTATACTATGAGAGATTAAAAATACATATAAGATTAAAAAGTTGTTTTGTTTATGTTTCAGCGAGATGAGTAATGATAGAGGAACGGATAGAGCATTATTGTGAAAGCTATGTTTCTTTAATTTTTAGCAGAAGGATTAACAAGTCCTATATCATTTTTTATGTCTTGGTATTAACAGCTCAAAGTCCAAAAGCTGTTATAGGATTAAGGAGCCCTACTATTTATTTATGTTTCAGGGATTAACAGTTCAAAGCCCAACTGTTGTTATTGGATTAAGAAGCCCTACTCTTTGTTTATGTTGTAAAGATTAACAGTTCAAAGTCCATTGTTTACTTTCAGCAAAAGAATTAAGAGATGTAGGATTATTCAAGTGTGACATTATCTATCCTGACATCATGAAAGGATTAAAAGACCAAAGTCCATGTTTACATTTCACCTGGACATCATCCAACTTGCTTATACATAATCCAACCTATTTACATTTAGCTAAAGTTAAATATTGTAAAGATTGAGAAGATTATGTAACCGTTGTGAAGGTTATATACTATAAGGTGAGTATGTGAACCTTCGACAAAATCTTAGGTTTCTCAAGTTACAGAAAAACAAAATGCCGGTGTATGCACCATGGTCACGTGTCCAAATGGAGTAATGGAATGATGGAGCGTGGAGCAATGGAGTGGTGGAGTAATAGAGGTGTCATGATCACGTGGCTAACATATGAGGGCGGAGCATGGACCAGAAGGCACCATACTTCACGTGACTAACGTGTACATTAATACCAACTCAAGTAATTTGAAAATATTTCAAATCAAAGGAAAATGTATAACCTCTTTGGCTAGGGTGATAGTCTTTTCGATTTATCATTATATATGTAAATTCGTAACTCCATTGATTATACAATAAGAGATTAAAAATACATAGAAGATTAAAAGTTGTTTTTTACATACACAAGTAAAACTTTTTAAGGATTAACAGTTTAAAGTCCATAAGCTATTCAAATATTAACAAGTCTTATATTATTCTTTATGTTTTAGGGATTAAGAGTTCAAAGTCTAAAAGCAATTATAGGATTAAGAGTTCTAAGCCCAAAAGCAATTATAAGGAGCCCCCTACATTTGTTTATGCTTTTGGAATTAAGAGTTCAAAGTCCAAAAGCAGTTAAAGGATTAAGGAGCCCTATTCATTTGTTTGTTTTAGGGATTAAGAGTACAAAGTCCATGTTTATATTTTACCTAAACATCATCCAACTTACCTATACATGATCCAACCTGTTTACATGTAGATAAAGTTAAATATTGCAAAGGTTATATAAACATTGAGAAGGTTGCACAAATACGAAAAAATGTAAAGATTATGTAACCTTTGGGAAGGTTACAGAGTATAAAGTGGGTACCTGATGCTTCATCGTATAGGTTAAAATTATATACCCATTGGAAGATTACAGACTATAAAGTGGGTACCTGGCCCTTCAACAAAACCTTAAGTCTTTCAAACGGTAGAAAAACCAAATGGAGGTCGGGTACAATCAGCCTCTACAAAACCGTGTCTCTCAAGTCACTATAAAACAAAATGGAAGTCGGGTTCACTCATGCTCTATAAAGTGGGTGCCTGATCCTGCAATTGGTGGAGGGGATAAACCTGGTGGTTAAGCGAGGATGCTGACCAGATCATTGTGAACAAAATGGCGGCTTAGGGTGGGGGTAGTCAGGAAAGGGCTGAAGAACTATGATTGGCTGGTTGGAGAAGCGTAGGGGTAAAAAGGGGCGTGGCCAGATGGGTTAGGTAAGGTTAGGTTGAGGTGAGACCACCTTGTGGTTAAGGTAGGGTCGCGGTGAGACCACATGGCAATTAAGGTTAGGTCGAGGTGAAAATTCAAATTTCCTGCCATAGGTTACGTGGGTGTGCACAGAATTGCGCCCACTCCCCCATTTCTCCTCTACTAACTAAAGAAGAAATATTTTTTCACGTTGAAAACAATATGCCGGAAATAAGAGTAGAGATATAGCTATATATATAAATTAAAAAATACCTGTACCATTACAACTCATGAAGGGTCTTGGGTTCAGTACTTGTTAAGGAACAGTTGTGCAAGGAGGTGATTTGGCCGAGATCATGCTCAGCCGCCAGGTTTTCCCCCCCAATTAAGGGTACCCACTTTATAGAGGCTGGGTGGTCCCCAGGAGGGTCTTCCGATCCCACAGAGTCGATCCAAGGCTGATAACAGAATAAATAATTATCTCCCACAGCCAGTCTCGAACCCTGGATCGGGAGCATAGTAACACAGTGCCTTACCACTGAGCTCCTAACAATCCATTCAATTAATGTAAACAGGTTTGATCATGTATAGGCAAGTTGGATGATGCTTAGGTGAAATGTAAACATGGACTTTGTACACTTAATCCCTAAAACATAAACAAATGAATGAATAGGGCTCCTTAATCCTATAACTGCTTTTGGACTTTGAACTCATAATATCCCGTTGGAAAACTAAAGATTTTAGAAAAATATTATCATACATATAAAGTCTTTTAGGTAATGGAGAGTGACGAAAAACGTATAAACTTAAGTGATTGTTATAGCTAATAATCAGGGATTGAAATTAACTCTAATTTTTACTCATATCATGACTTTTATTTTGGACCTTGAAAAATAAAAGTCATGAATTGATTTTTATATTTTAAATCAAAATAAAAAAGTCAATATTGAAATTTTATTATTTGACTTTGAATATAAAGGTTTTTCAAATATTTTTGATACAGTGCCGAGGGTACTTATTCTGAAAAAACAATCGATTTTAATACCGCGACTTCACATTTCAATTTGTTTTAGCATTTCAAATATCATCAATATTGAGGTCCATTATTAGGTTACCGAGGGTGCTGATACTGAAATATGTGAAGTCGTGATTTTATTATAGATTGTTTTTTCAGAATCAACACCCTCGGTAACCTAATAATGGACCTCAATATCAATGAAATCCAATGCCAAAATACATAAACGCACGATTTTAAAATCGATACTTTTTTCATACTCAGCACCTTCGATAACCTAATAATGGATCTCAATATCGATGATACACAAAATGTTAAAATAAATCGATACGTGAAGTCACTTTCAATCCCTGCTAATAATTTCTGCTTTTTTTAATGTTTAATGAAATCTAAATGTTTCTATGGAAACTAAATGGGAACTTTTAAAATTTATTTCAAGTAATGTGGTACATGAAAGTTATGTGATGAGTGCACCAGATTTTTTAGAAACTAATAAAAAGTAGTAATTATAATAATATTATAAAAACATATAAAATAATATTATCCTTAAGGTAATAGCCACAGAATCTTTGATAGCACTTACAGCTATTGAAAAATCATGTACAAATTCAAGGATAGCACCTGAGCCTGTCGTGATCTACGAAAGAAAGTGGAAAAAACATTATCTTTGTAGGGATTCCTTCCCATTGCTGTATTAAGGGGGATAAAAAAGCTGACTATGAACCATACAACCATAAAAGGTTGCAAAGAAATATTTACCCACCAATGGCATTTGGTGAGCCATAGGATCATTAAAGTTCAGCAAATGTCAGCAGTAGAATCTGGCTCAAGTTAACATCACTCTGTGTTTTCTACTTTTAACTGCTCTTATGTTTTTTATTTTCTCTTCAACCTACATCGTTTAGGCAATAAGTCCCCTAATATATTAAAGTGGTTCTTATTTTTCACAAGGTTTAGCTACTTGAACAAATAAATAAGTAGTTTTTAGTAAATAGAGGCTTGGCATTAATGTAAAGGCATGAGTATCGGTAAAGATTAAATCATTGTCTGCCTCCAACGACGCACCACACTACTGACCCTCCTCTATTGCTTTCTTATTTCTTATCATTTCTCCTCAGTCATTCGTAATGGCAAAGTGCCCTCTATACAAATCAGAGATCACTAGTGATAACAAGACAGCCATTGTGTGCTAAAATTGCAAAATTATTTATCAGAGCAAATGCTTTAATATTCCAGAGGCTGACATTACCCAAATTAAAAAGAAGCACTGGATCCTGCCCTTCATGTAAGAGCTCTGCAAAGTTTATGACCAGAGTGTAGAACATTATACCATACAAAAGTGTGGAAGACAATTATGCCTCTATACTGGTTTAAATTGGAAAAGTTACCAAGGATAAAAAATATATAAAAATGTCAATGGAAAGACAGGCAGATATTTTCTATGAAAATATTGAGAGGTTAAAATCAATAGAGAGAGGAGCTAAGAGGCAAGAGGAATTATTAGAAAAAATGAATTTAAAATTCTATCTTCACTACAGCTTGGAAAAAGTCATAGTTCATCCATCTTAATAAAATCTCTGCTTCTACATTTTCTGACCTAACGCCATTCTCTCCAAACTATTAAAATCACTCGAAAGACCAGTTTATTCACAGCTTAATAACTTCCTTGAGCAAAAAGCTCTCCTAAATCCTTTCCAATCAGGCTTCTGATATCAATATTCCACACAACGTAATCTGCTGAAAATTGCCCAAGACTTTCAATCCTCCAAAGATAAACAAAGAAAATTGCTATCCTATTTCTTCAATTTTTCTAAAGCTTTTGATTCATTTGATCATAAGGTTCTCCTCTCCACACTCCAAAACTTCTTCATATCTAATAGAGGTTCCTCTTCTTCTTGGCTGTTCGCTCCTAAATAGTTATCATTCCTAATAAACCTCCTTTCTCTCTTCTCCTTCTTAAACACAATTTTCCAGAGGTTCTCACTTTCTCCAATGATCTTCCTCATTGCATCCACTACACACAAAACCATACGCTAATGGCCTCAAAATTTACCTAACCTTCCATCATACCGACATGTTGGAGACAATCCAAAAGTTGCAGTTTGGCATAAATAGCATCAATGCTTGAGCGGTGGCCAATAAATTGCGGCTGAATGTAGAGAAAACCAAGAACATCTTCATCAGTTCCAAGCACCTTATTATCCATTATTTTATATTTCAATAGCTAGCCTATAATCACTTCCACACCTCTGTTAGAAATCTAGGAGTCATTTGTTAACAGCACCTGTTCTAGAGTGATCATATTTCCCCAACGCCCAAAAATCCATTACCATCCTTAAACAGTTCCTAAAATTCTCTGATTCTATAAGTGGTATGCAGAGTCGTTCCTCAAACATTCCCTTTGACGTTCCTTTAATCCTCCTTACAACCTGCTTTATGTGCAGAGATATTTCTACAAGCTCTCTTCCTTAATAGGCTACTGCTTAAGTGTAAGAAAGCTGCAAATGGTTTTAATCTGTTCATTAGACCTAAGTTTGCCCCGTTCTAAGTGGTGAGCCAAGGTGGAGGGGTGGAGTAAATACCCAAACTTTCGGACATTTTTCAGATTTTGGCCTATAACATTTAAATGGCGCGCCCTAGCGAAAATTGTATTCTATTATAAATTAATGAACATTAAATTCTGCGTAAAATGGATATCTCAAACGTTGAATTTGGTTTGACAGAAAAATCAAAATTGAAAATAAAAATCTCGACCCCAGTTGAGACCAAAAAGGAATCTCGGAGGAAAGTTTTGAAGTTCTGAAAATTTGTTCATTTATACTTTTAAGAGTACTGATTACGAACTTAAACTTTGGTACGACAAATTTTTCCTAAATGTATTAAAAAAAAAAATAATAATGTTTTTTTTTTCGTTTTTCTTTACTCAAACCTGAAAACCATACATTATTCAAATAAATTCTAATATTTGTTTTATACAAAATTAAAGAAGAGCAAATTACCTACAATTTTCATTCAGAGAATTTTTTTTTGGCTCCTCTATTTTTAAGTGAAAACAATTTGAAATTATCAGGCAGAACGTCAAAATTAACCTTTGAGGAAGGAGTCTAGGTGGAAATTTAGAAGAAGTTCTGAAAATTTGCTCATTTATATTCTATAGGGTACTGCTTACAAATTTGAAGTTTGTTACCTCTAATATTTTTTCTAAAAAAAAAAGCACAAATATTAATTTTAACATTACGACTCATAATTTCGAATTACGCTCATTTCAAAACAGAGCCAAAGTAAAAATCCTTAGAATTAGAATTGTAGGTAATTTGCTCTTCTTTAATTTCGTATAAAACAAATATTAGAATTTATTCAAATAATGCATGTTTTTCAGGTATGAGCAAAAAAACAAAAAGACAAATTTTTATTTTTTCTTGTTTTATACATCAGGGAAAAATTAGAAGTACAAAAGTCTAAATTCATAATCAGTACTCTAAAAACATAAATGAACAAATTTTCAGAACTTCAAAACTTTGCTCCGAGATCTCTTTTTGGTCTCAACTGGGGTCGAATTTTTTATTTTCAATTTTGATTCTTCTGTCAAACCAAATTCAACGTTTGAGGTACTCAATTTATGCAGAATTTAATGTTCATTAATTTATAATAGAATACAATTTTCGCTAAGGTGCACCGTTTAAAAGTTACAGGCCAAAGACTGAAAAATGTCCGAAAATTTGGGGGTTTCCCCCACCCCTCCTCCTTGACTCACCACTTAAAACAGGGCATATTTAAATAACTATTATCTGACGTCTAATAAACAGATTAAAACCATTTCTAGCTTTCTAACACTTATTTCCAAACAGGATCCTAGATTAACTGGCCTATAAAGCCTCCTTCAACGTATTTACAGTTCAAGGAGTGGCAAAGATATCTTTACAGGATTTAGGTAGTTACCTAGCTAACTTAAACTCTCCTTACACTCAATGCAATCTGTTTATTAATTGATAGGAAGTACAGTTTTTGTTATTATTTTAATTATTATTACAAAATTCAACATAAGCTGTTTCTTTATTAAAAAGTATCAATAAAATAATAACAAAAAAATGTTGTTTTTTTTGGATAATAATTTTATTAAATTCATGAACTATTTGAACAAACAAGACGTAGTGAAAATATACCAAAAAGATACATAAGAGATCTGGAAAACCCTTTGAAGAAGTACTCTAACATCAAATTTCATAAAATGTATTGCTTTTCAAAAAACATTTTCTAAAATGAGTAGATGGCGTAACTGGAAATGGATGTAAATTAATCAAATATGAACCCAGTTACCTAATTTATTTAATCATTTAACTGAATTCCTAATTTTTTTTTTATCATTTATTTGAATTTGAACATGAAGACAAAAGCAAAATAGAAACAACTATAAATAATATAAAATGCCATCCACAACCAACACAAAGAGGTCAAGTTATAAGGCACTCATTTATTCCACGACATTTTACATAATTTTTTTATTGAACTTGGAAAATCATAACTACGTTCAAACATTACTAAATTGATATTACTGATCATATACAATACAAATTATGAAAAAAAATATTTCTCTGCACTGAACCTTTTTTTTTTTTTTAAATCATCCATTAATATGAAATTAATAAACTAAAAACAAGGTTGCTGTAAATTGTAATAGTCCCATTATTTCCTTCCCTTAATCAATCCTTTGTTTAAGGGAAGAAAAAGGAACGTCTATGCAATCAAATTGGTTTAAAGGTGGCCTTAATCATTTAGGTTCATCCTTTATGAAGGATCGTTCTGGGAGATATCAAGGAATGTTTCTGCATACCACCAGAGACTCATTAGCTCTTAGTCTCCTCCCTTATTTTAATTGGGAAGCATGGAAAGCTTAAGATAAGACTGAAGAGACTATTGAATTATTTTATGGAGTCATAGAGGGTGGGCAATCAATTCCTGAATTGATTGATTGGAAATGCTCACCTTTTTACTAAGTGAATGATTTAGTGTGATGAAGGGGGAAGGGGGAGAGAAAAAGAGATAAGCTGCAAAGCATAATACAAACAAAATTAATCCATTATATCCCAATCACTTAATTATCAAAACAAATAATTATTTAAAAGATTTTTCTTTTCAATGCTGAATGAGAAACAAAGCTCAGATGAAAAACGTACAGTAGCTCGATCAAGAACTTTTATATTATCTTTATCACAGACTCCTCGTTGCAAAAGACCATCTTCAAGAGTCCGCAAAGGAGTTTCTGTCCAGTCACCTATAACTACCAAGTCTATATCACTGTAACAAAAAAAATAAGCATAAGATAGCAAAAATGACAAATTTGTTAAAACCATCATAAACTAATATTCATTAATAATTGAATACAATAAAATAAACATTTTTTTCTATATTACTACAATTCCTAATAAACACCAGTCCATAAATCAAAAATTTTCACTTAACAATATATTTAATAAGATCTTTAAAAATCCAAAACATTATACACACCTTGTTGGGAGGTAGAGTCCAGTCCTAAATGAACCAAATACATCAACCCTTGCTGATGGCCACATTTCAAGAATGATTGCTTCTATGTTCTTCACAACTGCCTTACGCATAGTATGTTCTTCAGGAGTTGGGGACATGTAATCGTAAAAATCATTGATTTCATCATGTAACCTGGGCATAAAATATAATCTTCCATATAAAAATATATAGTAATAATCATACTAAATAAATATACATAAAATAATAATAATAATCAAAATCTCTGTGTAGTTGCTAGCCCCCCATTACACTACCCCAGTTGGTAGTGTCACGGTAGGAAATTAAGAATTATGCGAAGATAAAAACAACTACCCCAGTTGGTAGTGTCACGGTAGGCAGTTAAGAATTATGCAAAGATAAAAACAATTAGTTTATCAAAGCATATGTCCAATCGAGATATGGAGGGGAAGGTTATGTTGATAAAGGCGGCCACTGACGATCTCTCCAAATGGAACATGGAACACTGAATTGGAACAGCTGGAGCATTTGGAGTTGAGACAATTTCAAGGGTCCCACTGAGGATTACTTCACTCCATTATTCCCTTTTTTACCAATAGGTAGTAATCTAAGTTCACCTAAACATACATTAATGCAGCTATAAATAGTGACTCTACAATAGCAAAAACATTCAATTATTTCATCTTGACCCTCTCTCTAAAAAATATAAAAAATAGTGGACATTTTATGCATATTAGAAATTATAAATCCACTAAAAATATTTATTTAATTATAATTTACATTTATAAGTATTTTCTAACATAATTATTAGTAAAAAAATAAACAAAATTATAAGTTATTCACATCAATATTTAAAAAAAAAAATGCTTTAAACAATCAATATCGTAAATTTTAACAATGTATTTAGTGACAAACAATTTATATTATTATTAGAATAACACAATCTAAAAACTGTTCAGTTCATTGTTCCATTCCATTCCATTAATTTACCTAATAATTTAAACATTTTTAAAAATTTATTTGACCAAAAATCAATTATTTTTTAATTTATATGTTTATCCTTTAAAATACCCCCAAAAAAATGTTTAGCTGAAAAAATAGTGTCGATATCATTTTTCAAACACGAGACATAAAATAAAGCATTTTCAGCATGTTTTTTTTTTTTCCTCAGCTCCTAATCCCCATTTGACAAAACGGAAAGATATGGATCAACTTTTTTTCAATTTAGAATCACCCAAAAAATTTGGTCAAAATCGGCGACAGGTGAAAACCTGCACTGACTATGATGACTGAGGTGGCTCCCTAATGTTTAATTTTTTTAAAGTATTGACTACTTTGTATAATTGGCCTTGGTCCAGATTGGACTTAATGTATTGCATTACTTATACTGATTTATATAATTTGATATGTATTATAATACCAACTATATTTTGAATTGCTTATTTTTGAATTTTTTGTGTGTTTTTAGAACTGAGGATGAATGTATAACATTCGAAACTAGTTTTCAATAAAACAAATTTATAGAAGTGGCAAATAATTTATCAATCCCTAATTAGATTGATCCTTCTATATCATCATGCGGATGTCAACTGATTAATGTATTGCATTGTATGCATTTTAACATATTTTTTGAAAGATGCCTGAGGATGGCGTAAAGGCCAAAAATTTGTATCTAAATAAAATAGTACCAGCCTGCATTTATTTAACTTTACTTAAGTTCAGATGGTGAGATTTTGGAATTAGATTTGGACTATTTGGAGGATGATAAACAAAAGTAAATATATGAATTAGTTCAAGAATACCATGCATGTTTCTCTAAAAATAAATTTGATGTCAGGCCAGTGAAGTATGGTGAAGCAATAATTAAACTAAAAGAAGATAAATACCTCTTTAAGAAACTGTACTCTAAGATACAGTTGCTCATTTCCAGACAAAGAAGAAATAGACACACAAATTTCGAAACTCTAGGTAAATGATCTGACTGAGGAATCAGATTCACCATTCGCTAGCCCAATAACATTGGCAATGAAATTTTGTGTCAATTTTATAGATGAAATCTTGGTATTTTCCAAATCTTTTAATGAACAATAGAAACACATCAAACTATTTTTGAGATGGCTAGGCAAGAGGGATTTAAATCAAAATTAGCAAAATGTGGTTTTGCAAAGAATTTTGTTAAGTACCCAGGTATCCAGATCCAGATCACGTACTGGAAAAAGGAAAGGTTTGTACAACCAGTGATAATCTTACTACAATTAAAAATTTTAGACGCCCTCAAGCAAAGAAGATGTTTTGTCAGTGATTAGGGAAAATTAATTTCTATCATAAATGCATTGATCATTGTTCCCAAAGGTCAGCACCATTGCACGCTTTATTGAAGAAGGGCATGAAATTTAATTAGACTGAACAATGTGACAGCAGTTTTGAAGAAATTAAACAATATTTATGCTCAACACTGATTTTGGCGGTTAATGATGCAGAAAAAGAAATAGTTATAGAAGTAGATCAAGCCATGTAGGTTTAGGGGCAGTCCTGAAACAGCCTCAAGAAGATGGAATTCTACATCCAGTTGGATACTTTTCAAAAAAATTAACTCCAGGCAAGATGAAAAGAGAAATAATGTATTTGGAATGTTTGGAGATTAAAGAAACAATTTTATACTGGCGATATTATTTGATTGGAAAAGAATTCACAATAACTTCAGATCATAAACCACTCATGAATTTGAAATCAAAAGCAAGAATGTATGAGACGTATGAATTTAATGTTGAAGATAGTAAATATTATCCACATCAAAGAAATAATATAAGACCAGCAAGCTCATAAAGAGGAAAAAGAAATGTCAAAAAACATTATTAGTGATGGTGAGATCATATTTAAACTATTAAATAATAGAAAACGGATTTATATGTCCACAAATTTTGGTTTGTATATAGTTGATAAGGTCAATCAATTTTATGGTCATATTGACAGTAAGCAAATAGCTGAAAAACTGCGACCATTTTATTATTTTAAAGCTATGGATCATATGATAAATCAGAATTTTAAACAATGCGAGGTGTGTGTAAAAAATAAATCTAGATCAGGACGATGAATTGGGTTTTTGTCGAAATTAGGACCAGCAGAATGCCCTTTTGAAATTATGCCTATTGATACAATAGGAGGCTTTGGTGGTTGCAGATCAGTACACAAATACATGCATTCATTAGTGGATCATTTTAACAACAAAAGGACAGATCAGTAATGATTATATTAAATTACTAAGACAAATTTAATTTCTAAAGAAAATATTAAAACAATTTAAGTAGAAAAATACAGTGCGCTAAATTCAAAGATTATATTAAAACAATATGTGCTCAGCTAAGTTTTAAAGGAGTGGATAATCCAAAATACAATGGGTTGAATAAACGCCTAAATCAGACTCTAGTGAATCGCATACGTTATAAACTAAATGAAAATAACAATAATAGACCATGGACAACAATTGCTAAATTACGTGTTGAGGAATATAATGATACAATTCACAGTACTATGAAATTTTCACCAGCTTATTTACTCTATGGATGCAAAACTATACCAATGCCATTGGAAAAAGAATATGACTTGTAGACAGATAGAAAAGAAGAGTTCAAGAACTAACAAAGAAGTTTTGAGCAGAATAAGAACAGAACTGATGAGAACAGAAGGGATTATGAGTTTAAAGGAGATTTGCGGGCTGTATATGACTTCAATGGAAGTCTTAAGCCAAAAAACATATAAAAAAAAAAAAAGAAAAAGGGATTTGATTTATGTGGCAAATGGCAACAAGTTAATTAGAAATAAATTAGATGAAGTCAGAACAGGACCATTTAAAATTAAGAAACCTGTATCTCAACCAATTTACGAAGTTGAATGAATACAACAAAAAACACAAGGAAGCGAATGTGTTCCACGGTAGCAAGTTAGTTCCTTACTCTTTTTTATTTGCACCGCCTAGCGGAGGTGTAAAATTAATAATTTTAATATTTAATACTGTATGGTCATATGGTATTACTTCATTATGGGAAGTTACGATAATTATTGTGATTATTAAACAGTATAAAACTGTTAAACAAATCTTGTTTTAGGTAAGGATTATGTTTGTTTATTACTTTGTTCGACAAATATTAATAAAACTTGTTTTAGCAACGTTTAACGTCTTATTGATACCATCCAAAAAGAATTATATATATTTACATCTGTAAATGAAGCTCAGAAAGCTGTGATGCAGAACACTGCAAGAATTAAGAGAAGCTTCCAAAATATCCAATAGGACTATAAAAAATAGACTTGCAGTGGTTGGAATTGATAATCAATCTCACCAGGGAAAATCTTTTTTAAAATGAATCTTTACAGAGACTTGAGCTGCCAAATAATACACAAACAGTTCAGCAGCTGGCAGTTGACTACTGTTTTGAGTAATATAAGCAGGCCATATTTCATTGGAGCTGCTCGGCAGTCAAAAGTGTGACGTCATCTCCCTACTGCTGCATCTTGACCGCTCCAGAAGCAAACTGACTGACATGTTCCGACTATTCCCGTTTTTTTTTTTTCATCCTGAGTGTTTTGATGATACAGTGATATTGTGAGGATTCCTACGTTACTTTTACTTTTTTTTTCATCATGTCAGACAAAATTAAATGAAAAATAGTTGAAAATTTAAACAAATCTATAGTCAATCAATTTTATTGGATTAAAATAACGATATTTATATCATTTAAGTTCTTATTAAAGATTAAATTAAAAAAATTCTCTTTAAGGGATTAAAATATAAATCCAATAAATAAATTAGTTAAATAATGAAATTTTTATCTTAGATAAATACTCCAATTCAAACATTAAAATTCAATTTTTTTTTTTTTAAATTAAAGTACTAATTTACTTATCACACAATGATAAAACATTATCTGTCTTGATTTCATTACAAATCTATGAGAGGAGCTGGCTGCCACTATGAGCAGTTTCAACAAAAAACACAAGCACTAATTGATGCAATTGGAAGTTCCAGCAACTTAAGAAAGTCATCCACAATCAGTGCTCTCTTGGGATCTATCATTACGTTGCATAAGCAAAAATCTCTCACCGATGTAGGGCGCAAATGGTATCACACGTTCCTCGATCATGTCTTGTAAGTACCTCTATGAAGTACCTCATGAAAGAGATATCCTAACTCAACCGATTGAATATGAGTGTCCGAGGAGATACCAACCTAGAACATCAATGAGCAACCACAGAATGTCACCTGAAGAACCATACAGCATGGGGCTTGCCTTTGCCTTTCCCCTGAGCGTCTCCATAGGAAATTACATCTATCTAACAATTTGAAACTAACTAACCTTGTCTGTGAAGAGAACTCTTCCAACATTCAATTTTCAGTGAAGAAATTAGAAAAAATCTGAGAAGTAAGGATGGCTGTTGGATAATTTTTGTGATTATTGAAATAAAAAAATAATTTTATTCAGGAAGAAAAGTCCCCTAAAAATAAATCCATTTTTCAGGCTTTAAATACACTCCTCTGGCTAAACATTTACAAGAGAGCGTTTGTCAATTATCTGTTAGTAGTAATTGTTATTACAGAAATACATACACAACCTTTTCAGTTGAGGACGGGGCCTTACCCTAATTTTAATTATTACTACTTTATTAGATCACAGCTGTTGACTTCCACTCACTACGGTCGCTCAAGAGATATACAAGCCCCAAAAGATCCTTTTCAGTTGAGGTTGGGTCCTTGCCGTAATTTAAATTAGTACTGCTTTAGGAACAACTTCCCCAGACCACCGGAAGTAGACAGCACTAACAATTTTTATTAATATGTAATTAAGGCAGTAATAATTTTAATTCCGATGAATATGAATGTTACAGTAGAATGCAAAGCAGTTAGGACAAATGGCACTAGAGAGTGCTAGCCTGGAAAATTTCAGATAACTTTGGCAGCAGCCAGTAATAATGCATTCCGATTGTTAAGTTGTACCAAATTAATTACTCACATTATGTTATAATTGGCATTTGAATTTATTTGTTTGTTCTTACAGATTTATTAGTTAGAAAAAGATAATACAAATATGTTAATTTATGATACTATTCATTGATAATCATGATTTAAACAAAGAAAGTTTGCACTGAGTGAAGGAGAACTGTCTCAGTATATTATAACCATATGATTAGAAAATCAATTTCTATGGTAGTTATAAGGCCGAAATTATTAATGTTTTCAGAATAAATATCTTTTCCTAAAGTCCTAGGCTCGCTAAAATAACATGCAATTTGATAGAAAAATAGAATTGTTCAACAGAACAGGGTACTACTTTACTAATGCCATGCCTTATTAGAATCGCATGTAGATGACCTTGTACTCACAAATGATCTCTAGTGCCATTCATGCTAGATACGTTCCCCCATCTTCGCAATTTCTTTTAAACTAGGTTCTGTGTTCCACAGCTTCCAAATTGATTCTTATTAGAATTTCAAATAAGAGGAGAAATACAATAATATAGACAAAGTGAATGAGGGTTAGCTAATAAGATTGAAAATTGACATAATTAAAGCAGAAATAATTTAAATTATGGTAAGGCTCCGATCTCAACTGAAAAGGATCTATTGGGGTATATCTCTTTAGGGAGTATAGCAAGCAGATGTCGACTACTGTGATCTAATTAAAACAGAAATAATTTTAATAATCCCAATGAATACAAATTTTAAAATTGAAAACCAATCAGTTTAGTTAGCACGAATAACATTAAAGATCACTAGTGTTGTGACAGCAATCTACAGACACTTCTGATAACGCGTGGCATAAGTAAAGTGTTACGCAGAACAGTAAATTTTATATTTTTTAAGTCCATTAAGGAAGCAACACCATATGTAATTACACTAACATGGGTATTCAGTAAGTTTAAATAAAGTATATTACTAAAACTCATAGACTAATCCTACATGCTCATTTACTGAAATTGAACAAAAATTAATTACCCTTATTTGGCTGAATAATAAAATAATTGACAGAAAATATTCTAAGAACACCAACCCTGCATTCAAAGTCTAAAAATCAATGCGAGTGTATAATTATGACAGCGAATCTAATTATTAAGATGAATCTACCTTGACCGCATAAAGTCTTTATCACAACTGGTAGAGGGAGCGAAGACTTCAGCAGCTCATAACATCATTTGATCATTAAACTAAATATAAAAAACAATGAGATATAATTAACAAATGATAAACTTACGCAACAATAGGTCTTGTATCATACAATTTGTTTGGAGATCTCCATGGACATCCTCCATAATTGCCTATAAGATTGTCACGATGTCTATTCATGAAAAAAGTTGAGGCCCAGTTATTGTTCCAAACATTGGCTGGGTCTGCACCTTCAAGATTTTCCTTTTGCTGTTGCTGAAGTGGCAAGTGTTGAAAATGAGTTTGTTGAGTTGTACCTATTTCCTGTGACTTTCTTTCTACTATAGCCTTACTAGGGGCATGCCCAACGCTCCTTTGAAAGTTATCCCATACCTTCATCCAATATTCATTGCTAGGTCCTTCTTGCTCTGTCTGGAACCAACCAATCTTTGGGTCCATCAAAAATATAAATTAAGAAAAGTCACTTGTGTTAAATACCGGCGTTAACGAGACAAAGCTGATAAATATGCAACTTAACTAATTTAGACAAACTGTGGCATTATAATTTTGACACAATACGGATTAAATGGACTATAATAATAATAATAATAATGTTTACTTAACAAAATTACAGAACATTAACTCCTAAACCTACTAGAGGTAATATATCGATAACCTCAATCCTCGAAATACAGGCCTTGGAGGTAAAATCCTAGGAGGATGGAAGATACTAATGGAGGGAGCATGGCTTGTTGAAAATTGTCTCCTTTAAGAGGGGTCGGCCATATTCATTGGACCTTACTTATGGAACTAACCTTCCCTTGACTTTCTTGTCAGTTAAGATTCGCTTTCTTGTTTAGTGTTATTTTAAAAGTTTCATTTGTTTGCTTTATTTTATTTTAATTGTTTTTTAAAGTTTTTATTTACAAAATGGTTTACTGTTCAGCATTTGGCTGTAGTATAAAAGTAAGTATAAAAGTTTTGTAATGATTAATCAAATTTTATTGTGAAATCATGTTTATTGATTAATTCATTTGAGTGTTATAACTTTTAGCTAATTATATAGATTATTGCTTATAAACACCCCAGGCAATAATAATTTAAATTTCTAAGTAAGAAATCTGTGTTAAATACATTCCTTCAATCGCAATGAAAGCATCCTATCATCAGGGCACGAAACATTTATTGAACTTTTTCAAAAGGTTCCAGTTTAACCGTTTTACAAGAACTTTTATAATTATAATACTAACATTAGATATTATTTAAAATTACTAGTGCTGTCGACTTCCGCTCATTACGTTCGCCCAAGAACTATGGTTAACATGTGATAGCAAACAAACAAAGATAGTAAACATATGTGGTTTATATATGGTTTATTTATGTTTCAATAAATTTTTATTTTATCCTTGCTTTTTTGAATTTTCATAATTATTTATTTTATACTACCTAAAATTCTATTATATTCACATTATTTATCTTGTTGGTTACCTAATCTGGAAAGGTAGAAGATATTCAGTATATTAACATAAAAAAAACTTTTTTTCTTAAAAATAAATAAATATTATTTATAACAATATAAAAAATAACGTTCTAGTAAATTCCCTAAAGAGGTGGGTACTAATTTGATTTTTTTATCAGAACATTTGTATTAATTATTAATTAATATTTTAACCATTAATCAATATTTAATTATGCCCTCTATATTTTGAGTGGTAAAATACTGAATATCTTCTACCTTTCCAGATAAGGTAAACAACAAGATAAATAATGTAAATATAAAATAATTTTAGGTAGTTTAAAATAAATAATTATGAAAATTCAAAAAAGTAAGGATAAAATAAAAATTTATTGAAACATAAATATACCAAATATAAACAACACATGTTTTACTACCTTAACTGCAATTTAAATATTTATACTGATATAACGATTTTGTTGTAGTTGAAATCAGACGTACCCATTAATACAAAAGTCCTTAAACTTATTATCCATGGACAATAATGAACCACAATGTTGATATTTCGCTCTCTTAATACAAAAAAAATGTACTTCAACACTTCACACAGCCCATTCAAGTTCCGTACACTAAAAATATACGCTTAAGGTAGACTTTCGCTGGTACTGCCCGCGGTTGCGGCCGGCAAAGTTTGCGGACAGTTTACTACTATTTTGACATATTTCGCTGGCACTGTCCAGCAGACTAGTTATGACGTCATACCTTTAAATCTACATCTTCTCTAGAGTGAGCATTCATATCATTATATATATAAGTTAACGGTATATAAGAGGTAAATAATAGCATGAACAATGTAACTCTTCAGATAAGTTAGCTATTGTTTATCAATAAGCTCTTTATCTATATACATATACACCAGGTGGAAGGCATAATAAAGTCAGTTCATTTCCATAAGTCGTCGTATCGTTAATCTGCCCCAAAACCCCCTTTTTTAAGTGTACGGTTCAGTCTAATCGTAACTGGTGCCGAAACCCGGGATATTTCTAAGATACAGTCACGTGACTTAAGCAGTTGGCGGTCTTAGAACTCTAAAATTAAGAAGCACTATTTTCACGCTAATTATCAGTGATTATAAATAAGGTGAACAATTATGGGGGAATCGGAGCAGCTGGCGAAGCTAGAGTATCAGCTGGCTCAAGCAGCGGTAGAGCGGTCGAAGTTAGAGTCTCAGCTGACTAAGGCGGCAGAAAAGACACAACTAGAACTGCTGAAGATAACAACCCAGAATTCCGTGTTCATCCATGAGGTAATTAGCCAATTGGAACCTTTTACCGGAGTAATAGGGAACCTCGAGCATTTCATCAAGGGAGGTGATCAGATAGGCTCTTAATCTGATCACCTCCCTTGATGAAATAGTATCCAGGTACGCTAATAGATTCCGACCTGGGACTTCTCAAAGCCTCCTTAATTGGTCGTATATCGAAAAGAGCTTTAAACGCCATACAAGGCGACCTGACACACTCCTGGGATACCTTAAAGGTGCGATTAAAAAAATTCTATGGTGGAGGAAGATGAATCCCAGAAGAGGATGTATTTTACTTATTTAAGGAACGACGAACTCGAGGTCAATCAGAGAGAGAATTCGCTGAAAAACTCCTCGTCATATATAATAGATTATTGGAGAAAATGGTAGAAACCTTTGGCCAAGTGGAGGGGGCCCAGAAAATGGAATTTTTAAGAGGAGTGATGAAAGTACAACTAAATCACTATGTGGACCGTCCAGGCTCATTGGACCGAGATTTCATAGAGTTTGCGCATGACC
This sequence comes from Rhaphigaster nebulosa, assembly GCA_948150685.1. Taxonomy (NCBI): domain Eukaryota; kingdom Metazoa; phylum Arthropoda; class Insecta; order Hemiptera; family Pentatomidae; genus Rhaphigaster; species Rhaphigaster nebulosa. The sequence goes on from OX411307.1 coordinate 17,269,288, forward strand.
CCATAGACACTAGGGAACGGAACGAAACACACTTCGAGAAGCCGGAAACGGAGTGGATGGAGATACGGTCATCAAGGAGGAGATAGGCTACCAACAATCGAAGTTTTGAAGAACGCCCGAGTAAGGTCCCGGACGAGAGGAGGCGGAAATCAGAGAGACGCTCAAACCGAACCAGCAACATAGCAGTCCAGTGCAACCTCACAAGGTGCTACGAATGCGACAGGCGAGGGCATGTAGCAAGGAAATGTCCGAGGCGCAACCCCCGAACAAACAGAAGGGAACAACAAACTCCGGAACCGATGGAGGTGAAAAATCAAGACTGGAGCGGAAGGAGGGGCGGCAGGCGCTACACCAGTGAGGAGTCCTTGGAAGAAGAGAGTACCCATTCTGAGCGCAGCAGCCCGGCTACAAGGAGACATGAGATAAGTAGCGTGAATCCCTAGAGGCGAGGATATTCCGGAGCGGAAGTATCGGCGGGACGTTCCCGCGCGGGTTGAGGGCACGGTAACTGGCGGGGCAGCCAATTGAGCGAATTAATAGTAAACAATAGCGTGAGGACGGGACGGTGGAATATGTTGCCGGTGGCGAGTTTATGGGAATCAGGAATAAAATTTTTAATCGACACGGGAAGCACGAATTCTTTAATCAGTAAGAACGGAGCGGAGAAAGCAGTGTAAATGCCTAGTGTCTAAAGTTAGCGGTAGATGCCAAACCTTGGGAGAAACATTTTTAAATCTAAATGAATTAATGGAGTGCGACTCACGTATCAAAAACCACATTATTAAAAAATTAATGGCGGGATATGACTTAATTATAGGATGTGTTATTTTACAGCGAGTAGATCTAAAGATGAGGGTTAACCACAAAACTTGGTGTTGCAAGATAGGGAAACGGAAGTGCCAAATCACAGCAGAGGGGAATAACGAGAACTTCAAATTGGGGCCGTGGAGAGCACAAAACAGGCAATTAGTCAAGAAGCAAGGGTAAGGCACTGCGCTACTAATTTCAAGGTCCAGGGTTCGAGACCAGCTGAGGCAGATTTTCTGATCCATTCTTATACGGGAAAAAGTTGTCGACTATTAAAATAGACTATTTTAGCATTTATTCTAATGTCTCTCTAATCGCTAATATAGTCGGTACCGATTTAATAACTAGTCAGGATCAATCTGAGCCTGTATCAATGTTAAAACCAACTATTTTTGAAATAAGGACCTCTCGAAGGACCTCTATCCTCGCCAAAGCTAGTATTATTTGTAGAACGTTAAAAAATATGTATAAATTTTATCCTCCTCCTTTCCTCTTACCCAACCCACCCTTCCTTACGCGATTCCTAACAGGCTTTCGGAGCCAACTCGCTTCAAAGGGTATGAACTTGGAGATCGTTAAAAACAGTGGCTTTTTGTAGCGGGAATCTACCTCCCTCCCTAATCTAGCAGACTTACCTAAAAAATTTTCTGATCCATTCTCTTATACGGGAAGAAGACGTCTACTATTAAAATATAACCAAAAAGTATTAAAATACCATTTAATCTAATGTCTCTATACTCGCTAATATAGTCCTTACCGATTTAGTAACTAGCCAGGATCAATCTGAGCCTGTATCAATGTTAAAACCAACTATTTTTGAAATAAGGACCTCTCGAAGGACCTCTATCCTCGCCAAAGCTAGTATTATTTGTAGAACGTTAAAAAATATGTATAAATTTTCTCCTCCTCCTTCCCTCTTACCCAACCCACCCTTCCTTACGCGATTCCTAATAGGCTTTCGGAGCCAACTCGCTTCAACGGGTATGAACTTGGAGATCTTTAAAAACAGTGGCTTTTTGTAGCGGGAATCTACCTCGCTCCTAATCTAGCAGACTTACCTAAATAATTTTCTGATCCATTCTCTTATACGGGAAGAAGACGTCTACTATTAAAATATAACCAAAAATCATTAAAATACCATTTAATCTAATGTCTCTATACTCGCTAATATAGTCCGTACCGATTTAATAACTAGCCAGGATCAATCTGAGCCTGTATCAATGTTAAAACCAACTATTTTTGAAATAAGGACCTCTATCCTCGCCAAAGCTAGTATTATTTGAAGAACGTTACAAAATATGTATAAATTTTCTCCTCCTCCTTCCCACTTACCCAACACACCCTTCCTTACGCGATTCCTAATAGGCTTTCGGAGCTAATTCGCTCAACGGGTATGAACTCGGAGATTGTTAAAACAGTGGCTTTTTGTTCGGGAAGAAGTTGTCGACTATTAGAATATCCTATTTTAGCGTTTATTCTAATGTCTCTCCACTCGCTAATATAGTCCGTTCCGATTTAATAACTATCTAGGATTTATCGAAGTCTGTATCAGTGTTAAAACGGGCTATTTTTGAAATCTGGCTGTCAACACTAATGACCGAGAAGGAACAGATGGTCATTAACGAAAGAAATTCCTGAGTATTTGTCACTTTTTGGCCAAACACGGTACGAAAATTTAGATGAGCTTGAAGAAACACTTGGGAAGTTGTCTTTGGGAAGAGTGTTCTCCACCAAATTCAGAGAACCGCCATTCGGACTATTAGAATCTGATTTAGGATACTATGGGGATCGGCCCAAGGATATAGCTGCTCTCGAAACGGATACTTCTATTACGGACTAAAGGAGCACTCGGCTGCAGAACTAAATGCAATTGAACAACCGAAACGTTCAAATAATCAAGTAAAAGTTTGCAACGCTATCTGTTGGAATTGCAATGTATAAGGTCACCGTTTCCATGATTGTAAGGAGTGTCGGCATATATTTTGTGATGGCTGCGGCGAAAAAGGAGTAAACATTTATGAATATGAACAATGTAGAACTCGAAGGGCAAATAAGCCCATGAGGAAGGAAAACGGCGAAGCAGATGGGAATTAGTCTTACCCCAATCCTCTCTGCCACAACTGGGATATTCTGATGACGTCAAAGTAGAGATGGCTACATTTAAGCCATGTGCTGGCTGGGAACTCTACTGATAAAACTCTACTGATCTGGTCCTCGGGATCAGTGATCGTACCTGCTTGTGAAAATCTATGACCTTTCTATGATGGGCTTATTAGATTCAGGCGCTTCCCGAACGATTTTGGATTGACCTGGCTGGGAACTTATCAAAGGCTGACTAGAGATGAGAAAATCTAATGTTGTAGAGATCGTGGTCCTAAACGATCAAGGATGTTCCGTATTAGGTGAGATAACCATACCCTTTAAGTTAGAAAATAGAATTAGGGTAATTACGGCGTTGGTGGCCCCTGATTTTAATATCCCCTTGATCCTGGGAGTAACTTTTGGAAATCGATGAAGGTCATATCCCAATTTAACCGACAATGTTTGGATCCTTGTTGATGTTTGGATGTTTGGATGTTCAAGGATCCCGTTGATTTTAGGAAACTGTATTGTTGCAAGTTCTCTGGTTTCAGACCGCTCTCAACAAAATCAGCAGTGACTTGCATAGTGATATGGACGAAAAAACGTTAAACGTACTATCTTACTTGACTTTTCCAAAACTTTTGGTTCCCTGGACAATTCTATCCTTTTTTACCAAATTAAAATCCAAATCCTTCTCTAACAGCGCTATTCGCTGGTTTCAATCCATTTTTTCCGACCGGACTCGAACGGAGCAGTTTCCATTCCTAATCAACCTCTATCTTTCTTCCTGGTCCTGTCCTCAGTAGTAGCCCAGGGTTCAAGCATTTCACCACTCCTTTTCAATTCCTTTATCAATGATGTTCCTCATTCAATTCACCACTGTTCCCACCACCAATAAGCCGACGACTTCCAAATCTACTTGTCCTTTCCTCCTTCCGAATTATTAGTAGCGTTTGCCAATATCCAGGAAGACTGTAGGATCAGTGCCTGGACAAATCTGAATAAATTAAGGTTAAATGCAATGAAAACTCTGTACATTGTTATAAGTTCCAACTTCCTCCTCAGATCCCACGTCACCTTCCCAACTTTAATCTTAAATAATCACCCAATCACGTACCGCTCCTCTGTTAAAAAACTTGGGTATTACTATTGACCAAACCTTGTCCTGGAAACTCCATATCGCCCAAATTTCCCGATGGAAATTTATTTATAATTTTCATTTTTCTCTCCTTAATATTTTTTTTTCAATAAATGCACATTTTTGTTTAGTGAATAATTCATTTTTTGTTTATTTGTTTTTATTATTATTGATGTAAAAACTTAGGAACTTTTATTATTGTATTTTTTGGCCAGATGTGGTTTACTTTATATTTGTTTATTTTTGTTATTCTGAAGGGCCCTAGTCCCAGAATAAAGCAAAATTTCTAGCTATCTAAGAGAGCAGTCTTGTCTGATATGGCCAAATTATTTGATCCTTTGGGTTGGATTTCGCCAGTCATCTTTCTAGCAAAGTGTATACTTCAAAAATTGTGGCGATTGAAATTTGATTGGGACGAGCCCATTTCCGAATCTCTCCGCAACATCTGGAATTCATTCACTTCTGAATTGTCTTTGCTCAGTCAAATTCGAATTCCTCGTCATATTTTGTTGTCTATGAGTACATCCTGCCATGCTCTAAGTTTTCGTGACGCCTCAGAAGCCGGCTATGCTTACGCTGCTGATAATTATGGTAACGGTAGCGTTAATCTTTTGAAGGCTCGTACCGAGATTCCTTCCCTTCAGTCCCTCACTATTCCCCATTTGGAGCTATACGGGGCCTTACTTTTGGTGCGCACTTCGGATGCTTTAAGACAATGTTTGTCGAGATTTCCTCGCCATTCGATCCATTTGGACTGACTCAACGATAGTATTGTCTTGATTAGCTTTGGAGCTTGCGAGTCTCAAGATCTTTGCTGTTCATCGAATTGCAGAAAAACATTTATCATTTCCCAGATCATTTTGGAGACATGTCCGCAGTCAAGACAATCCTAGCGATGCAGCTTCACGTGGCTTACTACCAAACGATATCATTAACGAGGAGCAGTGGGAGGGGCCATCTTGGGAGCAATTAACTTTAGAAGCTTGGCCTGACGACACTTTTAGTATTCCTGTAGATTTTCCAGAACTGAAGCCAGCTGCTGTTCTCCTTGGTACCAATGTTTTACCAGTTGAAGTCACTCCGGGAACTTTTTTGAAAAGAATGGAGCGTTTTTCTTGTTTGTCCCATTTAGTAAGGAGCTTTTCTTGGGTGCGTAAACTCTGCCATATCTCTAAGGCTGAGGAAAATAGCAGGACTTAGAAAGTCATTGTTTTGCTGTGTCCGCATTGTACAATCGGAAAAATTTCAATCAGAAATAGATGACCTGGAGAAAAGTAAGCCGCTTCGTCGATCACTTTTTAAAGTGTTTAGGGTGATTAATAAAGCAGTACACCTTATTCCTCTCTCAATTCTTAGTACCAAATCGCAAAGCAGTTTTACAAGCCAAAAAACAGTTCCAGGTCAATTATATCAGTCAAACAATCAGAAAATAAATTTTATAAGAGCACAAAAACAACCACGCTACAACTCACCAAAAACACAACAGCTGGCGAGAGGTTTCTAATGGATTTACCACTGAAATATATGAAAAAAACTGACTGTAAAATAATAATATAGAAAATAAGTAATAACTAAAAATACGTATCAAATTAATCTAAGTGAAAAATAAAATTTAAGAGATATTTGCGACAGTGGCTAATCCATTTTACACAACCTCTTTGCTCTCTGCCAGCTATGCGGTGGTAAACTTCTATAACCTCACTCCTGTCACAGCTTCAATCTTTAGCTCCTTTTATAGACTCTGCAGGTCTCTTGAGAGTCGGAGGCCGTCTCAGTCATTCTTCCTTATTCTGATCAGCTAAACACCCAATTCTGCTTCCTAAGGACACGCATTTGACGAATTTATTAGTTCGACATTTCCACGTGGTGTATCTGCATGTTGGACCGCAGACTCTATAATCTTTGATACAATATTGGATCATTTCAGGCTGGTCATTGATTCGCCGAATGGTAAGCGAATGTTCTACTTGCTTTAGGTTCAGCTCTAAGAATCAAGTTCCTCACATGGGAGAATTGCCTTAGTACACGGTTAGCTCACCTGGGCGTGGCTTTGTCCATGTTGACGTAGACTTTACTAGTCCTATTATGATTCGGTCATCGAAACTTTGTAAGGCTGCCAAAAGCAAATCCTATTTGGCTAGTTTTGTTTACATGGCCAGCAAGTCGTTACACCTCGAAATTTTGTCATCCTAGTCTACAGAAGCCTTCTTGGTGTGCTTAAACCATTTTATTTCTCGAAGAGGAGCTGGACAACATTTCTACTCAGATTAGGGAACCAATTTTATTGGCGCTGCTAGGCAGCTAAAGGAAGTCAACAGTTTGTTGTCTTCATTGAATGAACCTGCATCTATGCAAGAGCCGAACAAGAGAGAAATTACATGACACTTCAACCCCCCTTTAGTCCAAACTTTGGTAGTCTGTGGGAGACAGCAGTGAAGGCTGTGAAAACTCATTTGGTTCTGTTGATTCTGACTGTTGATCAGCATTTTACCTTCGAGGAACTTACAACAATTGTTACCAAAATTGAAGCAATACTTAATTCACGACTCTTGGTCCACTTTTTGATCACCCAAATGATTTTAAAGTTCTTACCCTGGATCAATTCTTGGTAGGCGGTCCTTCGTTGTCAATCCCAGAAATTCTTTTGTCTGATATGACCATCAACCGCCTCACCTGATGGCAACTAGTTCATATAATCTCGCAGGATTTCTGGAAGCGCTGGTTCATAGAATACTTGCACACTTTACAGCAGCGTGATAGGTGGAAGAACACACCAAACTTGAGAACCGGAGATCTTGTGCTGCTTAAGTCACCAAATTGCCAGCCTTTAAGATGGGCTACGGGTCGAGTCATTAAAATCCACGAAGGTTCAGATGGCATCGTCAGAGAAGTCACTGTACGATCGTCAACTGGGGAATATAAAAGACCTGCATCGTCCTTAGCACCATTTCTCCCTAGTACTAACTAGACTAAAGCTATTGTTTCTTTATTAGATTTAGAGGTGTATTTTCATTAATTTTGTATTTTGTTTGAAGGATCTTTTTTTTTCTTTCTTTTATTGCTTAACTTTTTTTCTAGTTTGTAATTTGTTCACAAGTTGTATTTTTTTTTGTATATATACTTATGACGTTATAGTTGTAATGTTTGTTAAATTCTAAATTATAATTATTGGTACTAATTATAATTTTAGCCACACCCACCAAGACTTTAGAAGTCCTTCTTTATTTAATACCGCTGCACTTATGGCTGAAAGGCGTAGCGGTTATGGCTTACTTAAGAATCAAAGAGAACAGACAGTGGAAGGCGACGGGAGAACCTACAGGCCACTTAGAAATAGCCAAAGTATTGGAAAAAGAGTTATCAGTTCTTCAATATTGTTATCCACCGCTTGATTGAAATCTCATTCTACTCTAAACTCTAAAATAAGCTACTCGTACCCAAGGTCACTTGGCTGGGAACAAGGATCAGTAGAAACTCAAATAGAAAACCTACCCTGTTTCACGAACGGATCGAGTAAAGACTCGACTGGTTTTATAGGTGCGGGAGTCTATATACAGGATTTAGGCATTAAATTAAGCGTTCCATTGGGTAAACACTGTACTGAATTCCAAGCAGAAGTGTATGCGATATTGTCCGCAGTAACATATTCGAAAGTTATTAGCTGCGAAAGGGCAGGCATTACTATCTACTTAGTCAGCTCTTCAAGGCCTGGAATCTCCAAGGGTGACTTCCGCGCTGGTAAAAGAGTGCAAGCAGTCATTAGAGTTAATTGCTTGCTTCAAGAATCTGAAATTAGTTAAGTTTCCTGGTCATAAAGGAATCACAGGCAACGAGAAATCTGACCAGCTTGCAAGAACAGGTGCTGAGATCCCTATTTTGGGGCCTAACCCTTCATTAGGTATCTCGAAAAGACATTAGCGAAAGGAGGTCAGACAAACTAAGCTACTAATAAAAAAACCCTCTCCTTCTAGAACCAAGTGGCTGCTGAGGCTCAACAAAAAGGATCTCCGGCTGATAATCGGAGTTCTCAAAGGTCACTGCAGGCTTAAAGGACACCTAAAAGATTTGTGGAGTAGTAGGTGACGAGATCTGCCATTTATGCGGGAAACCACCAGAGATTGCTCTTCACTGCATAGCAGACTGTGGCAGGTATGCTTCATTAAGTTATAGACATAAATAGGTATTGACATCTAGGATCTTCCAGAATCCAAGAACATGGGGCTTCCTCCAGTGATTGGACGTCCCTTCTAAATTTCTTCTGGAAAAAAAGAAGATTCGGCACGATTGAAAAATAGGTCTTCATTGGTCATCCTCGGGGTTGGCAAAAAGAACTAAAAGGCCAACTTGTCGGACTTTGTCCCCTCACCTTTACCAGTGCAAGCACCAGTAACGCCTAAATTTAGCTTGTGCAATAACTTTTGTCTGCCACTGTAGCACTGATATATTACTAATGTATGTATTACTAATTAATATATTTGATTTATTAATATAAAAGAGAAAAAACTCAATAAGAGACATGAATTAATTGCAAGGATATAATTAGATGATTCAAAATACAAAGCCATGAGTCTCTGAAAAACCAGTAAAATAGACTGGTTAGTATTTGATTTATGTAGATATCGGTCAACAAATAAAAATTTAAATTGTCTAAATAACATATGTTGCTTATATGGGTACCCCTACACAGTGAATCGGAATGACATCGAAACTGACGAATGCCATTCCGATTGATCATGTAAACGCATGTATACTAGGTTTACACGATCAATCTTAAGTACTGTCTTCAGTATGAATGCCATTCCGACTGACCGTGTAGGGGTACCATACGTACGGACCCTATATATTTGGGCTACACCTCTGAAAATAAAGTGTTCCTCCCTATTACTACTACTTTTTTTATCATCATTAAATATTTAAACCTTAATTCTTTTAATTGTAGTATTTTTCATTATTGTGTCTAATGGAAGAATATCACTGATTTATTTTTTAATTGTTTAATGTTAGTGTAGCATTGGTTATATCATCAGCTGTTCATTTTTCACTGGTGTGCAGACATGGCTACGCTTTGCTCGAGAATTTTGATTATTACAAGAAGATTTTCTACTTCGAGGATCTTAGCCACTAGTAAGTCGCATTTATAGTGTTTTTTTTTAAACATTCCATTGAATGGACTGATATCCCTATATTAAGGGATAATATACTGTTAATACGATCGCATATTCGTTTCTTATTGCTGCTATTATTAATTTCTGTATTCAGGATTTTTATGTTTTATTTAGTACCTTTTTTTACACCTGTGGTGTTTAAATACATAGTAGAAATAGCCCTCAGATAGTTTTTATGTTTGAATGAACTGCTAAATCATTGGTTAGGTGGTGCACCAACAAGGCCTCTTTTCTTTTTTCTGTTGTGTGTTATTTTATTTCAGCATCAAAAACTTTGAAAACTGCCTGTATTGTGGAAATTATATACTATGTATTATCATCACTTGTAGTTAATCAGTAGTTATACTTTCATGGCAAGTTCTAACTTCTTCACAGTCAATTACTTTGAAATTATATTTTATTATTTACATTTTTCCTATGTCATACCAATATTTTTGTATTCAGGAAATTCCAACAGTGAATCATATTTATTATGTGTCTACAGTTTAGTTAAGTTAAATTCATTTTAACCCTTTACTACTCACTTCTGGTCAATATGGCCCAGCTCAGTTTTTATGTTTTTCTTTCTATTAAACATCTCTCCCATTTTCATAAATTAAACAAATTTTTTCTGCAATCGCACTGTTACAGTAACATTTTAAATAAACTGAACTTATGAGAATAATTTTATTAAACCCAAGATTTTTTAATTTAATAACTTTTTATTATCTTGTCATGTAGATCTGAGGTGATTACTAGTGCTCTAGAACATAGGTGATTAGTATCAGGTTAAAGTAGCCTGGTTCCCTGTATGCCACTGAGATTAGGAATGTTCTTTTTACGCTCCACATTATTAATAAATAATGTGACTTTAGTATTAGTTTAGTAAAATATCATAAATCCATTATTACTAGTGATCTTTTGACAGTATATGGTATTTTTATGAGTACAGTATACACAATTTGTCTTAATCTGATGTTAATTGTGTCCTGTCCATTGTTTTGAAACTATTAAACAGTAAAAATAAAATAACTATGATAAAAAGAGTAGTTAATTGAATTGTGAATGTCAAAAAGGGCTCATCTCTGACAATTTTTTTCAGGAGACAAAAACCTGGATTTCTGATGGACCGTTAGACTTATTTGATCAGAATTTATTTTCTTTGTATATTTCATCATTACAACCATCAGATATCAGCTATTCTCGCTCAAAAAGTATCGGTCTATATGAGAAAATAAAAAAAAAGTTCATTTTGAATTAACATGTAGATTAGCCCTTTTCGAAATTTACGATTCAATTAAATTAATATGAATAAATAGAGTATGAAGTAAAATAAGATATTTAAGAAACTTAATTAATAAAAGGCAAATCACAAATATAACCAATCATGCTCCTCTAAAGTTGGGTCAGTCAATCTTTTAACCCTTACAATGTTGACCTAGTATACATTCCATATAAGCGGACATGGTCTGTCATACCAGTAGTTTAGAAAATGTTTAATGCTGGAACCTGCAGAGTTTTTTACAATTTTTTTCTCAAACCCATCTCGGATTTTTGTGGCAATACCATAAAAATAATTTCAAAGTAAGAACAAATAACATTTATTAAATTTACAAACTTGTAACTTTGCTGTTTATATGTCTATTTGTAGAACATCAAAATTATTTCTTATCTTTTTTTTTTTTTTGTCTAATACATTATTTCACAACTGAAATAATTATTATTATTATTCCATTTGAATCATTGACTTCTGTTTTTTGATGACAGGGATTATGGTCAATTTCATCCAACTCAGACAATACTTGTGAACTTTGGATCATCTGATCTATAATTTGCAATGGTTTTTTATTTATGATCAGTGTGATGATGGGTTATAATGCTAAAAAAAAATATAGAAATTTCAAATCTCCTGCTGATTAGGACCAATTTTTTTTTTTTTTTTTGTCACATAAATAACAATAAAAACTTCAAGTTACTTTTTACCTTATGGGTAATAGGCAGAAATTTATTTCAGTTTGGTTAGTGGATGCGGTATGTCAAACCTGTAAAATACGGAATTTTACAAGTGGATTTATGGTACCAGGTACCACACCGTAGCCAAAGTTTGATAAGTCTGACACACTAGAAACTAATCGAATAACTATTATTCCCTTGTTATCATCTGTTTAGGCAGTTAGGCAACTGTCAGTTTGAAGTTCCCTAGTCCAACACACTTTCTCCCAGGAATCTTCAAGTAGTTTAACTTTAACCACACTCTGGTTTAATTCAATTGCTTTTATAAATTTGTTATTGTTTGGCAATCCTATTAATTTTTTTGAGTATATGTTGTTTATTTGGAAGAAAAAATGGAATTTTAAAAGAGAAACATTTGAAGATTGCCTATTTAGGTTTATTGCCATCCCTCAACTCACCGATAAAACTTTAAGTCGGATATTTTCTTTGTCAATAATACTTACCTTTTTTGTATTAATAGAAGTTATCTTCATTTGTCGATCATTTAATCATGAATCAAATTGTGGCAGTTTTTCATGAAAAACAGTACAAGCTTTTTTAGTTGAGAATTTAATAAAAGAATTTGTACAATAAAAACAAATTACTTCATAAATACCAAACAAAAATAAATAATAATGTTTTCAGTTATTCATACAGAATCATAATTGATACTTTTTTGGTCATTTAACTAGCATAAGAATAATATTATTACAGCATTAAAAATAATTTATTATCTTTATCAAGACAGTCTTTATATAGTTACTTTCTAATCACAGTTTGATATTTTCAATAATTTGTAAGTATACTTTAGTCATTGATTCCTTTTTACTTTAACCATTTATATATGATGTATATATATATATATATACATATATATATATATATATATATATATATATATATATATATATATATATATATATATATATATATGATGGATATATTTATATGATTGTATTGTAATCGTGTCAAATTTTTGATGTGCAGTTTTCAGCAGATGTATCATTTTCAGAACCCACCAAGTCCAAAAGAAACATTTTCAGTCATTGGTCTGTGTGTCTAACGATTATCTCTTGAATGAGTGGACCGTTTTTTTTTTTTTGTCTTGTATTGCCTCTGATGCCTCTGCACAATAGCTGAAAAAACCTTCTTTTTTTTTATAGGCTTTAGAGCCAAAGCAGTTCTAACAATTTTGATGAAATACCTGAAATCTTATCCTTAAAGTTCTTCAAGTTTTAATATATAGTACATCCCCGAGAAAAATCAGATAAAAAAAGTTATGAGGAAAACATAATTTTCTTTTAATTCTAACTCAAAAAGTATACATTTTATGGTAAATTGTACAAATAGTTCCTTAAAGATAATTAAATTTCCTACAAAACAAAAAAAAATCAAAATCGGACCAGTATTTTTTTTTTAATTTATTTACATTTGTTTCCAGGGAAGAACATACAATTAGAGTTGTATCTCTAAATTATCATCATCACAATTATTTTTACAATTCATTTCCTTCTTTTCATTTTTTAAAAAATTCAAATATTAATTCTACGCTACACCAAATAACATATTACAGACTAGAAATAACAATTAAAACTATGATAGTTAATATAAGCATTATAAATTATTATAAGCATTCATAAACTTAGATAAGAAATAAACAAATAAAACGATCTATACTATATTATGCGTTAAAATTAAGTTTAAAAATACAAATGTCAAGATAATAAAAGCTGAGCCAAAAATCATCTTATTAAAATTATTTACGTAATACGGTTAAAAATCATTATATACCTAAAACTATTAGTAACACCGATAAAAACTAATTAAAAACGTATATATTCTTTTTTTTTTCAACCTATTGACATCATAGTATTAAAAATTAAATTAAACTACTAAAAAATATTTATTATCAATACAATAAGTATAAAACCAAAAATAATTATAAAATCATTTACAGTTAGACGAGGAATTTGTTTAATCTGATCTACCCAACTAACTATAATTTGTAATCCCAGCAATGAACAAGTACAATTTTCTCATTTCATCTATTGTTTGAAGTTCAAATATCCCAATTCCATTAAAATTTTCCCTTCCTTGGCAAAGTCTTAACCTTAAATTGGTATATATAGGGCACTTAAATAATACATGATAAAGTGTTTCATTTTTCTGTTGCACATTTTACATTCTTGTTGGCGATCAATTTTGACTATTGTATTATTTATTTAATCCTATAAAATCAATCCTAGTGGGGTGACCTTAGGAGTTGAAATCCTCTAAATTCCTACTCTCTTAATAGAAAAAATAAAATTTTCAACCCAATTTATCACTTTTGTCTGGGAAGTGTGGTTAGGGGTGTTCAGATATGGTTGGGGATGGTTAGGGTTAGTATGTGGTGGTCAGGCATCATAATTGAAAAATGGATCTAAGGATGTCTGACCACCCCATGCTAACCCTATAATAAATAAATCAAGTCTGTGATTGATATGTTTACCAATAAACACACCTTGGTAAGAGGGCAGGAACTGGTAAAAATTTCTCACAGACGACCTTATTCTTCATATTTTGTGTTGAAAATGTGATCGGCATTGTGATCTAACTACCTGATTTTTCATCTATCAGCTACTCCTTTTTTGAATCCAAGGGAATTATGAAACACCTTTTAACTAACAATGGTTCTGATCCTGAAGTCCACAAATGTTCTGTCCAGTAGAAAGTTAGCATGCAGAAAAAAAAAGAAGAAAAAAAAACACGATCTCAACTGGCTAAAGTTGATTGAGCAGATTGTTTATTTTCGATGAGGGGACAGGTACTGGTAGAGATGCCTCATAGACGAATTTATGGTCTTTTGGGAGAAATTGTGGTCAGAAATGTGCTCGAACTACGTGATTTTGATCCTATTAGTTACTGTTAATATTTTCTACCATCTGATGAACCAAATATTCTAATATTGACTGTCACTTACACAAAACATGACATGTTGACCCAGAGACGATATCAACAGATCTAATAAAAAGTTATCATTTCACTAAAGTAAACAAACTATTTTATTTATGAGGTAAGCATGGAGAAGCGTTAATATGAGAAATAACATTTTTAAAAAAAGTAATGATGGGGGAATACGCCAACATATATGTAATTTTATTGTTATTGATTTGTATATTCACCAAAAAAGCTTCTACACTTATGAGAATTAGCTTATTTCTAATCCTGCTTCCCGAAATCCTTCTTTATTTAATTTCTTATTTGACTTATTTACTTTATATTATTTTTTCTATTAATTTATATGCTTAGAAATATAGTTAACTAACTTAATTAAATCAAACTAAAGTTGATCTAATATTTAGATGTTATTAATTTTTTTAAGATATGGCTGATCCTCTGGAGCACGCCACAGGCTTAGAAAAAAGGGAGCTTTTGGCACGTGTAGCAGGTAATGATGTAAGTACTTTTCGTTTCTTTCTTTCTTTTTTTTTTTCACTTAATTACCTAATATAATGAAGACCTAAAGTTTTACTAGATTTCTCATCAACTTTACTTTATTTATTCTATTTAAATCTATAATTATTAAAAAACATTTCTTTCCCTTTCCAAGAGAACCGATATGTGTTAAAATATATAAGTTAGTAATGGAAAATTAATAATCTTAAATATTTTGGCAACTTTTGGTTTGAGATTAATATCTAATGATACAGTTTAAATGGGATTTTGCTTGATAAATTACATTTTATGTAATTGCCTCTGTAATTCTGCACAGAAATTGGTGCTTACTCTGTTCTTAAAGTGTGTTGATTCCAGCAAATATATACTTTATTAGTAGTTATGTTTATTACCTTTTGATTAAACCACTGATTCCAATAAATATATACTTTCTTAGTAGTTATGTTAATTACATTTTGATCAAACAACGACCTCCTTAAAACAGTGTTTTTGATATTCATAAACATAACCTACACTTGGGCTGAGAAAAATTTGTCATTTATCTCCAAGAAGAATATGCTAAGTCCTCTAGTGAATTTTCAGGTTATTTTACATTGTCATTTTACTGCAACTATGTTAGACAATGAGTAAGTTCTTTAGAGAACTTTATCATAAAACCTTTTATGATGAAAGCTCTTCCTAGAACATTTTCTTGGCACTTTTTGTACAAGTTCTATATTATAAAAGCTCCCCATAAAGCTTTCTAGTGAGAACCTAGTAAATGTTATTATATTAAAAGTTCTCACTATTAAAGTCCCCACTTAAATATGGGTAATATTGATGGAATTGTGTCTTGAGCGTCTATTTGACAGGTTTTTTGTGGTTATACTCCTTATTTCATTCAAATGATGTCTGAAAAATAAGCTTATAGAAAAAGATGTGCCCCCCAGGTTTGTGAAAACTTATTTGTGAGACCTTTTATTTAAAATGTTCCAGTAGGAACTTGAACTTTATTTATCATAATTTTTTATTAAAAATGTTTTGGCAAAAACTTAACAACAGAAGATTTATAAAAAAAAACTTCTAATCTACTTTATATCAGAAGGTTCTTTTGTGTAGAACTGTTATGTTAGTATTTTAATTATAAAAGTTCTTGTAAAACAGTTAAACTGAAACCTTTTGAAAAAGTTCAATAACTGTTTCATGCCCTGATTATAGGATGCTTTCATTATGAGACACTTTAATCAAAGTAATAATGGAAGATCTTAGATTCAATATTGATAAATGAATTGTTAATAAATAATAATAAAGTTAGTTAAATTCTGTAACCCATTGTCAATGCCAATTTTAAACATAGAAATCAAACAAGTGTACTGGGCCGAGAATCTGATAAATAAATTTAATACTATTAAAATTAAAAAAATATTATAAAGACATAAAAGAAAATAATTTGTAGGAATTATGTAGTAGACATCTAAATAATTAAGAATAATTTTAATTAGTTTGTAGATAAGATTAAACATGAATATGATAGTACTTATGCATGCATATGATATGACATTATATGCATGAATATGATAGCTAAAATCAATTTTTGAAATAAATGTGTATGATGATGACTTAATGTTGAAGTAAAGCACTTAAGTCTCTCATAAACACTATAATTAATCATCATAAAACTGAATAATATAAAATAGAACATGAGAGTAGGTAAAAATTAACATGCTGCTAACTCCTATGTCAGAACAAGTGTTGTGGAAATGGAAATAACCTATAGATTATTTGATTGGATAAATTGGGCAATGGAAAACTAAAATCAAATTATAAGTTATGCAGATTATTACGTTATATAGGTGATCAATTATTAAAGTTACTATACCATTAAAAATAAAATATTCCAAATTAGTCATTTACATTACATTGATTTTATATATATATATATATATATATATATATATATATATATATATATATATATATAAACATAATTGATTAACTAAATATAGATATAGGTATTTATAACATTTTAGGTAAGTTTATATATAGTGTTTAGCTATAGTGCGCTATCAATAGTGGACATTGTTGTTATCTTGGAAAGTGGTTCCATTGATAACTAAGAAATTTGGTTTGAGGGTGTAATCATAGATGAAGACATCATTCAAATAATAAACTGAAATATAGATACTCAAAAAACCAAGAATGAATAAAATTATTAAAAAAGTAATACTAAATATGATAAAATACCGTACATAGGGGCAAATAGCATAATAGAAAATATAAAATTAAATAATGTAAAGGGGCATAGTAATAATTATAATGCAGTGTTAGAACTTTATAAAAACTGATATAAGAAAACAGAATTGTTAATCTGTCAGAAAAAGAGATTCCTAAAAATATATTAAATTTGCTATCACTGGGAGATAATTTCAGTTTTGAGAGTGCAAGCATAGATATAGTCATGATTCAATTTATAAACGGAAATATAGATACAAGTGAAAGACATATAAATAAAAACAAACAGAATACATAAAATTTAAATAAACAAATTAATGTAGATTTGAAACATTTTATGAAAAAGGATATCATAAACATTTTAAATTATAGTAATTATATATGACAAATTAGGGGTTTGAAAACAAATTTGGGATGTTGGAAACATATATTTTTTTATAGAAACGTCGTAATATCGATATTAAAATTTGAGTATTGAAAACCGATATTTTTCCAAAAAAAAATTAAATAAACATTCGATATATTTGAAAACTATCTTTACGATATATATATATATATATATATATATATATATATATATATATATATATATATATCGTTATTTACATCTTTATTTTTGAGGCCAAAAAGCACTGCCACAAAAGAAGCCGTTCATTTTTCGTGACTAAGTTCCTTTATGTTTTTTATCTTCCATAATAATTTAAATGAATTTCATACAGACACACACTTTTTGGTATTACAGGTTGGTTAAAAACCGTCTCGAATCCAATGTTAGAATAGCGTTAGTACGTGTGCGTCAATGTATTTTCTCCTCAAGTCCTCACTGACTTTTTCTTGTACTATCAATTTTATAACTTGTAGTTTGTACTTTTGTACTTTGCTGTTATGAAACAAAATTGTACAAAGTACAAACAACAAGACTAATAGTATTGCTTTGTACTTTATTATGAAATAGGGCCCTGGTAGAACATCTAAAGGAGCAAGTAAGATAAATTTTTATCATTTTTAACCATTTGATGTGTCAGTAATTACATGGAATACATGGGCAATCAAATTTCAAGCATGTTTACAAATTTTGAACGTTAATAACAAATTAAAAGTAGCATTAATAATTAGTAACCTAAATGGAGAGGCATTGGAAACTCTAATTAACATTTGTAAAACTAAAACTCCTTCAGATTTTAGTGTTGAATTACTCAAAAAATTAGATGAAAAATTCAAAAACGTGTCATTTACAATTTATAAAATACGTAAATTTTTCACAATGACACAGAACTAAGATAACATCAACACTTTTGCACTAAATTTGAAGCAACAGGCAGACAAGTGCCAATTTCCTGCAGATATTTATGAGGAAGCTTTAATTACTTAATTTGTTATGAATATTACTGGCTCAGATGTACGCACGGTGTTATTACAAAAAGAATTCAAACTTTTTAATGAGTGTGTAGAATTGGCTAAAACTCTGACGAGCCATAGAAATTTCAAAAGTACAGCCCATGAGAAAGAAAATTTCTGAAAAGAAACGTTTTAGCACAAAACTTCAGCCTAATTCTTCTCAAAGTGGTACAAAAATACATAAAAGTTTAAATGCAGAAACTGTAGTTTGATACATGGTATGGAAAGAATGCCATTTTTGCAAAAAATAAAACCACTTTGCGAAGTACTGCTGAAGTAAGTAAAAGGTTAGATAAAAAGGATAATGATGCCAAGGGTAAAGAGCTAAAAGCTAAATCACCCACAAGCTACTCCTAAAGTAACTTAACTGTAACTGATATCAAATTTAAAAAGGAATAAGCTCAGAAATTTTTAAAAACAGTTTCAAGACTCTCTATGTTTAATTGCTAAAAATGCTTTCACAAACTTTCAATACAATTCGTACAAGTAACTTAGTGCAGTAAATAGGCCACGGTGCATATATGCTGGGTTAAAAAAAAAAACTTAGTGCAGACCAGATTAGGACAGTCATCCTCGCTTTCACAATGTATTGAAAATATAATTTTTTAAATGCAAAGGAACTTATATTTGTCTTCAATAAGTATCAAGAAATATTTTTAATTTAATATCCAGCTTTATTTATATTTTAGTCATGTTTAAAATATTACTCTTTTCAGAACCCTTTTGATTTGCGGGTGCTGAAACGTGGGCCTGGCACTCGAGACTGCCCTAATCAGGTCCCATCTAGTTTTGATTCTCGATTGGTCGGATGCATCTGTGAAGAAGAGGCTTCATCAATTCAGTGGATGTGGTTGCACCAGGGTTGTCCTCGCCGCTGTGCTTGTGGACATTGGTTTCAGCTGGTCTACAAAGCACCAGTCTAGTCATTCTTGCTATTCAAGGATCAGTTGTAATCAGTCATCATTTTATTATGAAAAACAAATAAGTTTATAATTAATTATGAATGTTTTTGAGAATGATGCTGTTTGTCATCTGTATCATCATCATTATTATTTCTGTATAATTAATTAGTCAATATTAAATTTTTAATAATTATGGCATTATTGAGAATTTTCTATATTATTTGTTGATTTCCATGAATAAATTGTCTTATTAGATAGTACTAATGTTTGCTTTTATTCTATTCTTTAAAGTTATATTAATTTTTAAGCTGCCTATTTGTTTGTTGGTTGTTTCTATATATTACATAAATCTTAGTTTTTAAACAATGATATAAACCTGCGACCATTGACTTGTATTTGTACATGCACACACTATATTAATGTCTATATATTTACTCCTGATTGAAATATTTGCATACTGTTTAGAGTTGAAATGGATTTGAGATTTGAAGTAATCCAGAAAGTTATCAATAAATATCATTTTTATTTCATCTGCAGTAACAGTATTAAATATATAAACTGATTGTGAGCAAGAGAACTCCGTGAAACTCATGCTCTGCCATGTATTATACTTTTTCATTTCAAGCTGTCAGGTTGTGTACAGCCTAAAACATACACAAACTTAAACTGTGTCTAAGAAAACTTTTTTTTTTCTATTTTTTTATTTTAGTAATTTCCAAATAAGAAAAGATGGAGTTACCGAGATTATATAATCAGGGTGACGATATAGTGAATGATTGTTGTACCTCGATCTTATTTCATAATTATTTGTTCATATTTTCTTTTAGTTCCTATATTTATTATATTACATATATTGATTTAGATATGTTATTTTCTACAATCATTAAATTAATATTTAAATAAATATATAACCCCATTTTAATCACTCTAATGTGATATGAAAAAATTAGCTAAACTATTTTGTTCATTAAACTATAAAAAATTTTATGCATTATCTTTGGGTATTTTTTGATATACGGACGCCAACTACTTTTAAATAAATTATAGTTATTGTTATTTACGACATGATCTAAATAGCGTAGTAAAAGTTTTTTTAAATTTAAAAACCAATAGATAAAAAAGAAATTAACACAGCCTAATATTTATGAGACTTTGGAAGCCAATATTCCAAAATGTCTATCAGAATCCTATTAAAAAGATCACTCCTTTTTCACATGTCTGAGAATTTCATCTAGTGTCCTTTTTCAAATTTTCTTTCTTTGTGAAACAGTCCTTTATTAAAAATTGTGGGCACATTTTTCATCTTTAAAATTGTCATATACCTCAAACAAATTCATTTTTATAAATGAGATCTAAGTTTATGAAACATATTTACTGAATTAGTTAGGAACAGTTACTATTAATCAATATAATTTATTTAAAAGTAACTAGCGACTATATATCAAAAAAGATCCTTATCTTTTTTTATTTGGGGAGTTGTCATTATCCTAAACTATGGAAGTTTATTTGTCACTTATCTATTTTTCATCCTATTTATTAAAAATGTCAACGTTTTTGTACTTTAACTTGTCAAAAGATTATTTTTATTATTATTAATTGCCACTTAATTATTAATGAAAACCACCTTATTTTTATATTATTAGCATATATGGGTGAATGTATCCCTGTCCTGGTGTTGCTGAGTCCTGTCCCCATTGCCTTGTTGATACACTTAGTATTATCTTATATTTTTTATTTTCATTGTTTTAAATGTTTTATTATAATTATTACCTGGTTATTTATTATATATTTATCATGCTAATTATATCAGTATAATAGAATAGAATAAAAAACTTGCTTTATTATTGCTTCAGAATAACAAAAATGGATAAATATAAAGAAAAACATATTTGGCCAAAAAACTACAATAGCAAAAGTAAATACGTTTTTATATCACTTAAAATAAAAATAAATAAACAATAAATGAAGTCTCTTGAAAAAAAATGTACATGTATTGAACAAAAACAAAAAAAAAAAAAATAAAAAGGAGAGAAAATAAAAACTATAAAAATAATGAATAATTGCACAAAATTGATAATCACTTAAACATTGAAAACAAACTAACTTCAAATCAACTTTTTAACCTCAAATTAAAATTTCTTGCTTATACAGGATCTGTTTGGAAAGTGAGATGTTGGAAAAGGTGAAATTTGAATGAGGATAGAGTAGAAGGGAGGAAATTGCAGAGGATAGTGAAGCGGGCAAGAAAGGAACTTTGTTCGAAAATTTCGAATGTTTTGTTTCTGTGGGAGGAAGTATAGAGGCCAGAAATAATAGTGAGTATGTAAAAACCCCATATGACCGAAAGGTCAGGTAGGGGAAAAAAAAAAAAAAAAAAAAGTGAGTATGCAAACCTTTTTTCGTTCATAACAATATGAAAGTCACTGGTGATTTTGATGAGAGCAGATTGTAGGTCGGGGTGCCCACAGGGGGAGCGAAAAGTGGCCTTTTTTGGGTTTCTAGGGGAGGAGGGAGAGGTTGTTTGAAGAAGAAATAGAATAAAAGTACACTAAAATTAAAATTATGTAAGTGGTGGTCCAGACAAAATAGGACATAAAAGAGGAAAGGTTTGTTGTAGACGAAATTTTTGGTACATCCTAGTTTTTTTGGTCTCTGAACTTGCATCTCAGGTTTTCTGACAGATATTTTGCCCGGAATCTTGGTTTTCCATCTATATCTTGGAAACTTGTTTTGTTCAAACAAGACCATTCTCCACCACATTAAAGTAGACAGAATGTTTTACACTTTATGTCCATAAAATATTTCTCTACTTTAAGCCATTGCAGTCCGCTGAAAATTAGGCCAAATTCCCAAAAAGTACAAAAACGTGATTTAAGGCTCTTCACGTCCGATTTCTATAAAAACCATCTATGATTACGCTACTTATGATCATACTGATAAAATTAGTGAACAAGTGTATACTGTTATAAAATTGGGACGACATTTTGTACAAAGGAATATTTCCTCTCAGAGCGCATTACAACACCACGAGACCAGTGCCAACACAATATATTACATAGACACATAATAATTATTATGTCTGATACCCCCCCTCAATTTCAAGTCCCTTTAATACAAAAATAAACAATAAAAATAAAATCCACTTGAAATTGCAAACAAAAATACATATATACCAAAAAACAAGAACACAGAATATTTAAATTTACATAAAAAAAGAAATTATATTTTCTGTTTTTAACAAAATAAAATTATATTAGACCATAAAAGAAATTGAACTTTACACTGAAATATATTGTTAACATAATTTTAAATTAAGTTCATCACAATCTTTTTTTTTTTTTCAACTTGATTTTTCCCAATGGCTTGGTGAGGATATCAGCAATATTATCTTCAGTAGTAACTATATTTTCATTTCCCATAACGACAAGGTCATCCACCCATACCAGAAGATATCTTTTCCAATATATTATATTTTTAAATATAGATAAGCATCATTGCCAGATCTTTGTAAGCCATTTTCTAAACAAAAATTACGAAAACATTCGTTCCATACTTTGGAAGCTTCCTGAAGACCATACAGGACACGATTCAATTTAAGAACTTTTCCATGAACTTCAGGCACTCCTTCCGGAGAGTTAATGTATATATTTTGTTCCAGTTTGCTATTTAAAAAAGCTGACGGCACATCAAGTTGCGTTATTTTAAAATTCTTTGTCAATGCATGATTTAAAAACATTCTAATAGTGGGTACTTTGGCTACTGGAGAATAATAATTTACTATGTTCTGTTCCTGAAAACCTTTTGCTACTTAACGTGCCTTCTAGGTATCATCATCTTTGGTTTTAAAAACCCACTTAGTGTCTATGATATTGCATCCTTTTGGCAGATCTGAAATCTGCCATGTACCAAATTTAGTAAAAGCTTGAAGCTCATTGTCTATGGCTTCTTGCCAAACCTAGAGCAATAGCTTCCTGGAAACTAACAGGATCTTTATTATCTGAGTATACCAGGTATGTAAATATGAAACCGGAATTTGCCAATAGAAAGTGCTAGCTGTAAATTTAGCTACCGTGAAGTCCCGCTGGGGGCACCATTTTTTTTTGTTATCATGTGTGAAGGTGTTTCAACTCACAATTCAGTTGTCATACAACAGTGTATTTTGTGAAACAACAGTAAACATGTCGAATTTTGTGCCTGGAAACTACGATTTGCGGACAGCATTGATTTTTTGTTACCATGGTTCGCCTGGAGTTACCCATGATTTTTTACGTTTTGGATTTTCAAAATATATCCATTTTTCATCGCCAGTCACAATTCGATGAAGAAATGACTTTTTTTTGTATCTGGCGAACAACATTTCGCAAATGGTTTTGCGATTTTCCTGCTGCCTTTCGTTCAACTCATGTGGAACCCATTTGCCAATCTTTTGAACCTTTCCCATGGCTTTCAATCGAATGGAAATGGCCTCTCGTGTCACACTTAACTGATCTGCGAGTTGTTGTTGGGTTTGAGTGTCATCAAACAATGCCTGCAATTCACTGTCTTCAAATTTTTTCGGTGGTCTTCCACGTGTCTCGTTTTTTATGTCAAAATCACCACTTTTAAATGTTTTGAACCACTCAAAACTGTGATTTCCCAAGAGCATACTCACCGTAAGCTTCAACAAGCATTCTATGGGATTCTGCTGCTGTTTTCTTTAAATGGTAACAAAAAATCAATGCTGTCCGCAAATCGTAGTTTCCAGGCACAAAATTCGACATGTTTACTGTTGTTTCACAAAATACACTGTTGTATGACAGCTGAATTGTGAGTTGAAACACCTTCACAGATGATAACAAAACAAAATGGTGCCCCCAGCGGGACTTCACGGTAGCTAAATTTACAGCTAGCGCTTTCTATTAGCAAATTCCGGTTTCATATTTACATACCTGGTACACTGAAAGCTGCATGTAGAACATAATCTTTTAAATAATTTGGAGGTTTTATTTGTCTTTTGGAAGTCAATTCTGGAGACTTAACAGGAGATGTTTTGTCATCTTGATCAAGGACTACTTCAACTGAATGAGGTTCATATTTTGTGATATTATTGGGAGCATTTACAACTTCTATATTTCCATTCAGTATTTCCTATCTGGTTTGTCAAATGTCACATTCCTTGAAATAACGGGTACAACTACAGAGGAGCGGCGCACTATCAGAAGAGTCTAGAGACTGAATCGAGTGTCGTCTCACTAGCGATCTCTGGGTCCATTCTTGTTAACTACGTGCCTCCTTTTTCAGTACTTTCTTATAAATTGGTTTTATGCTCATCGCTTAAAGCTGTTTCACAGTTTGAAAATTGATTCTTATTTGGATATAACTGTTTGTTTGTTTTTTTAAAGAAAAAAGTTACTTTTTATTTTAATGTACTTAACATCTTCCCCTTTTTCACATAAGAATATAAATATTTCACTTATTTTTATACAATTAAATAATCATTAATCAAGTAACGTTTTTTTTAAATGATCTTCATAATTCAAGGCCATGATTAATAAACATTTGTAATAATTAATTTCATTACTTTAGTTCTAATTTAATTATCTAAAAATAAGGTAAATGAATATGTTCATAATTAAAAACCATAAAATTACCACTTTACTATCGCAATTGAATTTTTTAAATAATTAATTTAATTTTCTACAAAAATAAATACTGTTAATATTATCCATTATGATTATAAATGATTAAGTTCATAATTAAAAAACATGAAATTACCCAGTAACTATCATAAATAGGTGCAAACTAGAATCTAACAAAATTAAATCACAATGGGTGTAGCAACTCGGAATAAAA
This sequence comes from Rhaphigaster nebulosa, assembly GCA_948150685.1. Taxonomy (NCBI): domain Eukaryota; kingdom Metazoa; phylum Arthropoda; class Insecta; order Hemiptera; family Pentatomidae; genus Rhaphigaster; species Rhaphigaster nebulosa. The sequence continues at coordinate 17,294,232 of OX411307.1, forward strand.
TTTGTGCGACGTAACAAAGCAGGGTAAAATATTTTTTTTAGGGAGAGACAAAGTTGATATTCGTTTTTTGCACCCCCCAAAACTACTAAATACGAATTTTCATAGCAATCGAAAAATTGCTTGTAAAAAAACAGCTTTAAGCGGTGAACATAAAACCAAATTTATAAGAAAAAGAAGGCACGTAGTTAACAAGAATGGATCCAGAGATCGCTAGTGAGACGTCACTCGATTCAGTCTCTAGACTCTTCTGATAGTGCGCCGCTCCTCTGTAGTTGTACCAAATAACGACTTGGTTGATGGCAGGATCCCACAAACGATACCCATTATCCGCATAATCCACCATGCGAGCTTCTACTGCCCTTGGTTCTAATTTACTAGGTTTGGGAAGTCTGCAATACCAGGATTTACTACCAAAAATCCTCAATTTATGGTGATCCAATTTGCCAAGAAAAATATCGGCAGGAATTTTGCCATTTATGGCTTTAGTAGGGCTTTAATTTTTCATAAAAATGACTTTACAACCTGCTTTTAACAATGTTTGAACAGAAAGTAGATTGTGAGAAAGTTCTTTAACTAAAAGTCCATCAATATTGATATGTCTATTGATATATATATAGCTTCCTCACTATAAACCCTCAAAGTGCCTTTTTCCTTAGCCTATATGGCAACAAAACTTATATCCCGCTCAACAATGTTAGTCTTCTTACCTCAATCTCTCACAAAATTGCCTCTTCTTCCTCCTCTGGAGCCTCTTCCTCTAAAAAATGTTAATTTCGGACAGCGGTTCCTAAAATGCTCAGTTGAGCCACATTCATAACATACACCTTTAGTTATCCTAGAGTTAAAGGATGTTGTTTCTTCATTACTTTCACTTGTAGCCATGTCAACCTATTTCATTTTCATCTCTGCGTCAATCATGTTCTTACATGCTATAAGTGGCTGTGAGACAATTTCGTCCTCTTCGATCAATATAAATGGATGTTTGTGAAAACCCTTTCCAAAAATCCCAATCTTGCTGCAATTTTGAGTTTTCCAAAAATCACAGGCTGCGTACCAGAGGATAGAACAAGCAGGGGAACGTTTCCTGGTTTCATTACATGGGCATGGGCGTATGCAGAGGGTCTTGCCTTCTTCCTCCAAAGGATTAAAAGGATAATTATTAAATTGTGAGACAGAGAAAAAAAAATTAAGTTAGAAAAAATAAGGAGTGGCGAGACTATTTTTACTTCAAAGCTTGAACTTAATTTTTAAAATTCAATTCAATCTAATGGTTTTCAATTTATCGATATTATTAGGGTTTTAGGTTCTTGCCTCTACTAACTTCAAGTTATAATGGAAGCCTTAGCTTCAACTAAAACAGACCAATAATATTATTAAGAAATGGACAATTTTAAGGAACAGAAATATTATGCATTAAGTAAAATTTTTATCTCGGCAGAAACTATTTCCTCAGGGAACCAAACAGCTCTCACACGAACTTCTGGTGAACATGTGCTGAAATCACGTCAATGAAAAACGTACCATGACATCCTGAAATTAAAACGAGCTGAATCCTGCCCCATATATCCTCAAAACGCCCAAATTTTCATCTGATTTTTTAAAATTCTTTTGAAAAGGGCGACATTAGATTTAACTCTAAAGTTGGGTTACTTAGGAAATTTTTTATGGAAATCGGATGTAAAGAGCTATGAATCGCTTTTTGCCACTTTTTTATACTTCTTCAGCGCGCTCTAGCGGCTTAGTTGATCGTTGATGGTTGATCGTCAAGACATTTTTTGTGTACATAATTTACAACAAAATTTTCCTCAATTTTTCCCCACATTGTATAATAAAATAAAAATGAAAATAATGTAATATGTTCATAAATAATAATAATGCCGGGTTCACAATAAAAAGCAGTAGCGGTAAGTTTGGAGGGGGGGGGATGCGTCGTTGACTTAGGAGGGATGCCTCTGATTGTAGGGATAGACTGTTATATTTTTTTTACGGTTAGGATTATATTATAATCCTGTACACATATAGTAACACACACACACATATATATATATTGTATCTGTACCTATATAGTAACAAGAGATTGTTTCCTCATTCAATCTAAGTTATTCTTTTCATCCATTTCTCACGATGTCTTTCGTGACAGCGACAGCTTTCAAATAATTGAAAAAAATCTTACCTTTATTCGCAGAAGGTGTTGTTACAATACCATAACAAACCATAAGATAATCGGTTCAAGAAGATAGCAAGAATACAAGAAGTTTTGCCAACATAACAAAAATTACTCAATATACTCGACATTGCAAAATATACTTAATTTTTTTTCTGCATGGAAATGCTGGAATAAAATTATTGAATATGAAATTGTATAGAATCATCTAAGAAGCTTTTGAGATCCAAATTAAAATTTTCCTTAGAAGAAGGGAGGAGAAACGACTGCATCGTTGGAAGAAGAAGGAATGGGAAAGGAAGCAGGTAGAGGAAATGGAGGTGCACAGCAGACAGAATGAGACCTGGGCATTCTATAGGAAGTTGAATGAAAGTAGGAAATCCTTCAAGGGTTAGATCGTGTAGAAAAGAAAAAAAATTGAATAATAACATGAATGATTTAAAACTGTATTTAAAAAGTGGAAACGAACTGGTGAACATGTCCGACAATTTTTCTTATTCCTAACTAAAAGTGTAGGGAATGTACCCTTGATGATTTCTAAATTTTATCAGGAGTCTTCTTCTTCTTCCGTGGCGCTACAGACCGGTGTACCTATATACAGTACATATATTCGCACATTATAATTGTATAAATAGGTTTACATATAACTTTTTCGTCTGTTATGCTGAAACAGATTTTTGCTTCGGCAAATCTCGCAACAACCCATTCGCGTGAGTTACGACAGCTTTCACCTTTATTTCCCAGACCCCCCCCCCCCCCTTCTCCTACAAAAACCCTCCACCTCCCATGACTTCTGATTAATAAAATAAATGATCTCGATGTATCTCTAGAATTCTGTAAATCAACCATTATCCATAATAGTATTATTTCCGCTTCAGAAATTAAAGAAAGCTCTTTTAGACTAATTAGGGATTGATAAATTATTTGTCAGTTCTAAATTTGTTTTATTGAAAACTAGTTTCGAATGTTATACATTCATCCTCAGTTCTAAAAACACACAAAAAATTCAAAAATAAGCAAGTCAAAATATAGTTTGGTATTATTATACCTATTAAATTAGATTAATATAAATCAGTATTATAAAACATTTATGAATTATGAATTTAATTAAGATAAGAAATCAAATACATGTTGGTACTCACCAAGGTTTAAATGAAACAAATAAAACAATAAAACAAATTTATAGAAGTGGCAAATAATTTATCAATCCCTAATTAGATTGATCCTTCTATACCTTCATGCGGATGTCAATTGACTCTTTTAGACTATCAACATATACAATTGTTATCTAATTCCTCGTATGTTCTAAGGCAAATTGAAAAAGTGCACTGCTCCTTAACCTCTACACACCTTCATTATTATATACAGTTGCTACCTTTGTTAACTCTCCTTATTGAAACCTACTTTTTGTTATCATAACCCTATGTATTTAGTAATACTATTTGTACTACTTATGCTTATCCATATCTTTTATAACGCTTTGACAATTTATATACAAGAACTTGTAATATTATTTTAAACTATCATTATTGTACCAATGTTTCTATTGTTACTGATAACTATATTCATAATCTTATTTATAATAACAATAATCAATTATGTAACCATTATCAATTATCTAATCCTAAACCGGTCTAATACTAAATCAGGTGCTAACTGATAGACTAAGCGGGTGAAGACAACCAGCTCACTAGCTTCCTGCCTAACTGATTGTATAAAGAACCCGTGTCGGAAACCAGATAACAGAGGATGGAGTAGATTGGACTTTTCAAGGAAATTGGATATTTGTAATTGAACTATTCTTTCTTGGAGGGTTTGGAGAGGATGGAAATCGGGCGAAAGTCTGTGGGAGATATAGGGTTTGAAGTTTTGTTAATAGGATGGACTAAAGCGGCCTACACATATAGGAACATCGGTTCCCCGAGGGCAGTTCCCATGTGTCAGATCGGTTCGCCAACCTTTTTTGCGATCGTGCGAACCTTTTTTTTTTTTTACATACGGGGTTTCAGCATCAGTGGGGTATTACGCATGGGATGTACATACCATCACCGTTAATAAAACTCAGCTTTATTTATTTATTTTTTAAACTATTTATTGATTATTCTCAGACATAATTTGAGAGTATCTTTAATTATGGGAACAATATTTGGGTATTCTATGGTGCAGCTCGGTGTGCTGCTGTACACCGTTTACTGATGGGGCTGCACCTTTGTCCCCTTCCTTCCTGATTCGTGTAGTCAGGTGTGGCATTGGCTTGCCACCCTCAGCAACACCACCTATAGAACAAGGCCTGCCAACTGAAATAGTGACGTCACGAACAGCACGCTTAGGCTCTCGACCTGCCGAGAGCCCGGCACATTTTGACTTTTGACACAGCGACTTTATAGAGTTCCGTGGTTTATTATTTAACTTTTGCCATGGAAATTATCTATATGGTATTTACTACAACAAAACTACTTGACCAGTTGAGCTGAACTTTTTAATACAGGTATATAATGACCTGGAACCACACATAGGCTACTTTTTATCCTGAAATGTTGTATGTTTCCCAAAGGATACGCGACAAACCAACTTTGACGTGGGCGAAGCCGTGATCAAAAATTACTATACAAATAAATAAGCCTTTATTGCTGGTTGTACCTCCTTTTTACTATATTAGGTAATTAAAATAAAACCAAATTCATTAAAAACATTTTGTTTTATGTTAGTACCAGAAGAAATCAAAACATAAAAATAATACATAGGTAAGGCCAATTACAACTTATAACAAAAAAATAAAATAACTTAAGAGAAGACAGATGTAGAGCTTTGTCAATTTCAAGCTTATCTATCTAAATGTTGTTCTCCTTTTCAGGCCTGTAATACTAATTTAAAGACTAACAGACAAAGGTAATTCTTCTACAACAACAATCTGTAAGATCGGGAGTAAACTTTTACCCAGTTATAAACTTGTACCCTAATTTTCAAATACATTATATATCAATTCATATTCAAAATATTAATGCATAGATTTGTCTCGAATATTCTAGAACGTGAACCCAAGGGAGTCTCTAATAAGTATTAACGCGCCCCTCTTGTAAAGTTGTACCAAAACTGTATTAGCAGCAACTGTTGCAATTTTTTTAAATAAACTTTCTGTAGTGTGACTGTTGCAATGATAACCAATAAAATATTTGTCTGCATAATTCTTTAAATTCCTTATTAGAATTAGAACTATTACACTGCGTTGATTTTTCTGCAGCAAAAAAAATAGGCTCTAAAGAAAAAGATACAAGCTTTTGGAAAATAATATATAGTATAGTGACTATACTCACAACATCCTCATGAGGATAAGATGGTCCTCCTCTGTCATTGGCATATATTAATTTATAGTTCAAACTAATGGTATAGTCACTTCTTTTACGAGCACTGACATAACACAGCCTCCAACTTCTTTTTCACTTATTTGTACACAGTACTCCACTTTGGGGTTATTACAGTTTTTTATTAACATGATGTTAATTAACTTCTCACATTTTTGAACCATCCACTCACTACTAAACACACACTATTTTTAATTTTAATCAAAAGCTCATCAAATGTTCGGAAGGAAATAGTTTCCATTATGAAAATGAAATGATTCCATTTGTTAAGTGATTTCTGCAAGTTTTCACTGTCCAATCTCTCTTTGCAAGCTGCGGGGCTTTCTCTGGAAACTGAAGTAACAGTTGTAGATGGGAGATATGATGGGAATCCTGGCAGGTTGACAGGCAAAAAGAATGCGTAAAACATGTTTAAATATATGAAGGTCTAAGATATCTAACTTTTAGATAACACAAACTGATTAATTATGCCTAAACAATGCTTACTTGGTGCAAGTCTTGGGTATCTTAAAGGGCATGTCAATAGTTTTCCATTTTTCTCATCTTTCATACTCTTTCAACATCTGCTTTACTGAAATGAAGTTCACACACCTAAAACAGAGAGGTCACACTTAGTTGAAATCAATAAATGAATAAAAATGGAAATAGGTAAGTGAAATGTTCACGCAAAGATCAAATACTTACTCGAGAATGTTTGGTTAAAACAAAATCCTCGCGACTGATAGCTTTTAACCACTTCTTTTGCAAGTTATCATCTCTGGGAAATGAAAACACTGATTTTTCCAATCTCATTATTATAATTGCTTTTGCAATTCGGTACACAACACTTGTAAGTCATTTTAATAAGATAAATTATGAATATTATCTTTAAATAACATTAAAATATCTAAATAAATATCGTGCAACGCGCTGCAAAAACAGAATGTATCACAGACTAGACAAAGGCCCTCTGTGTGGTCCGTTTTGGGTCAGTCGGCAGGCCTTGTTCTATAGGTGGCGCTGCCCTGAGCGTAAAACATGTAAAACATCCGCACTGCTTAGAGCTGCCATTAGACTTCAGCTTCTTCCTATGGTTCCTCCTCAGGCGGTTCGTGCGAATCAAGTTCTCCTGTGTGTGGAGGTCGACGAACAACGGTTCGTAAGTTTTTTCCATCGAGATGGAAAACATTTGTTCTGTTCGCCGACAGAGCTCAGGGTGCTATTATCATTAGCCAATGGGGGACTCTATTATTTGAATAGTTTTTCGTTTCTATTTGATTTTTAATCGTAATTGTTGCAACAAACTATTAACTTTTATTAAGCCCAGGGATTAAAATTAAATTTTATTTTTCTCTCCTATGGTATAAATGTAATGAAATGATTTTTATATTTGGCATAAAAAAACAAAACAACGTTAAACGTTGAAAAATAAAAGTCATGATTTGATTTTCAATAATTAATACTTGATAATGAAATAATTAAAGTGAATGTTGAATTTTTATTATTTGAGAATTAATATTAAAATTAGAGAGAAAGTGTCATGGCCGCAACTGAAGTAATGCTTAGTTATTGCTCTGTACTAATTCAGTAAACGTAGTGGTATTAGCGCGTGTATTGATCAGCAACTTTGTAAACATCGATTTTATACAAAGGTGAACAATGTTTTAATAACTTGAGTGAGGTGAGTGCTCCTTAATTAACTTTAATAGTGAGAAGTTGTGCTCGTAGACCAGAGAGATCACCCACGTGGCAGAGCTGTCTGTTCCTGCTCGCTACTGGTCTCTGGCTATCATCGCCTTGAACAGTCTGATATCACATCTCAGGTTGCTCAGTGGTCTAGACGTCGTTAACCTGATCACGTCGTCTGGTCGTCACGAGTTCGAATCCATAGACTTTTTACTCTTTTTCTTTTTTCTTTTTTTCTTTTCCGTAAATCCATAGAATGTTTTATTTTGTATTATTTTTTTATGTATTTTAAGAAGTTAAATTTTAATTTCATATTTCTACAGTTTATTTATATTAATTAAAATAGATAAATCCTCGAATATGGACACGGATGAAATGATCCTTTTCCGAAATAAGCGAGACTGACTCGCAATATTTGAAGAGACGAATCCTCCAGAAGCGTCAACGAAACGCTGCACCTGGCTCTGCTGGGAATTCGCCAAATAAAAAATAAAATTAAAAAGTGAAATCAAAACAAATTTCACCACCTAACACCCGCAGTAAATCTGCAGCAACTAATGAAATAGAATCTACATCAACAATTCCTACCATACCAACAGGCAACAAGTTTGCAGCCCTAAATAATAAAACGGAATCTACCACTCACCGGCAGTTCTCTGAACCAGAGCCACCTCCAATATTTGTAAGCAATATTCAAGACTTTATGGCGTTTGGCCATGAAATTGCAAATTCAATTGGACTAACCAATTTCAAACGTTTTTCTCGATTAAAAGGCATCAAAATAAACACTACGAATAAAGATAATTATAAAAAATGAGTCAATCATTTGATAGAAAAGAAGTACGATTTTCATTGTTTTCAACTAAAAGGAGAAAAAGCCTATAGAGTCGTCTTGAGGGGTCTTCACACCACCACCCCCACTACCGCTATCAAGAAGGATATAGAAGAGTTAGGGCACAATGTGAGAAGCATCTCCAACGTTTTCCATCCTACTGAAAGATATCCACTCCCATTGTTTTTTGTCGACCTTGAGCCAGGACCAAACAATACCGAAATATTTCTAGTTAATAGGCTAGTATACTCGTGTATACGTTTCGAAGATCCAAGGCAGAGAGCAGAACTTGTTCAGTGCACTAAATGCCAAAGTTTTGGTCATACCAAATCCTACTGTCATCATCAGGCTAGGTGTGTTAAATGTGCAGGCTCTCATGCGTCTGACACTTGCCAGAAGCCTCGGGATACCCCAGCAAAATGTGCTCTATGTGGTGAAAGCCACCCAGCAAACTACAAAGGTTGCAGTGTTTATGAAAACATGCAAAGACAAAAAATTCTTGTTGCAAGAAATTTGCAAAGGAATGCAGTTCTTGAAGACCAGCCTCAATTTTCTCTACCCCAGCCTCAGACCTGCCATTCTCAACCTCAGACCTCTCATCCTTATCCTCCGACCTCCCATCCTCAGCCCCAGATCTCCCATTCTCGACCCCAGACGTCCCTTTCTCAGCCACAGACCTCATAAACTCATTCTCAGCCTAAAATACCTACAAATGAAATTTTATCTAAAAACGCATCCCTAAGAGTGAAGTTACCGCCACAGATTCCACCACCCTACCATCCCAAACATCCTGATCTATCTCAGTCGCCCTATCCTTCACAAGAAACTCAATTAAATGTGGATCCCATACAACGATCCCAAAGGAGGGTTCAACCTCCACCAAGGCAGATTAATCCTCCACCTCACGACTCTGCCTTCTACTCCTATCCTAGCCAAAACCCTTCCGACATAACATTAATCCTATCATCATTCCTTCGTGATCTTCAAGATACAATAAGACCTCTTATCACAATACTTACCAGAGTCCTAACTGAAATCCCGCTCAATATCTCACGATGAACAAAAAGACACTAACTATCCTTTTGTGGAATGCAAATGGCCTACAGAATCACAGAGACGAACTTGATATATTTCTCCACGAAAATTTCATTGACATTGCTCTAGTTACTGAAACCCATTTCACGACGCGTTCTTTCTTTTACATACGTGACTACATTACATACAGATCAGATCGCCCAGACAACACATCCCACGCAGGCTCTTGCATCCTTATACACAAACCCCTACCTCACTCCCTAATTCCCTCCACTCCAACCGACATCATTCAATCAACATCTATAACCTTATCCTCCCACCCATTGAACATTACATTCTCAGCTGTATACTGCCCTCCTGGTGATTTCCTTTCCTATAACCACCTTGACGCCTTATTCCGATCCCTTGCTCCGCGCTGGAGGAGATTACAACGTCAAAGACCAACGGTGGGGATGTCGAACATCCAATACTCGAGGCAGGATTCTTTCTTGTATCACGACCTCCAATAGTTATTCCATCCTCTCTCCCATTAACCATACCTTTCTAGCATTCAAACCCTGTTTCTAAACCTCCTTCACTGATTACAGGACAAGTAAACTGGGACAATTTTCGGTACGATCTAGAAAACAAACTAGACTTAAAAATTCCGTTAAAAACTAAATAACAGATCGATTACACTGTTGAGGAATTCACAAGAGCAATAGGAACCACTATTTACGGCAACTCATCACGCCACAAAATTAGAAATACCCCAGAAACCAATTTACCACATCATCTTCGCATTTTATTAACTGAAAAGTGCCGAGGAAGAGCGAGGTGGCATAGAACAAGATACCCATCAGACAAAACTCATTATACAAAACTGACCAACAAATTAAAAATAGAAATCAGAAAATTCAAAATTTCCAGAACTTTTCAGAGAACCTAACTACTAACGATAAATCATCATGGACAACTACAGCAAAGCTACTAAAATTCAAAACTTTTAACCATCCGCTTTTCACTGAATCTCAGACCTGGTCAAGATCAGATGAGGAAAAATCCCAAATATTCGGTGAACACCTATTCAAAACTTTTAATCCTCATCCTGAAATCCTTAACCCAACCCATCTTGAACAAGATTTACACAAAGTAAATCTTGCCTACTCATCATTATTCTCTCAGTCCGCCGGTGTACCTCAAGGTAGTATCCTTGGCCCCATCCTTTACACGGTGTATACAGCTGATATCCCAACCCATCCTAGCACCATCCTCACTACTTACGCTGATGACACATGTGTGTTATCTGTGAACAATGACCCATTTGCCGCATCTCAAACCCTGCAGTCACACATCACAGCCATTGATGAATGATGTCAAAACTAAACAAAACGAATTAAAATAAATCTCATCAAATCACCTTTAACCTACGTCGTAAACCCACTACATCCTGTCCTACAGTATCCTTTAATAATATACCATTTATCTCTGTCGAACAGATCCGCTACCTAGGACTCCATCTTGATAAACGCCTTACCTGGAACCCTCACACAAGACTGAAACGACAAGAAATTGCTCGAAGATTCCGATTACTACAATACTTACTTGACAAACGCTCCAAATTACCGATTTTCTACAAAAAGCTCATTTACATCACCATTATCAGGCCTATTTGGACATACGGGATAGAGCTTTGGGGTACCACTAAACCATCAAATTCCTCCCGCACCCAATCCTTGCAATCCAAAATCCTTCGAAAAATCCTTAATGCTCCTTATTTTGTCACAAATAAAATTATTCACAAAGACCTCAATATCCCATTTGTTGCAGATTTAGCCCGAAATAGATATTTCTCCTTTAATTCCAAACTCCTTGCCCATACCAACCCTCTTGTTCGTAGCCTTTCATCCCCATGTATTCCTGATAATCCTCTGAGGCGTCTGAAAAGAAGATGGCCACGGGACCTTCTAACTTAAAATAGTCATTGAAGTGCTACCAATGGGTGGTTCCTTCACAAGTCATTCTCATGTCTTGTACTCTAACTTCTACATTCAACATTTACTTGTTGTATTATGTAATACAGTTGTCAATTTCAATAAATAAATAATAAAAAAAAAAAAAATATTAAAGTTATTCGAATATTTTAGCTATTGACTATATGGCTGTTTGGAAGGAGTAAGAACTGCATGGAAGATTTTACCGTCAACTGCATGAGCTTGAGATTGATGGTGAGCTCTCAGTTTGTTGGTTAAAAAATGGGCAACTATTTGGCGAGACTGAAAGTTTTTCAATAGCTATCAAAAATCAGGGTATCGCAACAAGGGCATATACAAGAGATATTCTGAAGTAGAATTTCGTGACAGATAAATGTCGACTTAGTTCCAGGATACATGAGTCTATTCAGTATGTGACAAATGGATGTGAGACTTTGGCTTGGATGGACTACTTGATTAGGCATAATAATGTAGCCAAAATATACCACCAAAGTACATGCAGAACATTAGGACTTCTGGGCAATGATGAGGTGCATTATTATCGATATACCCCAGGAAAACTTTTAGATAATGGTAATGTAAAAGTTTATTGGGATGCAGTTTTGATGTTAGGGCATGTTCATTTTATATGCCCAAACCTTTAAATGAAATGAGTCACTTTTTTTTGTCACGGGTCCCCGGACTGTAAGTGATATGTGATACTTCATTGTTTAAAATGTAATGAAAACAATGTAATGAAAATTAAAGTAGGGAAAGAGAGAAATTACTGTTAGATATTTGATCAATACAGTTAATGATTATTATGGTTAACAATAAAGTGAGAAAGTACCTAATCAAAGATATCTTTTTTAGTTTTCTTGGTGGCTGGTATATTTACTAATTGCTCTAGTATACTGTTGAATAAATATGGAACGATATAGCTTAAAGTGCGTATCTCGAAACTGTTGTTAAATGGTGGTTTCTAATTGAATTATTATATATAAATTTGATTATAATTTTTTTCACGTAGAATAAATTAGGTGGAAGTGTTGCCATTGTTTTCAGATGTACTGCTTTATTATTGTTTTTGGTTATAATTTTTAATGTACTACTCTGTAAATTTGTAATTATTGATAAATGACATTAGTAGAGGGGAAATGGGCGAGCTGGGCCACCGATAGGAGCAGCCAATCAGAAGCCAGCATTTGGTCACGTGACCTATGGCGGGAAATTTGAATTTGAATTTTTGCCTCGACCTAACCTTAACTGCCACATGGTCTCGCCTCGACCCTACCTTAACCACCACGTGGTCTTACCTTGACCTAACCTTAACTATTAGGCCACGCCCCTTTTTAGTCACGTGACCCTTATGCCCCGCCCCTTTTTAGTCACGTGATCCAGTCACGTGACCCGCAGCGCATCCTGGTCTACGCTCCGCCCGCATGTTTTAATCACGTGATCTAGTCACGTGACCCGCGGAACCTCCTGGTCTTATGCTCCGCCCGCATATTTTAGTCACGTGATCCAGTCACGTGACCATTTGAACCCTCCGGTAAATGCTCCGCCCTGATTACCCCCACCCTAAGCCGCCATTTTGTTTACAATGGCATGGTCAGCATCCACGCTTAACCACCAGGTTTACCCCCTCCACCCATTGAAGGGTCAGGTACCCACCTTATAGAGCATGAGTGTACCCGGCCGCCATTTTGTTTTTCTACCGTTTGAGAGACTTAAGGTTTTGTCGAAGGGTCAGGTACCCATCTTATAAAGCATGAGTTTACCCGGCCGCCATTTTGTTTTTCTTACGCCGCCATTTTGGTTTTCTACAGTTTGAGAGACTTGAGGTTTTGTTGAAGGGTTAGGTACCCACCTTATAGAGCATGAGTGTGCCCGACCTCCATTTTGTTTTTCTTTCACCGCCATTTTGTTTTTCTACCGTTTGAGAGACTTAAGATTTTGTTGAAGGGTTAGGTACCCACGTTATAGAGCATGAGTGTACCCGGCCGCCATTTGTTTTCTCTACTGTTTAAGAGACTTAAGGTTTTGTTAAAGGGTCAGTTACTCACTTTATTGTCTGTAACCTCCCCTACGGTTATATAATCATAACCTATACGATGAAGGGTCAGGTATCCACTTTATAGTATGTAACCTCCCCTACGGTTATTTAATCATAACCTATATGATGAAGGGTTAGGTACCCTCTTCATACTCTGTAACCTTCTCAAAGGTTACATAACCTTTACATTGTTTTCGTGTTTGTGCAACCTTCTCAATGTTTACGTAATCTTTACAATATTTAACTTTACCAACATTTAAACAGGTTGGATCATGTATAGACAAGTTGGATGATGTCTAGGTGAAATACAAATATGGACTTTGAACTGTTTATCTCTAAAACAAAAATAAATAGTAGGGCTTCTTAATCCTATAACAACTGTTGGACTTTGAACTGTTTATCTCTAACATATAAATAAATAGTAGAGTTCCTAAATCCTATAACTGCTTTTGGACTTTGTACTCTTAATCTCCAACCATTCTTATCTCGCTGAAACATAAACAAAACAACTTTTCAATGTACTACGTATTTTTAATAGTTGATAGTATAAATAATAGTCTTAAAAGGATTAACTTGTCAATGTTCTACGTATTTTTATTCTCCGATAGTTAAATAATTGTCTTAAAAGGATTAACTTTTAATCCATTAAGTTCCTATCGAACTTTTAATCTCTAAAATATATTAACAAATCGAAACGATGGTATCACGCTGGCCAAAGAGATTGCACCTTTTCATAGCTTTGAAATATTTTCAAAGTACACGAGTCGGTATTAATAACTGCGAACATGTCGCAGTAAATTTTAATTAATGAATATTAATTAATACTGTTTCTTAATCCCTTAAGAGCTTTTGGACTTTGAGCTGTTAATACCAAAACATAAAGAATGATTTAGGACTTCCGCTAAAAAGTAAACAAATTTAGCTTTCGCAATAATGCTCTATCTCTTAATCCTTCCTTTAAAAGTAAACAATGGACTTTGAACTGTTAATCCTCTATCATTACTCATCTCGCTGAAACATAAACAAAACAACTTTTTAATCTTATGTGTATTTTTATTTTCTCATAGTATAAACTATTAAAACGCCGTAAAAGAATTAAATATTAAATCCTTAAAGTTTTTTTATCATTTACAAACAATGATAAAGAGCCTTTTAATCATTTCATAATATCTGGATAGATGACGTCATTATTATTAGCTAAAGTTTTGTACCTTTTTCAGTTCTCAATGTTTACATTTTATGCAATTTTTCCAAATTTTTACCTTTACCTATCTATTTCTTTTTTAAATTTTCTATAACCTCCTCAATGTTTATACATTTTCTGTCCGCTAGGGCGCAGCACCTTACTCCAGTAGGGGATTTTCCTGGCTAGTTTACATAATGTTCTCAATGTCTATGATTTATGCAACCTTCCCAATGTTTACATTTACCTATCTATTTGTTTACGTTTTCTATAACCTTCCCAATATTTAAATTTTATGTAAATATAGTCTTCTCAACTGATTTTTTGCCTTTCCTAAATTGTTTTTCCCCTTTTCTGAACTTGATTTAATTATAATTAACTACCCTGGTTCCTAATTGCACTCGTATCAGACCTTGCGATATCATCGGCTCCTTTCGGCTACTCTCGGATACCCTCGGAGCAGAGCGGCCGGGCCCCGATCATTGTCCTCGGTGACGCTCGTTCGTCCTCGTTTTTCCTCGGGCCCCCACCTCGATCTCCCTAATCTGCCTTAGGATGCTCCCGATTCGGGAATAACCGAACTCCTCCGGCCTCATATGATCATCCAGAATCACTAGGAAAAATTTGAAAAAATCTCCTCTTCTCACCTGGACTTCTTCTCCTACGGTTCCAACCATTCATTTTACTCTGCACGTAGAGGTCTCTCGTCTGCGTACCCCTTGATCAACTATAAATATTTACATTTTTCATAACTTGAAGTCCCATAATTTTAGTGGTTTTTAGTAATTTTAGCGGTTTTTATTGATTTTAGTCATTTCTTATCAGCTTCTAATGGCAAAATACACTCCGGCAATAATATTATGCTTAATGTTTAACCGAATCCATCATTTTCTTTCAATTCATTGATAATATTTTTTGAGTAGGTCTTTTACTGCTTTACTCGTCTTTTACCTCTAATTTTTAACATAGCTTTATATTTTTTAGTATATTTTAACCAATTTTATATATTATTTTTTGTTTTTATAATTGATTTTACATGTTACTTTATTGATTTTAGTCAATTTTAATGATTTTAGAAATAAAATAAAACGTTTTATTAGCAAATATTTGTATATAAATCTGTTTTGAGATGATTTATTATCTAGAGTTGATATTATTTGAGAATGTTGATGTAAGATGTGCTATATTTGGTCCCCATTTGTATGATATTATATTGTTGTTTTTTTTCAATCCTAATGATGCCCGAATTAGCGAAACGTTGACTGATCAGATATTTACTGCTGTTTAAGAGACTCAAAACTTTATTCAGGATTCTTCCAGAAATATACTGATAATTTAGAATTAGAATTTAAGATAATTTTGAATATTAGAATGTTTGCCATCATCGGATGATAGATAATATTAACAGTAACTAATATGAGCATAATCGTGGCAGTTGGAGCACAATTCTGATCACACTTTCCCCCTTTAAAATTCCAAATATTTACATTATTCATAACTTGAAGTCCCATAATTTTAGTGGTTTTTAGTAATTTTAGCGGTTTTTATTGATTTTTAGTTATTTCTCATCAACTTCTAGCGGTAAAATACAATTCGACAATAATACCATGCTTAATGTTTGACCGAATCCATCATTTTCTTTTACATTATTGATAATATCCTTTGAGTAGGTCTTTTACTGCATAGACTTCGATCTCTAATTTTTAACATAGCTTTATATTTTTAGTATATTTTAACCAATTTTAGATATTATTTTTTTGTTTTTATAATTGATTTTGCCCGTTAGTTTATTGATTTTAGTCAATTTTTAATGATTTTAGAAATAAAAAAAAAATTTTTATTAGCTAATATTTGTATATAATACTGTTTTGAGATGATGTATTATCTGTAGTTGATATTATTTGAGAATGCTGACGTAAGATGTGCTATATTTGGTCCCCATTTGTATGATATTATGTTGTTTGTTTTGTTTTTTTCACTTCTAATAATGACCGAATTGGCGAAACGTTGACTGATCAAATATTTTCTGCTGTTTAAGAGATTCAAATCTTTATTCAGGATTCTTCCAGAAATATACTGATAATTTAGAAATATTCATATTAACCCTTCTCCATACTCGCTTCATAATTCAAATTATTTGATTTCTTTCATGAAATAATAACTATTTATTAGATATTTCTATATCGTCTCCGGGTGAAAATGTCTTGTTTTGTGCAGGTGACTGTCAATATTAGAATGTTTAGCATGATCGGATTATAGATAATACTAAAATTAACTCATATGAGCACAATCATGGTAGTTATAGCACAATTATGACCACACTTTTTCCCAAAAATACCATAAGTTCGCCTATGAGGCACCACTATCAGTACTTGTTTCCTCATCGAAGTTTGTTTATCGATTAATCAACAATCAGTTCAATCAATTTTGACGAGTCCATCTTGCTTTTGCACACTAACTTTCTGTTGGACAGAACATTTATGGACTTCACCAGGATGAGAACCATTGTTAAGAGGTGTTTCATAGCACCCTAGGATTTTAAAATGAGTAGCCGATAGAGGGAAAATGAGGTAGTTCGAGCACAATGCTGATCACACTTTCTACGAAGAATAGCATCAGGTCTCGTCTATGAGACATTTTTTCCCAGTTACTTTCGCCTTGCCGAGGTGTGTTTATTGGTAAACACAGCAATCACATACTAGATTTTATTTGTTTTTATTAGATTGATATTTATTTTTTTATTAAGAGGCGGAAGCTGGACCTCATTAAGACTCCAATATCTTTTGGTAATCAACTCCAATCAATCCAAAATGTTAAATATTTCCTCGAAAAAACATCAATTTAACGGAAGCCATTAGATCCGTCCTCATTTCATAATTCAAATTGTTTGATATCTTTCATGAAATGATAACTATTTATTAGATATTTCTATATCGTCTCCGGATCAAAATGTCTTGTTTTGTGTGGGTGACTGTAAATACTAGAATGTTTACCATCATCAAATGACAGATAATATTAACAGTGACTAATATGAACAAAATCGTGGTAGTTAGATTCTGATCACAGTTTCCTCCAAAAATACCATAAGTTCGTCTGTGAGGCACCTCTACTAGTACCTGTTCCATCATCGAAGTTTGTTTATCAATAAATCAACAATCGGTTCAATCAATTTTAACCACTCCATCTTGCTTTAAGGCTCCAATATCTTTTGGTAATCGACTCGAATAAACTCATAATATTAAATATTACCCCGAAAAGACAGAAATTTAACAGAAGGCATTAGTCACTTTCTGAAAAGTAATACGAGCTGCGGACATTACATGTGACTATAATCCAAGAGTCATGCCCTGGATAAATTCTACTATCATAATATTAATCATGGATGGATGACCTTAGTAGTTGAGCTCCTCTAAATACTACACTCGTAATACGAATATAAAATTTTAATCCAATTTATCACTTTTGCAGGGGAAGTACTGCAGTATATCGATGATTATTAAAACTATCAACACAACTGCATGCGAATCTGCTGACCTCTATTGTCTGTTTTAAGAGCTATTATTCAGCTTTCATGTCACACGAGGGGGTGTAGATCGGTATGTTCAAGGTATGGCTTGAGGTAGTGATGGAGGGTAACGGAAGATCAGGAATGTGGTATAGGATGATTTAGGGATGGTCAGAGATGGTTTGAGATGGTTAAGAGTGGTTTTTGGGTGGTCAGACATGGTTGGAGATGGTTTAAAATAATCTCCAACCCTGTCTGACCACCCCAAACCACTCTTAACCATCTCAAACCATCTCTGACCTTCCCTAAATCATCCTATACCACATTCCTGATCTTCCGTTACCCTCCATCACTACCTCGAGCCATACCTTGAACATACCGATCTACAGCCCCTCGTGTGACATGAAAGCTGAATAATAGCTCTTAAAACAGACAATAGAGGTCAGCAGATTCGCATGCAGTTGTGTTGATAGTTTTAATAATCATCGATATACTGCAGTACTTCCCCTGCAAAAGTGATAAATTGGATTAAAATTTTATATTCGTATTACGAGTGTAGTATTTAGAGGAGCTCAACTACTAAGGTCATCCATCCATGATTAATATTATGATAGTAGAATTTATCCAGGGCATGACTCTTGGATTATAGTCACATGTAATGTCCGCAGCTCGTATTACTTTTCAGAAAGTGACTAATGCCTTCTGTTAAATTTCTGTCTTTTCGGGGTAATATTTAATATTATGAGTTTATTCGAGTCGATTACCAAAAGATATTGGAGCCTTAAAGCAAGATGGAGTGGTTAAAATTGATTGAACCGATTGTTGATTTATTGATAAACAAACTTCGATGATGGAACAGGTACTAGTAGAGGTGCCTCACAGACGAACTTATGGTATTTTTGGAGGAAACTGTGATCAGAATCTAACTACCACGATTTTGTTCATATTAGTCACTGTTAATATTATCTGTCATTTGATGATGGTAAACATTCTAGTATTTACAGTCACCCACACAAAACAAGACATTTTGATCCGGAGACGATATAGAAATATCTAATAAATAGTTATCATTTCATGAAAGATATCAAACAATTTGAATTATGAAATGAGGACGGATCTAATGGCTTCCGTTAAATTGATGTTTTTTCGAGGAAATATTTAACATTTTGGATTGATTGGAGTTGATTACCAAAAGATATTGGAGTCTTAATGAGGTCCAGCTTCCGCCTCTTAATAAAAAAATAAATATCAATCTAATAAAAACAAATAAAATCTAGTATGTGATTGCTGTGTTTACCAATAAACACACCTCGGCAAGGCGAAAGTAACTGGGAAAAAATGTCTCATAGACGAGACCTGATGCTATTCTTCGTAGAAAGTGTGATCAGCATTGTGCTCGAACTACCTCATTTTCCCTCTATCGGCTACTCATTTTAAAATCCTAGGGTGCTATGAAACACCTCTTAACAATGGTTCTCATCCTGGTGAAGTCCATAAATGTTCTGTCCAACAGAAAGTTAGTGTGCAAAAGCAAGATGGACTCGTCAAAATTGATTGAACTGATTGTTGATTAATCGATAAACAAACTTCGATGAGGAAACAAGTACTGATAGTGGTGCCTCATAGGCGAACTTATGGTATTTTTGGGAAAAAGTGTGGTCATAATTGTGCTATAACTACCATGATTGTGCTCATATGAGTTAATTTTAGTATTATCTATAATCCGATCATGCTAAACATTCTAATATTGACAGTCACCTGCACAAAACAAGACATTTTCACCCGGAGACGATATAGAAATATCTAATAAATAGTTATTATTTCATGAAAGAAATCAAATAATTTGAATTATGAAGCGAGTATGGAGAAGGGTTAATATGAATATTTCTAAATTATCAGTATATTTCTGGAAGAATCCTGAATAAAGATTTGAATCTCTTAAACAGCAGAAAATATTTGATCAGTCAACGTTTCGCCAATTCGGTCATTATTAGAAGTGAAAAAAACAAAACAAACAACATAATATCATACAAATGGGGACCAAATATAGCACATCTTACGTCAGCATTCTCAAATAATATCAACTACAGATAATACATCATCTCAAAACAGTATTATATACAAATATTAGCTAATAAAAATTTTTTTTTTATTTCTAAAATCATTAAAAATTGACTAAAATCAATAAACTAACGGGCAAAATCAATTATAAAAACAAAAAAATAATATCTAAAATTGGTTAAAATATACTAAAAATATAAAGCTATGTTAAAAATTAGAGATCGAAGTCTATGCAGTAAAAGACCTACTCAAAGGATATTATCAATAATGTAAAAGAAAATGATGGATTCGGTCAAACATTAAGCATGGTATTATTGTCGAATTGTATTTTACCGCTAGAAGTTGATGAGAAATAACTAAAAATCAATAAAAACCGCTAAAATTACTAAAAACCACTAAAATTATGGGACTTCAAGTTATGAATAATGTAAATATTTGGAATTTTAAAGGGGGAAAGTGTGATCAGAATTGTGCTCCAACTGCCACGATTATGCTCATATTAGTTACTGTTAATATTATCTATCATCCGATGATGGCAAACATTCTAATATTCAAAATTATCTTAAATTCTAATTCTAAATTATCAGTATATTTCTGGAAGAATCCTGAATAAAGTTTTGAGTCTCTTAAACAGCAGTAAATATCTGATCAGTCAACGTTTCGCTAATTCGGGCATCATTAGGATTGAAAAAAAACAACAATATAATATCATACAAATGGGGACCAAATATAGCACATCTTACATCAACATTCTCAAATAATATCAACTCTAGATAATAAATCATCTCAAAACAGATTTATATACAAATATTTGCTAATAAAACGTTTTATTTTATTTCTAAAATCATTAAAATTGACTAAAATCAATAAAGTAACATGTAAAATCAATTATAAAAACAAAAAATAATATATAAAATTGGTTAAAATATACTAAAAAATATAAAGCTATGTTAAAAATTAGAGGTAAAAGACGAGTAAAGCAGTAAAAGACCTACTCAAAAAATATTATCAATGAATTGAAAGAAAATGATGGATTCGGTTAAACATTAAGCATAATATTATTGCCGGAGTGTATTTTGCCATTAGAAGCTGATAAGAAATGACTAAAATCAATAAAAACCGCTAAAATTACTAAAAACCACTAAAATTATGGGACTTCAAGTTATGAAAAATGTAAATATTTATAGTTGATCAAGGGGTACGCAGACGAGAGACCTCTACGTGCAGAGTAAAATGAATGGTTGGAACCGTAGGAGAAGAAGTCCAGGTGAGAAGAGGAGATTTTTTCAAATTTTTCCTAGTGATTCTGGATGATCATATGAGGCCGGAGGAGTTCGGTTATTCCCGAATCGGGAGCATCCTAAGGCAGATTAGGGAGATCGAGGTGGGGGCCCGAGGAAAAACGAGGACGAACGAGCGTCACCGAGGACAATGATCGGGGCCCGGCCGCTCTGCTCCGAGGGTATCCGAGAGTAGCCGAAAGGAGCCGATGATATCGCAAGGTCTGATACGAGTGCAATTAGGAACCAGGGTAGTTAATTATAATTAAATCAAGTTCAGAAAAGGGGAAAAACAATTTAGGAAAGGCAAAAAATCAGTTGAGAAGACTATATTTACATAAAATTTAAATATTGGGAAGGTTATAGAAAACGTAAACAAATAGATAGGTAAATGTAAACATTGGGAAGGTTGCATAAATCATAGACATTGAGAACATTATGTAAACTAGCCAGGAAAATCCCCTACTGGAGTAAGGTGCTGCGCCCTAGCGGACAGAAAATGTATAAACATTGAGGAGGTTATAGAAAATTTAAAAAAGAAATAGATAGGTAAAGGTAAAAATTTGGAAAAATTGCATAAAATGTAAACATTGAGAACTGAAAAAGGTACAAAACTTTAGCTAATAATAATGACGTCATCTATCCAGATATTATGAAATGATTAAAAGGCTCTTTATCATTGTTTGTAAATGATAAAAAAACTTTAAGGATTTAATATTTAATTCTTTTACGGCGTTTTAATAATTTATACTATGAGAAAATAAAAATACACATAAGATTAAAAAGTTGTTTTGTTTATGTTTCAGCGAGATGAGTAATGATGGAGGATTAACAGTTCAAAGTCCATTGTTTACTTTTAAAGGAAGGATTAAGAGATAGAGCATTATTGCGAAAGCTAAATTTGTTTACTTTTTAGCGGAAGTCCTAAATCATTCTTTATGTTTTGGTATTAACAGCTCAAAGTCCAAAAGCTCTTAAGGGATTAAGAAACAGTATTAATTAATATTCATTAATTAAAATTTACTGCGACATGTTCGCAGTTATTAATACCGACTCGTGTACTTTGAAAATATTTCAAAGCTATGAAAAGGTGCAATCTCTTTGGCCAGCGTGATACCATCGTTTCGATTTGTTAATATATTTTAGAGATTAAAAGTTCGATAGGAACTTAATGGATTAAAAGTTAATCCTTTTAAGACAATTATTTAACTATCGGAGAATAAAAATACGTAGAACATTGACAAGTTAATCCTTTTAAGACTATTATTTATACTATCAACTATTAAAAATACGTAGTACATTGAAAAGTTGTTTTGTTTATGTTTCAGCGAGATAAGAATGGTTGGAGATTAAGAGTACAAAGTCCAAAAGCAGTTATAGGATTTAGGAACTCTACTATTTATTTATATGTTAGAGATAAACAGTTCAAAGTCCAACAGTTGTTATAGGATTAAGAAGCCCTACTATTTATTTTTGTTTTAGAGATAAACAGTTCAAAGTCCATATTTGTATTTCACCTAGACATCATCCAACTTGTCTATACATGATCCAACCTGTTTAAATGTTGGTAAAGTTAAATATTGTAAAGATTACGTAAACATTGAGAAGGTTGCACAAACACGAAAACAATGTAAAGGTTATGTAACCTTTGAGAAGGTTACAGAGTATGAAGAGGGTACCTAACCCTTCATCATATAGGTTATGATTAAATAACCGTAGGGGAGGTTACATACTATAAAGTGGATACCTGACCCTTCATCGTATAGGTTATGATTATATAACCGTAGGGGAGGTTACAGACAATAAAGTGAGTAACTGACCCTTTAACAAAACCTTAAGTCTCTTAAACAGTAGAGAAAACAAATGGCGGCCGGGTACACTCATGCTCTATAACGTGGGTACCTAACCCTTCAACAAAATCTTAAGTCTCTCAAACGGTAGAAAAACAAAATGGCGGTGTAAGAAAAACAAAATGGCGGTGAAAGAAAAACAAAATGGAGGTCGGGCACACTCATGCTCTATAAGGTGGGTACCTAACCCTTCAACAAAACCTCAAGTCTCTCAAACTGTAGAAAACCAAAATGGCGGCGTAAGAAAAACAAAATGGCGGCCGGGTAAACTCATGCTTTATAAGATGGGTACCTGACCCTTCGACAAAACCTTAAGTCTCTCAAACGGTAGAAAAACAAAATGGCGGCCGGGTACACTCATGCTCTATAAGGTGGGTACCTGACCCTTCAATAGGTGGAGGGGGTAAACCTGGTGGTTAAGCGTGGATGCTGACCATGCCATTGTAAACAAAATGGCGGCTTAGGGTGGGGGTAATCAGGGCGGAGCATTTACCGGAGGGTTCAAATGGTCACGTGACTGGATCACGTGACTAAAATATGCGGGCGGAGCATAAGACCAGGAGGTTCCGCGGGTCACGTGACTAGATCACGTGATTAAAACATGCGGGCGGAGCGTAGACCAGGATGCGCTGCGGGTCACGTGACTGGATCACGTGACTAAAAAGGGGCGGGGCATAAGGGTCACGTGACTAAAAAGGGGCGTGGCCTAATAGTTAAGGTTAGGTCGAGGTAAGACCACGTGGTGGTTAAGGTAGGGTCGAGGCGAGACCATGTGGCAGTTAAGGTTAGGTCGAGGCAAAAATTCAAATTCAAATTTCCCGCCATAGGTCACGTGACCAAATGCTGGCTTCTGATTGGCTGCTCCTATCGGTGGCCCAGCTCGCCCATTTCCCCTCTACTGACATTCGGCACTGGGCCCATAGCATTCAATCCCATATCTTAATATCGACTCACACAATGCTCTGTACACGATTATTAAGGCTTCTTTATTAAGTGAATATTCAAGGAGTGAAATTTCACAGGAATATGTTCGTAATCTCCTTAATATACTTGTTATATTAGATTCCCCAGAAAAGGTATTTTAGACGTAACATCTAAATATTTATGTTTTTCAACAGCATTTAAAGTTCTAAATGGATATAATTTTTATCGATTAATGTTGGTGAGACAAGCACAATCACGGGATTGGGATGGACAATCATCTAAAGCAGTCATATGAAGTGATTTTATTATATTAACATAACGGCAGTTTTGCCTTTTTTTACTATCAAGCATTTGTCACAAGACCATTTAAAAAAATTATTGTAATATTTTTGTGATTTTTAAAAAGCTGTTTCGTATTTTTTATGGTAAGCGATGAAGGGAGAATCATCGGCAAAAAAATATTCATTATCACTTTTTGTATACTATTCATGTAAATATTAAAACACACAGGGCCCAAGACACTGACATGCGATTCACCAGATTTTATATCAGTAAATTTCCTAGTTTTAGTATTGCTTTCTTATTATCGAAGTAACTTTTAAATACTCTCAAGTTAGAATCGGAGCACCCTATATTTTTTATTCTCGTGAGGAGATTTTCATGTATACTGTTATCTATAACTTTGGATATATCTAAAATTGTAAAGATTATATAACAGTTACGATCAAGTTCATTATTAATTAAATTAGTAACATCAAGCGATATATGCTCAGTACCTTTGATTTTTTGAAACCATACTAATTGCTATTGATTATTTTATGTTTCCAGAAATATCTTTAAATATTTGATTATATATTTTTCTATCTTATTTACCGATGTTAGGATTGAGATCGGTATGTAATTATTTGTATGGTCTTTGGTGCCTTTTTTGTAAATTGGTCTTATAATAGAGATTTTTAGTAAGTCAGGGTATTTTCTTGATTAAATCATAGAATTCAGCAATTGTGTTATTAACAGAGTTAAGATATTTTAGTGAATAATTAGATCACGGATTGTTCAAATCAAATCCAGTAGATTTTACCCATAGGATAAACAATTCCAGCGTTTGTATTGGTCATCAGGACTTTTTTTTTTACTTGTTCGCGCTTATCGTTAGTGTAAGAAGGAATACCTATGTAGTTAGATCTCAGAGCAGTTGATTACAGTTCCACTATCTGCTGCGCAATGTATTCCGAAAAATCTTGTCAAGTAGGAAATCCGGGTTTTGTATTGAACGCCGTCTCAAAACGTTTTCTAGTTTTATTATTCAATAGTCTAAGCATGTACGTATATAGTATGAACCCAGATGGATCTGCAAGATTCAATTTAACAAAGGCCAACGCTCTCTCTCTCGAACGGACGGTGACAAATTTTCCAAACAGGGCACCGTTACGAGATGATAGGTTTCCTGTTTTCTACGAATTTGAATAGCCGTTATGGTTTATGCAGCCGGACCTTTTAAAGTCGACTTTAGGAAATGAAACTTATAGACTTCACTAAGGTTATTATAATCTTGGATCAAAGAGACAAGGGTGTCCTTAAATGCAGGCCAATCTGAATATATCCTAGAAACGAAGGGATATTTATTATAGGAAGTCGTAGATAGAAGCTAGCATCTCGCGAAGGCTTATCTCTAAAAGATATGTTGCCGATTGAGGATTCGTTACTTGTACTAGGTGAATATCAAACAATAGTGCTTCATAAAAATGGGTGCGGATTTTATCCTTAAGTTCTATATACCGCCAAATTCCCTAACTTGGGACAGTTTTGCACTTCAACCTGAAATAACTACCCCTTTATAAATTATATTGTCCAATGTCTGTTTAAGAAGGAACGGAAAGTAGTCTTTGCGGAGTGGGCCCTTCCTTTTTATTTTCCATTCATAAAGGACTTTCCTCCAGAAATTCTTTAGCGGACTGAAGAAGGCAAGATCCAATGGCTGGCATAGGTGTGTAATGTTCGGGAGAAGCAAAATGAACATTATATTGTTTTCCATGCAAAGCTACAGCACATTGATGGGCATGTGGCTAGTGCGTTGTCTCCAATCACAACTTTTTAACAGACCCCCAACTTTCTAAAGTAAGGCAAAACAATTGACTCAAACCATTCCTCGAATATGGTCGACTCGAACCATGCTGAAGGGGAATGATTGTATCGGGTATTCCGTGGGTCTCCCTGAATCCATGACCCAAGAACACGTTGGCTTTTGTATACAATCTATGGGGGAAGACAAGCGCCACTCGCTGTCCCAGCAAACGTCACACTCTCATTAGACTTCGATAAGTCTAGGATCCGATCTGGGTATTTGCATTTTCTTCTTAGGATGACAGTCTCTTTACCCGGATCGTCTTGCATGCTGGTTTCATCGTAATTAATGAGAGCTTCAGGTGAGACATCTTTGAGAGTCTCGCCGAGTTCTGCAAAATAGGCTTTGATAAGCGCTGATGTCACAGCTGCCCATGTACTTTTGATGTTGTGACTCAAACGGCCTTTCAAGAAATCTTTTTGCCTTCTCATAAAATTTTTGAGCCATCTGGATTCCGGCCTGTTTTTGTTGAATCGAGACTCCTCTATACCTTTGGTGTCCAAAAATCTATGATCGATATTTTTTAAATCAAACTTGCTGAGAGGAAATCCCCAGTCAGCTGCTAATCCAAGACAATCAGTGATTATTTTCTCCTTTTGGTCAGAGAAAACAGGAGGACGGCCAACTTTTTGTTGGTGCTTACCAGTTAGATATCTCTGTATTGATGACTTGGACACGCCAAACTGCTTCTCTGCCTCTAGCAAACTTTTTCCTCTATGAACTGCCTTAAACAGTACAGCATATGTCTTTGGTATGACGTCCAATCACAGCATATAACAAAATTTAAAAAAATTCACGTCTATATTTTATGTAAAAAGTGTAGGATTCCGCATTTGCCAAGCGAAGGTCGATGGTAAATAACAAAAATTTGTCATAAAAAATTTAGAATGCAAGGCTGGTTACAAAAATGTTTCTACTCATACTAGTAGAAACGTTGAGGAATTTTTGGCATCCCTTCAATATTACTGTCGCCTTCATTAGTATCAGAAGGGTGATTATAGGAGCAACACCGGTCCTCAGAAAGCTCTGGAAGCTGGTGAGATGCATGGATCGGTACTTCCTCTGAGTGAGGGCCTGGGCCTCTTGCAGAGGCCTAATCAGGATAAGTCCACTTGCTAAGGTTGTTTCGATTGATTCCAGTAATATTTACTAGACAGATATAACACATCAGGATGATTTACCCAACTTCTTCTACTTGAGCTTATTTTTTATCAACTTCGATCTATCCTGCACGGCTAAAACTTACAACTGACCTCAAATTTAGTTGAAGCATTGAAATGAAAGCTGGGATTCTCACGAAGTGGGGATTCCCAGCAGGAAGGAAGTGGCTTAAGTCAAGCAGACGGTTTTACTTCCTTTTTTTACACTTATCTCAACAGTTAGAGCTGATAGAAATATATGATTTCATATTTAGATTCAGCGCCCCAAATATAGCTAAAATTAGTTCCAAAATTCTAGGCACCAAACATTTTTTTTCTCTTGTAGGCCTGTGTTATAGAAATATATTTTCTTTTTTGTTTAATTTGTATCCAGTGGCGTAGCCAGGATTTCATTTCGGTGGAGGGGGGGCTCCGCCCAAGGATCTACTTTAAAGATACCCACCCCAACAGGGTATGTAAGGAAACACTCTCTAAATTTAATATTTTATATGCCTAGGTATATTATTTATGATATATCACTCAAATAGATTTATACATTTTTTTTTTTACAGATAAGAATAAGTAAAAGTATTTTGTAATTTCGGGAGGGGTCGGACCGGCGGATCCCTCCTCTGGCTACGCCCATGTTTGTATCTTTTATATTTTTTAATTTCTCAGTAATTTAGATGTATATTCAAAGGGAGAAGTTGGTCGGGGGATGCGGTCAAAGAATTACACTACCATAAGCGAACTTATATATTTTGTGCCGACGTTTCGGCCTAAGTTTTAGGCCAATTTCAGGGCTAAAAGGAAAACAAAATAACAACAATGAAAAAAGAGACAGAGGCAGTACCAGTAACAGTAAAAATGATAAAAAACAGAAAATACAATTAAGATAAAAAAGTATGAAGTATAAAAAGAAAAAGATAACACTAAATTACATAATACAAGAGACAAATGAAAAAATAAAATAAAATAAATGAAATAACAATGTAAAAATTAATTGAAAATAAAAATAATGAAATAATGGGAATAGTGAAATATATGAAATCTATTAATTAAAAAGACAAATAGTATGAAGGTTTGGTAATGTGTAAAGCATACAGAGATAGTTGTGATGTGACAAGTTATGCAAAAGATGACAATGATGTTAAAGAATTTGACATTGTTGTAATTAAATAATTATGAGATGAAGGAGTAACATATAAAGTAATGTAAGCTCCAAAACAAAAATAGATAAAAAATCCTATGTGGTGAAGAAAGAAGGATAGAAAACAATGAGGAAGAGGAAATGTAAAGAAAACGTGATAATTACATACCAGAGAGGCGTGTGGTCGAGCGCCAATTGAATTGTAATAATGGATTTCCGGGAATTAGAAAAACCGTTAAAAAAATGTTACCAACTCACTGATTTGAAATAACTAACACTAAATTTAAATGCTGTGTGATCAAAAGACATAACAATTGATTTGAAAACTGTAAAAACGTATTGATATAAGTATATTTAAAATATATATATATATATATATAAAAAAAATTAATGTTAAAAAATTAAATTAGAAATTAATATCTCACCCAAAAAACGTTCACTCCAACTGGTGCAATAAATGACAATGGAAATAAATACAGGTGACGAGTTAAAAAAATAAAAGAATATAATAATAAAAATCCCTAGATGTATATTCGTTCAATTATAGAAAGGAATGAAATCTAATTTGGTTCGTTTGTTTATCAATGGGTTTTGCAACTTTAATTTTAATTTGTAAAATAAATATGTAGAGAGGAAAAATTATTCTGTTTAATTATATTGATCTTGGCGAACAATTTTGTTCCTTTTTTTTTTTTTCAAATATTCACCTTGGGTCACACTTTGTCTTTTAAAAGGATTTATGATAGTTTAAATTATAGATTAATAATTTGTGTTATTATGGGTGAAATCTACTTTTCCACTAAATTCATTATTAATTTATATAAATTTTGATCTTCTATTTAATTTTTTTTTTTTTTAACTTTAATATTTTTTTGTATTTGTTTTTTATATAACAGTTGTTCAATTCTTTTAGATTAAGTAATGATTACATTGAATTCTTATAATGCACTACCTTAATGCATGTGTCTGTTAGTTAGGTACTTACTTAGTTAGGTACTTACTTAGCGTAAAGTGACCTTTCCTTGTTTTGCTGACCTTTGTAAACAATTTTTTTTTTTCATGCATTTGCTCTCAATAACTTAGTATTCTTTTCAGATATTAACCATATTTTTTTTCCTTTCTTTTTTCGATCAAATTTCAATTTATTTATTCTCCTGTTACTCTTCTCTCTATATCCAGAACCAGTTCGAAACGGGTGTGGAAATTTGCATTTTAATATAAATTTGTTCTTCTTCCAACAAACATGTTCAAGATTGCTTGCGTTTAGAATATCAGGATGAGGATTAAAAGTTTTGAAAAGGTGTTCACCAAATATTTGAAATTTTTATTCGTCGGATCGTGACCAGGACAGATTCAGTGAGGAATGGATGATTAAAGGTTTTGAATTTCAGTAACTTTTTAGTAGTAATTTATAAAGATTTATCGGTAGTAGTAAGGTTTTTTGTAAAGTTCTGTAAATTTTGTATATTCTAATTTCTATTTTTAATTTGCTAGTTAATTTATTGTAATGAGTTTCGTCCTATGGATTTCTGGTTCTGCCCCACTTTGCTATTGCTCTGCGTTTTTCTGTCTTGTCCATAACGAGATAACCAAAGGGTTCTTTCCAACACATAACGAACACATGTCTTAAAAAAGTGTAAAATTTAAATCTGAAACATATTTACGATGAACATGTAAATATGTTTCAGATTTAATTCATCTTGAGGAAATACTATTAAAAATTTAAAGTTACATCTGATAAGGTGTCTCGGGATACAAACATAACTTTGTGTTAAATAAAAGCAATCGAGGTTGATATGACGACCAAATATACAGACTGAATCGGATTCAACTTCTTAAGGCAATTCCTTTGCATCTTCAAACTCGTATAATCCTATTTCAGGAACAAGATTTATGACACTTTTTAAATACTGATATTTAGATCGATGTAAAGTTTTTCCAAAAAGATACACATTTTTAAATTTTAAACCATTCGGATTTAATTAAAGTCGAATCATAATATTAGTCTTTCCGTTCGGTTCACAAATTGATGCCCGTATCAAGCTTGGTAATAACGTACTATGTCTCCAGTAGAGGAGAAATGGGGGAGCTGGGCCACTTTTTTGAGCAGCCAATCAAAAGCCAGCATTTGGTCACGTGACCTATGGCGGGAAATTTGAATTTGAATTTTGGCCTTGACCTAACCTTAACTGCCACGTGGTCTTGCCTCGACCCTACCTTAACCACCACGTGGTCTCACCTCGACCTAACCTTAACTATCCTTAACGATCCGCCCGCATTTTTAGTCACGTGATCCAGTCACGTGACCCATGGAACCTCCTGACCTATGCTCCGCCCATAAGATTTACCCCCCTCCACCCATTGAAGGGTCAGGTACCCACCTTATAGAGCATGAGTGTACCCGATCGCCATTTTGTTTTTATTATGCCGCCATTTTGTTTTCTGCTGTTTGAGAGACTTGAGGTTTTGTTGAAGGGTTAGGTACCCACTTTATAGAGCATGAGTGTGCCTGACCTCCATTTTGTTTTTCTTACACTGCCATTTTGTTTCTCTACTGTTTGAGAGACTTGAGGTTTTGTTGTAGGGTCAGGTACCCATCTTATAGAGCATGAGTGTACCCGGCCGCCATTTTGTTTTTTTCTTACACAGCCATTTTGTTTTTCTACCGTTTGAGAGACTTGAGGTTTTGTTGATGGTTCAGACACTCACCTTATAGGGCATGAGTGTGCCCGATCACCATTTTATTTTTCTACTGTTTGAGAGACTTTAGGTTTTGTTATAGGGTCAGGTACCCACTTTATAGTCTGTAACCTCCCTAACGGTTATATAATCATAAACTATACGAGGAAGGGTCAGGTACCCACTTTATAGTATGTAACCTCCCCAACGGTTATATAATCATAACATATACGATGAAGGGTCAGGTACCCACTTTACAGTATGTAACCTCCCCAACGGTTATATAATCATAACTTATACGAGGAAGGGTCAGGTACCCACTTTATAGTATGTAACCTCCCCAACGGTTATATAATCATAACCTATACGATGAAGGGTCAGGTACCCACTTTATAGTATGTAACCTCCCCAACGGTTATATAATCATAACATATACGATGAAGGGTCAGGCACCCTCTTTATACTCTGTAACCTTATTAAAAGTTACATAACCTTTACATTGTTTTCGTGTTTTTGCAACCTTCTCAATGTTTACATAACCTTTACAATATGTAGCTGTATCAACATGTAAACAGGTAGCATCTTGTATAGACAAGTTGGATGATGTCCAGGTGAAATACAAATATGGACTTTGAACTGTTTATCTCTAGCATATAAATAAATAGTAGAGTTCCCTTATCCTATAACAACTGCTGGACTTTGAACTGTTTATCTCTAAAACAAAAATAAATGGTAGGGCTTTCTAATATTTAAATAGCTTTTGGACTTTGAACTGCTAAGCCCTTTAACATAAATAAATTATAGGGTTCCTTAATCCTATAACAGCTTTTGGACTTTGAGCTCTTAATTCCTAAAATATAAAGAATAATATAGGATTTCTTAATCCTTCTGCTAAACAGTAAACAAATTTCGCAATAATGCTCTATCTCTTAATCCTTCCTTAGACTTTGAACTCTCAATACTTCAATGATATCCGGATAGGTAATGATAATATTAATTTTAGCTTAATTTTTGTACCTTTTTAGTTCGGCATTAAGCCTTAAGCCTCTTCACCATGTCAAGGTAAAGGTACAACGAAGATGTTTTTTGTAATTTTTTTATTTATTTTTTTTATATATATATTTTTTTAATTTATTTTTTTATTTACAATGTAACTCTAATACAAAATAAAGTTATAATGCAAACATAAAATTTGATCTTGTGAAATTTATACAAAACAAACATAAAATTTAATCTCCAAACTAATACATGTAAGAATTAAATAAAACTTAATAAAACTTATACGAGGAAGGGTCAGGTACCCACTTTATAGTATGTAACCTCCCCAACGGTTATATAATCATAACCTATACGATGAAGGGTCAGGTACCCACTTTATAGTCTGTAACCTCCCCAGCGGTTATATAATCATAACATATACGATGAAGGGTCAGGTACCCACTTTATAGTCTGTAACCTCCCCAGCGGTTATATAATCATAACCTATACGATGAAGGGTCAGGCACCCTCTTTATACTCTGTAACCTTATTAAAAGTTACATAACCTTTACATTGTTTTCGTGTTTTTGCAACCTTCTCAATGTTTACATAACCTTTACAATATGTAGCTGTATCAACATGTAAACAGGTAGCATCTTGTATAGACAAGTTGGATGATGTCCAGGTGAAATACAAATATGGACTTTGAACTGTTTATCTCTAGCATATAAATAAATAGTAGAGTTCCCTTATCCTATAACAACTGCTGGACTTTGAACTGTTTATCTCTAAAACAAAAATAAATGGTAGGGCTTTCTAATATTTAAATAGCTTTTGGACTTTGAACTGCTAAGCCCTTTAACATAAATAAATTATAGGGCTCCTTAATCCTATAACAGCTTTTGGACTTTGAGCTCTTAATTCCTAAAATATAAAGAATAATATAGGATTTCTTAATCCTTCTGCTAAACAGTAAACAAATTTCGCAATAATGCTCTATCTCTTAATCCTTCCTTAGACTTTGAACTCTCAATACTTCAATGATATCCGGATAGGTAATGATAATATTAATTTTAGCTTAATTGTTGTACCTTTTTAGTTCGGCATTAAGCCTTAAGCCTCTTCACCATGTCAAGGTAAAGGTACAACGAAGATGTTTTTTGTAATTTTTTTATTTATTTTTTTTATATATATATTTTTTTAATTTATTTTTTTATTTACAATGTAACTCTAATACAAAATAAAGTTATAATGCAAACATAAAATTTGATCTTGTGAAATTTATACAAAACAAACATAAAATTTAATCTCCAAACTAATACATGTAAGAATTAAATAAAACTTAATTTTTAAAATAAAGAAATATATATATTTAAAGAGAACAAAATATAAGCCTTCTCTAATCTATGATATAATAAAACTAAACCCTCTAATTGTATTTAAATTTAATTTGGAAAAAAAAATAATAATGATATCATCATGAAATGTATAATAAGCAGAACATTTTGCTAAATGGCAGGCTGGTCGGCATAGCAAATATTAATATCATAGCCCTGAGCAATAATAATTATGAGCCTGATAAGAAAAAATTTATTTTCGATACAGGTAAAGATAAGAAAATATTTAATAAAAATTTAGATTTTTTGTTGTTGTATTTTCGTGCAATTAAAAGAGAAACAAAAGCATTGGAACAATTCTGTTGAACTAATTGGAGATCTATTCACCTCTCATTCACTCACACAATCAAGTTTGCGGGTTTTTAGACCTCGCCAGTGACTTACATTAAGGGTTTACAGGTGATTAAACCTTGCCAGTGACCCATTCCATTTAGGGTTTACGGGTGTTTAAACCACGCCAGTGACGCATTCCATTCAAGGTGAACAGAATTTAAACCAATTATTTTTTATCCATGATTCTAAAGCCTTTGTCCGATACTGCGTGCATTTCTCTTGAGAAAAATTATGCATGATGCAATGGTTGCCTTGCTCATCTAAGATGAGTGAATCAATTTTCGGACAACCAAAATCTTCCAAGTTGATTATAGAACAATTGTACAAATTTTGTGATAGAAATAGTTTCTTATCTCGACCCTTAACAAAAACAAATTTATAATTACAATCAATAAAGTTGAAAATTTCTTCAATAATTTCATATTCAACTTCCCCATATTCCCATTTAATTTTATGATAATAATTTTCTAGCCAATAGTTTGTTCTTCTACTTTTATCAGTTTGTGTATATTGCTTCGGTGGTTTGAAAATCCAATGTCTTGACGACTTGAAAGCTTGATCAAAAAGAGAAAACTCTTAATAATATAACCTCCCAGGCTATCTACAAAGCACTGGAAGTCTACAATCACTACACTAGCCGAAACCATACTGAACACTGAGTAAAGGATTCACCTCATTTTATACCATTCGCCGAACCGTACCAATTAGAGGGTTATAATCTATCATATGAGTCTATCATGTATAATTAAACAATATGCTGTAGTATTCGACGGAAATATAGTTTTTGATTCGAATTCTAATCTTACATCTACTGGTCCACTTTTTATAGATTCAGATTGTTTCGAACAATCTATAACGATTAAAGGTGCTTTTTCTTTAAAGTTTTGTAAAGACGACAGAGGTTGCATTCGTGCGCCATAATAGGAATTTTGAAATGAAGCGTACATGTGGTAGAGCAGGGCGAACCGATTGGATGAAATATCTATATTCAAATCATCATAAGGATAAGCTTTACAATTTAAATACAATTTGACGTTGGAAATATTACAATGATCAAAGTTGCTTGCATCTTTTACATGATTATTCAATCTTTCAGTTTGAAAAGTTAATATGATATAACGTGGTTTTTCCAGCTGACTTGAAGTTTTAACGGGCCAGATTTGTCTCTGACTCGCTGGTAGTAAAGGATAATCGTAAAGTTCCCAGGTTCTAAAACCTAGTGAAAATATCTTTTCTGATTTCAGATGACGCATCAAAGCCAGTCTCTGATATTCATTTACTGTGACATAGGGCAGCTTCCAGCATAGCCTCTCCAATTCTATTTTACACTTTTCAGGCACCTCAATTCCGGTTCCTGGTCGCTTCGTTATATAGCAGTTTTCATCATGTCTACTTCTAACAAATATCAGTTCTTGCTTCACGTTCATTACAATCTTCTGATAATCTTCACAGAACCCAAGAAGAGATGATAAAGGAACGCATAAGTTAAAGTACCCCTCTGCTGATGTAATGTTTAGTGTATCATTTTTTGGATAGCACCATCCCCAGTTATCTAAAAACTGGGAACCTCCCTTGAGCGAAACCAAATTTTTCAAGGTCGAAGTAATTCCTGGATTTTTCACGCGATCTATTTCCACTCCACTCAGTTCATATCTTATTTCATCAAATAAAAATGCAAACATGTTGTTAGTTAATTTTGATGCACTGGGAACTGCTGAACCATCCTCCTTGAGAAATTTTCCTTCGACGTAAAGCAGACTTTGACTAGGAAGAGTATATAAATCTTGATGTTGCAGGCTGATACGTATTTCATCCCCTGGCTGAAGATTTGTAGATGAATAAGGATGATGAGAATGAAATTCAATCCCTTCAACTGAATTGTCAAAAGTAGCAGTTTCTTCCAAATTTAATATTTCCATGTTGATGACAAGACGCAGTATCCAGCACTTTGAAGAAATCTAATATTACTCGCCGTCAACGATCTGCACTCTCCTACTACTTTCACTGGAATGATACTTTTTCTCTCTGCAGACGCACTTTTATATACTTTTTTAAAGTCCAACTCCATTGATGTATGGTGACTGAATGAGTATTTCCAAGGGATGCTTTCCTTTATATAACATCTAGCAAGAAGAGTAAACAAAGTTGACCGCAATTATTTGATCCGACTTTCTGAAATTGCCTTCTGTTTACTGAAATCCGGCTACCTTTCATATAGTGGACGAATTCATTAGGTGGTTTTTCTCCACTGCTGTCAAAGAACTGTACATATTCTCCTCTTTTCTTGTAGCAAACCCAATGTGTTCCTCTACCGTCACTGGTATCTAGATTAAAAATGGCGCGTTCAGATATCCACGGCTTACTAGGAAATTCATCAACCATAAACACTCCCCTAAAATGGCACAGTTTATGACGTTTTGCTAATCTAAGCAAGTCAAAATTGCTCAGTCTATGGCGTGGGAGAGTTGCTAAGATCTGTTTGGCTTTAGGTCTCAACTGTGGAGTGTTTCCACCAATCCTCTTAGGTACGGGTATGACTCGCTTCTTTTTCTTCTTATCTATAGCACGCCTCATATTCTACTGATACATAAGTAGTGCTGAAAGGCCCTTATATACTTAAATTATTGCTATCAACCCACGAATTATGAGAAGAATCGAAACCTAGCCACTTTACTAGAGCTTTATTACCTTTCCTTTGTATAACCTTCTCAACCAGGTAACAATCTGGATGTTTTACAAATTGCAATTCTTCTTGATAGAAACCTCCTGCAATCATTTCACCACGATCATCTTTCAGATGATATGTGACAGGTACGGTTTTTCTCACTTCAGCTACAGTAAATATTTCAGTAGACCAAGATGGCTGATAACCTTTAGAAAACTGTGCTTTGTACTTCGATATTCTTACATAATCTCCAACTTTGAACTTGATTGCTTTTTTTGAAGCGGTTTTCTTAGAATATACATCTTGCAGCAGTCGTGCTTCAACTTTAATCCCATGTACGGATGCCGGTGCCATCTTGATCGTTCTGTGTTTTGTTTTATTATATTTGTCTACCAATGCTTGTAGTATTGATAGCCAATTGTAGTTTCCTTGTAAACTAAACTTTTTCCACATTGCTGATTTTAGAGTGCGATTGAATCTCTCTATTATTGAAGCCTTCAGGTTACTATATGTTGAATAATGGTTGATGTTGCTAGTTTTCATGAGTTTTCGAAACATTTTATTATAAAACTCTTTGCCATTATCTGTATGCAGATTTTTTGGTTTTCTCCCAGATAATGTTTTCTCAAATGCTTGACACACTGCAGATGCAGTTTTATTCTTTATTGGCACTACCCAAGCATATTTAGAAAAGCAATCTATTACAGTGAGCAAATACTTGTAGCCTTTATTAAAGCTAGCATAAGGAATCATTTCAACCAAGTCAGCTTGCCATAAATCATCAATGCCTTTGAGTAACACTGATCTTCTTTTAAAAACTCTTCTAGCCGGCTTGTGCAATTCATGCACGATCTGTTCTTTAACGGATGTCATGATGTACTGTGAATCTCTTCAGCTACACTACATTATTATACCTCCTTCTCTAAGTTGAGCTTCTATTCGCAGGATCTCGCTCCTTCCTTTTTGAGACCCAATTAGCTCTCTTAGTCGGTTAACTAGTACATTTGGATCAACAACACCAGTACCCTTTCTTACCCTAAACAATTTCGAAATAACTTTATTGTGTTTTGGGTATGTTTTAAGTTGTATCATACTACCGCTAGGGCTGTGTCCCTCAAAATGTGCATTTGTCTGCATTAAAATCTTTTTATACATATCATATTCACTTTGATCAACCAAAGATAGATTAGGGTTTTTTATGAATAACAATTCGAAGAGTCCTGGCGTACCATAATAGGTATCATCGCCTATAGTCAGAATATCTTCATTGATCGAAATTACTGTATCACCGATGGTAAACTTATGACCATCATACTTGATTCCATATACTGTATCCAAATCTTTAACGTCGTTGTTCACAAGCTTTAGTATATACTTGGAGGACACATTTCCAACCTTTTCCAAATATTTCTGTAACATTTCTTCACCTCTAGGGGTTTGAGTTGCTTCTCTCACCTCCTGTAGTGGAGTTTTCGGCTGATCATACTGCTCCGCCTTCAGAATTGGTGTATCTTCCCACACTTGCTCTAAACGCCGAGTAAATATCTTCGAAGGACCAGGTTTTGGTGTTCTATCTTGTGGTGATAATTGTTTCAGAAAATATTTAGGCATTTTCGATGGAACATGAGGTGTTTCTTCTTCCTGTTTTGGAATTTCACACTGGATCGAGGAGGGAATTCGTTCAACACTTTCACGCTTATTCAACACTCTTTCCATAGAATTCAATAAAGGCTGATACTTCAGTTTTAAATACTCATCAGTCTCTTGGCGATTTCTTTTCAATAAATTACACTTTTCTTGTATGGCCTTCCTAGTTTCAATTATTTCACGCATTACGGCATCACTAGTTGACTCTTCCATGTCTAACAAGAGAATAAACTAATCATAACACCTCACGGTATTATATAGGCCTCGAAACCCCTTCGATACCTACCGTCATTAATCTGCCTGTCTTTATCCAGTACTAAAAATCCGTACCTGTCATCTTTCCAGCACCATTGACTAATTTTTCTGAACGTTTGGAGTGACATATCAGAGTTGACATGATCATCGTAAATACGTCTCAAATTTAACTCATCTTGTCTAAAGAGTATGAGGAAGTTAGCGTTTTCTCTAATTAAATGTTTGGGAACTCTAGTATAACTCTGGCTAAGATAAAAACTATCAACCCCACTATGGCGCCCCATACAAAAATAAGATCTTACATTATCTTGTTTATCACAGGCAATATCATCGAATATAAAGATTGAATTGGGTTGTGCCTCTTTGGGTGGAGGAACTTGTGAGTTATTTTCATATTGATAGAACCCGATATCAGATAAAGATTCTAATATTTGCGCTAATTTCATATACTTGGGTTGATGTAAAGATTTTGCAAACAAATAGATATTTTCAAATCTTAACCCCTTTGAATCATAAATTAAACTCAGCATAAGATTAGTTTTACCGCAATTAGAAGGGCCGCATATTAAACATCTAATTGAGTCAGGAAAAAGTAAGCCGTGTCTAGATTCTTTCTTAATTGGAGCGCCATCGTCTAAGTTATGAACGCGGATCGTAGTATGTTGCTTTATCAAGCGCATAATGAGAACTGACAAGATTCACTTTCTCACCTCCCTTTTTATACTTACCGTGATGGTTGAGGCCTATAAGCTAATTTTGTCTATGATAAATAAAAACTAAAAAATAAATAAATAAGGATTAAATGTTTCATAAAATTCATATTTTCGTTTGCACTCATCTTAGTTTTCTAAATATAATTTAGAAGTAAGCCTCTCCACCTCGCCAAGGTGTGAGTGCATCGGGGAGGTTTGTTGATATAATATTAGTGTTAATATTTTGTAACATACATTCTTTATTGGTCTTTAGTGGTCCTGTCCTGGCGCCTAACCAGAGTGGGAGTGTCAAGATTTATTTCTCGGGGCCGCCGAAAAATAAATATTAACTGCCCCAGGTGGGAATCGAACCCACACCGTTCCGAACCGGGCACCCTGGAACCTTCGTCCCAACTTGCCGGCCATCACGGCCTCGCCATCTAGCTCATACCGTTCCGAACCGGGCACCCTGGAACCTTCGTCCCAACTTGCCCGGCCATCACGGCCTCGCCATCAAGCTCATACCGTTCCGAACCGGGCACCCTGGAACCTTCGTCCCAACTTGCCCGGCCATCACGGCCTCGCCATCTAGCTCACACCGTTCCGAACCGGGCACCATGGAACCTTCGTCCCAACTTGCCCGGCCATCACGGCCTCGCCATCTAGCTCATACCGTTCCGAACCGGGCACCCTGAAACCTTCGTCCCAACTTGCCCGGCCATCACGGCCTCGCCATCTAGCTCATACCGTTCCGAACCGGGCACCCTGGAACCTTCGTCCCAACTTGCCCGGCCATCACGGCCTCGCCATCTAGCTCATACCGTTCCGAACCGGGCACCCTGGAACCTTCGTCCCAACTTGCCCGGCCATCACGGCCTCGCCATCTAGCTCACACCGTTCCGAACCGGGCACCCTGGAACCTTCGTCCCAACTTGCCCGGCCATCACGGCCACGCCAGAGACAATAACACACATTCCATAGCTTTGGTTTACAAATAAAAACACCAATATTATATCAACTAGTAAAAAAAAAAAAAATTATCTTTACAAAATTAAATCTTCAATAGCATCTGGAAACGATAAATAATTGAAAATTTCTTTTAAACTTTTCTTCCATTTGGTCATTTTTTCATTGTGTAGATTTAAAAATAAATAAATAAATAAAAATACAAAAAAAAAAATCTTTAAAATAAATAAATTGAGGCAAAAAAAAAATCTTTAAAATAAATTAATTGAGATTTGATATATTAAACCTCATCTTTCAATATTTTTCTACTAATACCTACTAAGAAAACTCAAACTACTTACTTTTAATATAAAAAAAATTGTTTTGCTTAATTTAATTTTTTTTATTCAATATTTTTTTTTTTTCCTTTTTTGATCAAAATTATTGACTACTATTTACAATTTATACTATCTACATTACATTGGTCACTATTGTGAAAGAGTTTGTTAGAGGAAGAAATTCGGCCATGTCCCCACACTTCATCTACACATCCGGTATGGAATAATGACCATGGGCCAAGGTACGAATCCCGTCGATATGATGACGTTTATCGTCGTGTGGCGAAAGGGACGTTTTGGTCTGCTCGACGGAAAAGAGCTTATGTTGCTTCGATATTATCGAACGAAAAGTTGTCTTAAACTCTTTTCCGTCACGCAATGAGGTGAGGTAATCTGAAAATGATAACCTGTTATTAACAGCTACCTTTTTGATCCCTTTCGCCTTTTTCTTTTCCTTAGCGTTGTGGATTCGTAGCGAGTACATTTTCGCTCGCAGTCCGACAAACTCGGAGACGGGCACTCCGTTGGCCTCATCTTTAAATTTCCCCAACACCTTTTTATTGTAAGTCCTATGTGCGGGATGGTCGTGGGAGTAGTCAGACGTATCGAGTTCGTCCATGTAGTTGTCCATGTCATTATAAAAATCGTCCGTTTGTATAAGATATAATAAACTGTCTGTGTCAGTGTACATAAGTTTTAGTCTCTCTGGTCCGTAGTACGCTAACATGGAATTGTAATGAAAATCGTACATCCGGACTTTGGAGAGATCCAGAATGGCCATCCCTACATAAATAGGTTTGTTCATCTTGATCTGTTCAAAGTCCAGATGCACTGCCACTAACGATTCGGTGTATATCGTCCTGTCCTTATAAGTTGGTTTCGCTATTAGTCTGTTTAGTCGTCGTTGACTAACTACAAGCTCAATTTTATGTCGTTTTCGCACATCCTCCATAAACTTTCCGAAAACGGCATTGTTCATGAGCTAGTAGAAGTCTTTGTCAAAATCATTAGTGACCTGTTGTCGATGTCTTGTGTTGAGGTCAATGTAACTATGAAGCCATTGGGATTGCCGGAATCTGAGAGCTCGATGTACTCGAACTAACTTTAATCCTAAGCCCATGGCCTGCTGTAAATTCACAAAATGTACAACATATTTCTCCCTGTTGCTTAGAGAGGCTAAAAGTTTTCTAAATTTCCCACCAGGTGGAACTTTATTCTCTGGCAACAGGGGGAAATCATTGTGCCAATTGTGTAACCTTTCCGGATACTCTATATCAGCTTCTACTATGTAGCCGAAAGGCCCGTCTTCCGGTAAGTTGAGCCAATCTAGAGATTCCAGATTCTGAACCCATTCGAAACCGCCAGACGGAAGCGCTTTCGACATCGCCCATCCGTACAAGTTGTTGGCGTCCAGATAAGCGATGTATGTCGATTCTTCCTGGGGATCTCGACTTGGGTCCAGATATTTATTACTCGCTTTTCCATACCGGTGACTGCATTGGCACAAGCCACCCCTTATCCCCCGCTCGATCATTAAGACCATATCATAGTCAGACAATAGATCTAATTGTACTCCCGTATACTTCAGCATGGCATCCCAAGCGAGTCCGGGTGCCGTATAATACCAGGCCGGATCCAGCGAATATGCTCCCAAGCAGACATCTCTGAAATTTTCAAATATGTCGCAAAGGAGCATGACGTCTACCTTGAGGTAGAGTTCGCTGTACTCGGCCAGGGTTCTGATACTATATGTATCCCATACCGCTTGAGCATGCTGATAGTCATCGTCCGAGATGGGCATTTCATTCTGATCACGAGGTCTAAATGATCGGCGGGGAAGAATTTAGCCGTCTCCTTAAAGTTAGGCTTGGATAAATTCTTGGACAACCTGTCGAGGCTGGAAACTAGGAAACGGAAGGAGTCCACAAACCTAACGGTTAAGGCGCCCACTGTCATTCCGAAGGAGATGTATTTCTCCTCAGAGTTGGGGATGACGTCAATACGTACTTTTTTCTTTTCTTCTTCATTTAAGTCACGCCCCAACTCTCGGACGATAAAGTGAGCGTCGTAACCGCTGAGATTGTGGAAGAGGACGGGAAGGAAACGTGGGGTACGGTAGAGGATATTGCATTTGAAATGTGCTGGACCACGATACATCCCTGTGATGTGATCGTGATCCATCACTTTCTCATTCTCAGGAGTGTATGGACGGGAACAAAGGTAGCAGGATTGGGATCGGAGATGGGCTTCTTTCTGCGATGGTGTCAGGGGTACCATGAGCCGCTTCATGGAGTACACCTGAGACACCTTCCCCGCCACTTCCTTGATATATGTCATAAATTTCGCCGCTGAATCCTCACCCGTGTAGATGTAGGGTTCAGTGGGAAAATCTATGGCCAGCGAGTGGCGAGGGATGTTTTCTGCAATTTCACATGTACACAGAAACTCATCGGGAGGTGTCTCTGGTAGGGAGTCGTCTGTGAGGATCTCGACTCTCCCGGCTGAATCTTTTCTAAAATTGATTCAAAATCTGCATACACGACAAAGGGAATCCTCACTTGTCGTTGGATGTTAATGAACGATATATTCTGAGGATTCCCCTCATCGTCGCAGGCCGGGATTAACGATTCGAGTTGGTTTATTTTTCCCACAGTACTCCATGTGCTCCCTCACCCGCTCTGCGATATCTCTCCCATCTAAATTGAAGTGGGTGAAACATCGCTTGCAGACGTGTTTTGCGAAACGGTGGCCGGAGCTACTAATTTGTTGAAGTCTTTTATATAAGCGTAGTGGCTTCGCCCATCATCCGTTGTGAGGAGAAGAAGATCACGATGATCAGCCTTCTCCTCCTTAACCACTTTGAGCGGATACACGTCTCCGGTCTCTCCAATGGCGAAAACGTTGACACTGATGTTATTGTGTCGCTCAAAGGTTTTCACCTCTTGGAGAGGAGTGGGGAAGGAAATGCAGTCAAAGTTATATCTATGTTGCAAGTTTTTATACTTGCTTACTCGTTGTGGTTTATAACCATCGACGAGGTGTGACAATATTGCATACTTGAAACACTGTTCGTCATTATTTTGTACATTTATAATAGCTTTTTTAGCTGCTATTAGAGGTCTAAATCGATTGATTTTCAAGAGAAGACCGTCAAGACCTTTAAGGAACCAACCGCTACCCTTCATCGCCATCTCTTCCATCTCGGTAGCCATCTTCGCAAACATTCCGCTTAGACAATCCAAGATGGAAGAGATGTCGTAGATAGATTTATTTTTGGTTTTGAAGGCACGATCGCACGTCTCTCCTTTGACGTTTTCGAACGTAGCCTCCAATACCAAATTGAACTTTAGGGGAGCGTCTGATTCCGACCAAAATTCTGAAATCAATCGATATAGAGTATCTGTCTGATTGCAGAGAAAGTCCACTGCATCGATTGGTTCAGAACATGGAAGGAAAAAAGTCTTGAGGTCTCCTCCAAATGCTTAAATCTCCTCCAAATCTTAAATAGAGACCCCATAGCCGCCTCCAACCGCCTTCGCTTTGTCATGACGAGCGGTGTTTCTGGTTGACAGCGACGTACATGCTTTCTGCACTGCACTTCAGAATTAAAAATCTTATCGCAGGAAACACATGTACGCCGTGTCTGAGTAGCCAGACATGACATTTCATGACGGACTTTGTTAGACTCCCTACTAAAAACTCTATCACAATACTAACACTTATTTAATGACGACATGATAAAAAATATAAAGTTAATTTAAAATGAAATAACTAAAACTCTAACTATAAAATATTAAATATTATATAAAGAAAAAATCAAAATTAATTGAAAACAAAAGAATTAATCTTAATTTTTAAAAAATTATTATACAATTAAAAATAATAGAAAATCTA
Organism: Rhaphigaster nebulosa; assembly: GCA_948150685.1. Lineage (NCBI taxonomy): Eukaryota > Metazoa > Arthropoda > Insecta > Hemiptera > Pentatomidae > Rhaphigaster > Rhaphigaster nebulosa. The sequence goes on from OX411307.1 coordinate 17,338,338, forward strand.
ATATAAAAGAAAAAAATTAAACTATGAGAAAATTAAAGACGAATTGAAAAAAAAAAAAATTAAGCAAAAAATTAAAATTGAAAACAAAAGAGTTAATCTTAACTTTGAAAAAAAAATATTAAACAGTTAAAAAAAAATTAAACGATGAGAAGATTAAAAACGAATTTATAAACTGATATGGAACAATAAGATAAAACTACACTCCAACCAAAAAGAGTAACAGGTTTAAAAAAAAAAAATCAACTCACACGTTTCCAGAAATGTTGCAACTGGCACGATGAGATAATGAGGAAGAGCTCCACAAAACGGCCTATTTATAGAAAGAGAATATTCGAATCTGATTGGCTGTCAGGTTCTCCCACCATAGATCATAGTACCCCCACCACTCGCTATGAAGCGAGCATGAGTCGACCTGCTCTTATTCTATTTAGACATGGTCGAGCAAGTCGAACAGAGTATCAATAAAATATAAATTAGTATTAATACTAATTATGAATTAGTGTTGATTAAGTATTAATTAATATTCATTAATAAAAATTTACTACATCGTGTTCGAAGTTATTAATACCGACTCGTGTACTTTGAAAATATTTCAAAGCTATGAAAAGTCTTAACCTCTTTGACCAGCGTGATATCGTCGTTTCGATTTATCGATATATTTGTAAATTTGTAAGTCCATTGATTATACAATCAGAGATTAAAATTACATATAAAGATTAAAATGCTGTTTTGTTTATTTTTCAGCGAGATGAGTAAAGATAGAAGATTAATAGTAAGAAGTCCTACATATTTGCTTATGTTTTAGAAGCACTGTATATTTATGTTCTAGAGATTAACAGTTCAAAGTTTATTGTTTACTTTCAAAGGAAGGATAAAGGGATACAGCATTATTGCGAAATCTATATTTGTTTACTTTTTAGCGGAAGGATCAACAAGTCCTGTATCATTCTTTAAGTCTTGGTATTAACAGCCAAATGTCCAAAAGCTGTTATAGGATTAAGGAGCCCTATAATTTATTTATGTTAAAGGGATTAGCAGTTCAAAGTCCAAAAGCTATTTAAATATTAGGAAGCCCTACCATTTATTTATGTTTTAGAGATAAACAGTTCAAGGTCCAGCAGTTGTTATAGGATTAAGGGACTATGCTATTTATTTATATGTTAGAGATAAACAGTTCAAGGTTCAGCAGTTGTTATAGGATTAAGGAACTCTACTATTTATTTATATGTTAGAGATAAACAGTTCAAAGTCCAGCAGTTGTTATAGGATAAGGGAACTCTACTATTTATTTATATGCTAGAGATAAACAGTTCAAAGTCCATATTTGTATTTCACCTGGACATCATCCAACTTGTCTATACAAGATGCAACCTGTTTACATGATGATACAGCTACATATTGTAAAGGTTATGTAAACATTGAGAAGGTTGCAAAAACACGAAAACAATGTAAAGGTTATGTAACCTTTAAGAAGGTTACAGAGTATAAAGAGGGTGCCTGACCCTTCATCGTATATGTTCTGATTATGTAACCTTTAAGAAGGTTACAGAGTATAAAGAGGGTGCCTGACCCTTCATCGTATATGTTATGATTATATAACCGTTGGGGAGGTTACATACTATAAAGTGGGTACCTGACCCTTCCTCGTATAGGTTATGATTATATAACCGTTGGGGAGGTTACATGCTATAAAGTGGTTGCCTGACCCTTCATCGTATATGTTATGATTATATAACCGTTGGGGAGGTTGCATACTATAAGTGGGTACCTGACCCTTCCTCGTATAGGTTCTGATTATATAACCATTGGGGAGGTTACATACTATAAAGTGGGTACCTGACCCTTCCTCGTATAGTTTATGATTATATAACCGTTAGGGAGGTTACAGACTATAAAGTGGGTACCTGACTCTATAACAAAACCTAAAGTCTCTCAAACAGTAGAAAAACAAAATGGTGATCGGGCACACTCATGCCCTATAAGGTGAGTGTCTGAACCATCAACAAAACCTCAAGTCTCTCAAACGGTAGAAAAACAAAATGGCTGTGTAAGAAAAAACAAAATGGCGGCCGGGTACACTCATGCTCTATAATATGGGTACCTGACCCTTCAATGGATGGAGGGGGTTAAATCTTATGGGCGGAGCATAGGTCAGGAGGTTCCATGGGTCACGTGACTGGATCACGTGACTAAAAATGCGGGCGGATCATAGACCAGGAGGTTCCGTGGGTCAGGTGACTGGATCACGTGACTAAAATGTGCGGGCGGAGCGTAGACCAGGATGCGCTGCGGGTCACGTGACTGGATCACGTGACTAAAAAGGGGCGGGGCATAAGGGTCACGTGACTAAAAAGGGGCGTGGCCTAATAGTTAAGGTTAGGTCGAGGTGAGACCACGTGGTGGTTAAGGTAGGGTCGAGGCAAGACCACGTGGCAGTTAAGGTTAGGTCGAGGCAAAAATTCAAATTCAAATTTCCCGCCATAGGTCACGTGACCAAATGCTGGCTTCTGATTGGCTGCTCAAAAAAGTGGCCCAGCTCCTCCATTTCTCCTCTACTGTCTCCCCTCCCAATCCCCTTTAACAGGTGAAAAATCGGTGGTATAGAAACGTTGTTTGTACTTGTTTAACTAGTTTCATTCTGAATGCAAACAACGTCAATTTTCCGCCGTGTATATATATATATCTCAGTTCTTTATTTTCTGAGTACAGTATGATTCACAAGGCACGCAAAGGAAGAGGCTTGCTGAACAGTCTTATAAATAATTTGCCGATTGAATTACACCTTCCAGGGTATCAGTATTGCGGATCGGGTGGGAAACTAAAAAAGCGCTTAGTTGCAGGTGATTGTGAAATAAACCAGCTTGATAGAGCTTGTAAATAACACAATATAGCTTATAGAAACAATAAAAATATGGATAGTCGTAAGAAAGCGGACAAAATCCTAGCTGATAATGCTTGGAAACGAGTTAAAGCTTCAGATTCGAGAGAAAAAGCCGCGGCTTGGTTAGTTACAAATGCCATGAAAGCAAAAAGGAAAATTGGATCAGGTTTAAAAAAGAAGAAGAAGAAGATTAGCTTCATTGACTTGGTTAAATCGTCAAAAGTAGATGATGTATTAATATGTATTGATATTGGACAATATTATCGTTATAAAATTTAAACAGACCAGGTGCGAACAAAAGAAATAAGGGACGAGCAGGTAGAAAGAAGGGTAACTGACAGGCGATGACAGATGTCACCACATAAGTGATAAGGGATAAGTTAATTTAGAAACCCTACCGAGAAGTTTACACTGTAACAATGCCAAAAGCTGGAACACCTAATCAATTTTAAGAACTGGTCCTAAGGGGCTTAGACTGGCCTCGAGGAAAAAGTGGAGACCGCCTGCAAAAGGTATGATTAAATTATACTAGTTGGATAATGGTTCGCAGATACCGGCTGTCAGGACAAGGGGTGGAGCCATCCGATGAAATCCAAGAATTTCTTCCCTCTATAAAACTAGTGGGCCAATGAACATCGTTTTCGACCCCCTCTTAGGCAGAATAAGAGAGAAAGGGGGAAAGAAGCAAAGAGGTGAAAAAGGGACTTCTAAACTGACCGAGGCTGAGGGAGGACTTGGAGATTGAGACCGGCTGATGCGAGACTGCTCCTCTGAATCCTGACCTTGCCTGATGCAAGCCTACTACCATAGCCTTCAAGCCTTCCCCTGAGGAACCATCAACACCAATTAGTACAGACAAGAGATTTATGTTAAAACAATTAATGGCTAAGTCTAGGCTGAATCATTCCATGGTTAACCTTCTATTGTAATATTTTGTTAGTTTTAATCTTGAAGAATAAAGATAAATGTTAGCAAGGAAGTTGTTCTTTAGTAACCAGGTCCATATTTAATTTGAATATATTTCATTATGATAGCAGTAACTTTGATTAACATTAGTATTAAACTTAACAATCTTGGTTAATTATTAAATAATGGTAACCACAAACCAGGCCCTTGGAAAGGTATCCAATTTAGAGGGCAAGGTAAGAAATTCAAAAGTAGTCATAAGCTTACTTAATTTTGGGATAATTATCCTCAATGATTGCCCAATGGCATCCCTATATATATAGACTAATGTATTAGCAGCTAGATAGATATCAAGCTCAACTAAACTAGAAAACATAGCAGTATCATTTATTCTGAACGCATCAAAAGTGCCATATAAGAAGGCTAAAATGCATCTACGTGGTATGACGAAACCTTCACCGCCCAGAGTTCTCCGACTGCCAAAGGAGGGGGGCTTTCTCCAATTTCTTGTACTATTGATGGTAGGACTTTCCGCTGTGGGATCTTTTGGCAGGAGGAGCCGCAAGTTTAGCGAAAGCGATTAATAGAGCTAAAGAGGCCAAGCTAAAATTGGATGAGCAAAAGAGGCATAATTTGGCTGTAGAAGGACAGAAAGTTGGTAACGGACTTTATTTGAAACCTTATAAGAATGGTTACGGTCTGTTTATAAGCGCTTTAGTAAAAACCCTTGTAAAGAACCCAAGAGGGTGCCAGACGCCATTTACCCTTTGCTGACCTCAAATGCTCTGACAGAGTCCTCAGTCCATGAAATTGGTGTCTTGTCGTTCCTATTAGCGCCAGATAAATATATTGTACGGCAGCAGCGTGAGGGTAATTTACCATTCCCAGGAAACGACGGAAATCTAAAACTGTAGAATGGCGCAGATAAGAGATAATGGGCTCAAGCTTTTCAAACAGCACGGTCACACTATGCTGCGTCCCTTTATGCCCCAAAAAATCTAACTGTTCTACTGTAAAAAAGCACTTGGAGAAGTTAATAATTAGGCCATGCTGCTGAAGACGACGAAAAACCTCGTCCAGATGCCTTTTGTGTTCCTTCTCGCCCGTGGATCCAATGAAGATGTCGTAGGTAGGAGTAGACGATCTCAAGGCCTCGTAAGACCGTATCAAGGAGCCTCTGGAAAGACTGAGCAGCTTTTCGGAGTCCAAAGCACATCCTTACAAACTCAAGAAGACCAAACGGGGTGATGAATTCGGGATGTCTTCCTCGGGGATTGGTATCTGGCAAAAACCAGATACCTCTTCAAGTCTAATTTACTAAAGATCCGCTTCCCGTGCAGGTTAACGTTGAAGTCAGGAATATTCAGTAATGCGTATCAGTAAGGTACCGTCTTCGCAATCAGTTGTGGGTAATCTCCGCAGGGCCTTAAACTTTCATCCTTTTTAGGGACAATATGCAGGGGGCTCGCCTACTGGCTGCAAGAGGGGCGAATGATGCCCTCTTGTAGGCATTTCAGTTCAGTATCCCCCTTATAAAATATCGGCAGCTGTGCCCTGATGTTAGCCGCTGAAGCCATTTCTACCGGTTACGGAATTAATGCGGGGGCTGTAACCTATTCGTCTTCTAACGTATGAAGATCAGATACGTCCTTTGATGCCATCTATAAGAATACGGATATAGATATGTGCAAACAAAAAAGTATACTCACAACTCTCCAGTATCACGCCAAGATCATTTTTGCGTGTTCTATTAACTGGATAAGACCAAAATATACCATTAATAAATTCATTTATAAAGATTACAAAAAGGTTATATTAGCAGAGTATATTCATTATCAAAAATCATACAATACTTTAACAGCAGGAGGTTACTTCATTGTTAGCCACTGGGTATAAATAATAATCAAATTACCATAAATTAAAAAAAAAAAAACCAACTATAAGAATTTTACTAACAAAGAGAGGATCCCATATGTGTCTCCTAGATTTTGACATTTTTAGGTGAATCTAGAATATTAGAAAGTCTTGAAATATTAGACTATGTAAAATAATGGGGGCAACGCTCCCCAGGATCGGGAACTTAGCATGTGCAAAACACATTTATTTTATATCTCTGGTTCTGATAAAGGTAAAAAAATGAGTTTAGTGTCAAAATGTCCCTATTGCCAAGCGAAATAATAAAAAAATAAGACACCATAATATTAAAATATTATGCTTGGTAAAAATATCAAAATAGTGATTTAGTTTTCTCAGAAACAGAGATCAGATTTGGATTTCCCATCCCAAAAATCAGTGTATTTCAAATTGTTATGAATATCAAAAAATAATTTTATTTTGCTAATAAACAGCCAACCAAAGGGGAGGGAGGACCTTTGAGGTTTTTTCGAAATAGTTTTACATATTTTTCCTGTTTCACATGTACAGTGCAGAAGTTTGAAATTTTGCACATAATGTAAGGTATTTAAAAAAAAATAGACATTTTCTATCATCAGTACAAATAGGTTTTTGGAAACAAAAACCACAACCTTGGTTTTTAATTTATAAAACGGGGTTTCACTATGAAAGTTTGATCCGAAAATAAATTGTATACACTTGTTTTATCTATTAGAGTTTACTTTTGTTAACCTTTGAAATCGGTCGGTTTATTTAGAAGTTATTGCTAAAAATGGTAATGGTCATAAAATCCTTTTCACTCTTGGCCGGTGTTTATATTCCTCATTAACACAGGTTGTTATAAATATAAGAACATTCCGTTTTAACTAGAAATAATGTGAAAAAATCTTCTAATTTCTTTATTATTTCGTAAAAAAAAAAAAAATATGACATGAACTATTCTACTGTTTAGCCCCTTTGGTTGGCTGTTCATTAGCAAAAAAATTTGTTTTGTGATTTTCATAAAAATTTGAAATAAACTGTTTTTTGGGATGCGAAATACAAATATGATCTCTGTTTCTGAGAAAACTAATGTTTCCCCCCGAAAAATCACTATTTTGATATTTTTACCAAGCATAATACTTTAATATTTTGATGTCTTATTTTTTTTATTATTTCGCTTGACAATAGAGACATTTTGGTACCAAACTCAATCTTCTATCTTCATTAGAACCACAGATATTAAATGAAATATGTTTTGCACATGTAAAGTACTCGATTTTTTTTCGAGGCTCCTTCGGAGCATTGACCCCTAATATTTTACACATTCCAATATTTTAAGGCTTAAATTCACCTCAAAAAGTTTCATCAAAATCTAGGAGACACGTGTGGGATCCTCTCCTTACAAAATACAAATTTAAAATAAACACAAAGAAAGTAACTCAGTGGCTAAAACAATTTGAATGCGTGAGTAGTTCTATCTATCGGTGTCCAGTATTACCACTCCGCTACACCTTCTATTCTCACAATCAGCAAAGGTTTAGTCACTATTTTAGTAGTGATAAAAATGCATTCACTTATATTGCATTAATTGAGCTTACTTAAATTTACAGCGATGATAAAGTTGGCTTATGAAAGAGGAATATTCATGAATGTGAATGAATTATGTTTCTCATTAACCAATTTAAAAAAAAAAAAAAAAAGTAATTGCAACAATAATAGTTTTATAACTATATTCTTAACAAAACTCAGTGCTTCAAATGTTTCTATGATGATTATCATCCGAATGAACTGATAATTGTGAATTAATCTGATGATGACTTGGAGATTGAGTGATTAAAAGTTATCATGATTTTAAGTGCATAATATTGTAATTTTCAATTAAATAATTATATTTGAAAATACCAATAACTTTTTTGGGATAATAACAGGATGAATTGTCCATCGTGGGAGTAAGGAACTGGAAAGCAGCAGCAATGCACCGAGATGACTGGCGGTTGATGCTATAGGGGGCCTTGGCTCACCACGAGTTGAAGTGTCGGGAAGAAGAAAGGGATATAAAAAAGAGAATAAAATAAAAATATTACCGCAATTTCGGGGTGCGAACTGAAGACCTTTAGCCGTGTTACTGCCAGGCCACAGCCACTGAAAAACTAACGCAACATTCACTGAAAAACTAACACAACAGCCTACTACTTAAATAGTGAAGAGTAAAGAGTGGTGCCAGTGTTGCCAGATTGGGGTTTTTATCCCCTAGATTTAGGGTTTTTTTTCACTCTCTATGGTTTTTTTAGGGTTAGAAAATGTCTAGGTTTTTTTTTAGGGTATTTGTTTTTGGGGTCTTTTATTTTTAATCATCTGCTAAATGTCCACCATTTTTAGATGATTAGAAACCATAAATTAGAATGATTAGAAACGATTGGTTTGAATGTTAGGATTTTAGTAACAATTATTATAAGAAGTTAAACTTAAAATAACATTTGTTAACTTCTCTATTTCGCAGAAGTTAATAAAAATACATTGAATTTACGGATTTTGTAAATTCTTTTGTTTTAATAACTTTATTTATTAATTATTTGTTGCATTATTAACTTTGTATTTACTGTTTTAACTTTTTTTCAATTTAATTATTATTAAATTGAATTCCTAGCTCATACTATACTTCCTAATATCAAAAATATTTTTATTAGCGTAATGCTAAACCTGTAACGGGATAAATTTAACCAAAACTTCTTTGGATTATGTTTTGTAGATTATATTCAATTTTAGTTTTGTTTTTAATTTATTCGTAATTATTAATTTGACTTATTCTTTAAACTAGTTTATTATAAAACTACTTCATATTAGATATATGCTAAATATTCTGATATTGCAATATTCCATAAATAATATGAAGAAACCTTAATGGTGACAATTTTGAACTAATAATTTTGAAGCCTTTTTTTTTTTTTGCTATAATTAACGCTCATCACTGTTGTATCTTGTTTTGTGTTTTTCAAGTTTGCTTTTAATCAGTAGTTTGACCTATTATTAAAATAAAATAAAGCTTAAATACTTTTTAATTATTTATTCGTATCTTATACTAGGGGGTAATTTTGGTTACACTAATAGAAAAATATGAAGGAATGAGATGGTCCGGGAGGCGGTCAAAAATAATGGATCACAAATAGTAAAAACTATTTATTAGAAACCGACGTTTCGACCCACTTTGCAGATCTTCATCAGAGCTAATAAAAGATAAAAATAAAACAATGATACTTACAGTGAATAATATTAAAATTTACAAAGTAAATATTTATACAATATATTTGTGCAATACATGAAATATTAACTAAGTATTTACTTCGTAAGTTTTAATGTCATTCACTGTATATATCACTGTGTTTTATTTTTCTATGTTGTTTATTTAGCCCTAATGAAAACCTGCAAAGTGGGTCGAAACGTCGGTTTCTAATAAATAGTTTTTACTATTTGTGATCCATTCTTTTTGATTGCCTCCCGGACCATCTCATTCCTTCGTATAATTTTTATGGTCAACTATTAATTATTCAATAATAGAAATATAAGAATTAAACATTTAGGGTTTGTTGGTGGATTTAGAGGAAATTTAGATAAGTTTAGGGTTTGTTGGTGGATTTAGAGGAAATTTAGATAAGTTTAGGGTTTGTTGGTGGATTTAGAGGAAATTTAGATAAGTTTAGGGTTAAAGTTGATGGATTTAGGGGAAAATTCAGAGAGTTTTAGGGAGAAAATACAGAACTGATCTGGCAACACTGAGTGGTGCTCATGGTATCAGTAGTCATAAGGCACACCAGCCTTTGTAGCTTTTCAAGCAAGGCCTTAGGTTTGCTCACCGTGGCCTTATGCCACCACACATCGGCAGAATACAGAATTATAGGAATGATTGTTGCTGTATATAGCCGAAGAACCATAATAGGCTTAAGGATTTACTCACAGCTCTTTAGCATGCACAGAGGCATCGTAACGCCTTTGAGCTGATCTTTCCAATATGCTCTGTCTCATTTCAGTTTGCTATCTCGATTAATCCCTTGGTGCTTTACTTCACTAAAGATGTTAACTAGAGTCCCATCCAACCGTGGTGGTCTGATTATTATATTTCTTCTATTAGTGAAGATAGAGAGATTGACCTTCTGAGTGTTGATGCTAAGGTCATTGGCCTGGCACCATTCACTCAGAAGATCCATTGATTCTTTGAGCAATTCAGAAATAGTTTCCAGAAATTTTTCCCCAATCAGTGCAGCGATTTCATCAGCATTCCCTGAGCATACCACCCTGTAGGCATCTCCCTATGGGTTCCATCCACAGTTTGGTGTATCCCAATTCCGATTCAAGAATTCTTTCCTCTAGTATTACGTTACTGCATCTAGAAGCTAGAGGCCCAACACCCTTCCTCTCTAAGACTAGTGTCATGGTATTAGAGCGGGTGCAATTAAAAGCAACTTCTATGTCAACGAAGATGTCTGCCATAATCTCTGTATAGACCAGTTTCACAGGATTTACCTGCCTGATAAGCAAATTGTGCGCTATGAAGCGGCTTTTCTGCTAGCCTGGTGTCCCTAATATGTCTGTGTATCACTTTCTCCACGCCAGTTGAGTCTTAGCAGTTATCGAGAAAACATCGGTGTGCTGCTGCGGATTAACGGAGGGCAAAGCTCAGCTTGCCCAGCCACCTAAGTGATAGATATAATTTATTTCAATCACATTTTCTTGTAGTGTAAGATTTTATTTTATCAGAAATATCAGGTATAAGAAGAAATAGTATTTTATTTAGTCAATTATTATTTTTTCTTTTTTCTCTTTTATTTTATTTCTTTCTAAACCGATAGTAATATCAAGCAAACAGAGAAAAATGAATAAACCGCCTGATATTCGATCCCCAAATCAAAAACGAATAAAAAGATGTTGGAAAAGTATTAACGAATCCAATATAAATGAATTTCCTGAAGTTAAAAATAAAAATCAATTTTTAATAATTGAAAAAGATGAAGAAGGAGATCTTAAAAAAAGTCTCACCGTTTTTAATTTATAAATCAATGAAAAATCAAGGTGGGGAGCAAAAAAACGTAAAAAAACTAAGAAACGGTGCAATTCTAGTCGAAACAAACTCCAGAGAACAATCTGAGAAACTGTTAAAACTTAAGGATTTCGGTTCTATAATAAAAATAAAAGTAAGTCCACATGAAAAATTAAATATAAGCAAGGGAGTAATATTTTGTCCAGACCTAGATGGAGCAGAGGAAAATGAAATTTTGGAAGAATTAGGAAAATATAATGTTAAAGAAATCAAAAGAATAGTTTCCAGAAAGACAGGAATTGAAAGGAAAACACATTTATATATCCTTACATTTTCATTGCCTACTCTTCCAGAAACCATTCACGTGGGATTCCAAAAAATAATTGTAAAAATGTATGCACCTAATCCAATTAGGTGCAGAACTTGTTTAAAATTCGGACACTTCGCTGATAAATGCTCAAAAACACCCATATGTGTTTACTGTGCAAAATCAGAACATAATGGTTCACCATGTGATTCAATCGTTCCGAACTGTGTAAATTGTGGAAACCATTACTCTGGTCTATATTTGAAATGTTCCAGACTGCTTGAAGAAAAAGAAATTAAAACTATACAGTTTAAAGAAAAAATCCCTTATAATGATGCTAAAAAGAAATATAAAGAAAGCCGCCCTATTAATGGAAATGTAAACTACGCTGATGCAGTTAGAAATAATAGGAAAGTAGGAATAGATGTAGGCAGCCAAACTGACGATAGCAATTTTATTGAAAAAATTATTATTCCCTCTAATTCAAGAGAGGAAAGATTGCAGACTGATAAGTCCCATCCCCCACCCCTCGGACCCCTTTCCAACGCTTCCTCTCTCCTACTCCTCACATCTCCCCCCCCCCTCCACCACAACCTCTTATCCCTTCCATCTCCACCGACGGTCCGGTCTAGTCCCCAAACCTCTTATCACTCTAGTAGTGAAAGAACTACTGGACGCTTACGATCTAATACGGAGAGTAAGCCCAGTGTCTCACAGTCTGAGACTGTGGGAGAAAACCCTGAAATATTTAAAGTTCCGCCACTCACACGACGGAACTCGTTAAGCAAAAATTCAAAAAGAAATATAAAAAAAAGTAGTGACGAAATGGAGACCTAAATATGTATTTTAAATTATTGTATTAGAAATAATGTATTTTAACTCCAAAACAAATTACTTGAAAGAAAACATAAACACAAAATACGATACAGCTACACCACTTCGCCTCATAAACAGCTTAATTCTTATACTTCATAGAACACACAAAATAAAAACAAACATATTTAACTCTATCATGTTCATCCTTTCCGATCGATCTATACGTATACAATTTTACAAGTTGCTCTACATTAACAATTGCTTTGTTTACTCAGCCGCGTATCACTGGACCTTAATGCCACTTCCAATAACATACTACTCGGTTCACTTCTATATGTAAAATATTATCGAACATTATTTACAAACTATTTACGTAATACATTTTTAAATAACTCCATATTATACGTAAATATAAAGCTTCCTACAAAAAATATATACACGCATGGGACATTTAAGTCTCTTATTTATCCACTTCTTGTTAATTATTTTTTATCAAACTTTTTCCCTTTTTCTTTATATAGTTGCTATTATTTTTTATCAATCTTTCTCTCGTTTTCCAAATACCGTTGTTATTATTTTTCTTTTAAATTTTCTTTTATTTATTCATTTATTTGTTTTCTCACAATCACCATTCAAACGACTATTACCCAGACTGTTAGTCTAACGATGCAAGCCCAAGTACATTTTCATCTAATTAATCAATATGTATATCATCCAGTGGAATAGTAACGGGATGAGAACTCACTATAATGACATGAAATTAATACTCAATGAAGAAAACCCGACCTATATCTGTTTACAAGAAACCCGCCTGAAACCTATTGATAAATTCTCACTTAAAGGGGATGATATCTATCGTAAGGACGGTCCAATAGTAAATCACGGAGGAGTTATAATAGCCGTAAAAAAATCGTTTTACTCAGAAAAAATTGAAATAGATTCCCCATTACAAGCATTAGCCATCCAAATACACATAGATACTACATTTTCCATATGTAACATCTACATCCCTCCAGACCAAAATATTACCTTAGACGAACTTAGAAACTTTTTTGTCAGCTACCACCACCAATCCTCTTTATTGGAGATCTGAACGGGCACAGCCTACAGTGGGGCTCACCAATGAGGAAAAATAATTGAAGAATTCATTGACAGAACTGGTATATTAGTACTAAATACAGGCGAACCAACTAACCTCAGCAGCTCATACCACCCCTACTCATCTATAGATTTATCTATTTACAGCCCATCACTCTTCAATCGAATAGACTGGAATGTACTTCCCGACCAATATGGAAGTGACCACTTCCCTCTTCGCCTACAATTCCCCAATAGAAGTACTATTGTCAACAGGAACCCACGCTGGATCATTAAAAAAGCTAACTGGGACCTATACCAAGAACTTATTATAACACCAAAACCAGACCCAACTAGACTCGACGTAGATACAGGTTGTGAAATTATTACCGAGACTATACTATATGCGCCCGAAATTTCCATACCGAAAACTACTTGCACACCTAAAAGAATACCAGTACCCTGGTACAATGATGGATGTAATAAATATAAAAATATAACATATAAAATATAATATAATTTTTATAAAATATAATATAACATATAAAAAAATTACTAAAAACATGAACCCCCAAAACTTTCAAGAGTATAAAAAAACAAAGAGCAATATGAAGGAAAACAATTAATAGCAATAAAACAAAATCTTGGATAACGTTTGTTGAATCAATCAATAGCTCCACCCCTTGCAGGATAGTATGTGACAAAATAAAGAAAGTAATGGGAAATACCACGCCTCAATCTTATACCATAACAAAAGAAGGTAAATTAACTAGCAACAATCTCACAGTGGCAGAGGAATTTTCCAGATTTTATGAAAATCTATATAATGCACCCAGCTACATTGAATTAGAATAAATAGATTCTCCCACAGAAAACAATACAACTTCCAATAGTAATGAAAATAATGATTATAACAAACCATTCGCAAATTTGGGAACTCAAAACCATTTTAAGAAAACTGAAAGGATCTTCACCAGGACCTGATGGAATAACGTACCAGATGATTCAGCACCTCCCTTCAAAAACTCTACGCTGGCTTCTTGACCAATATAATAACATATGGCACAGCTGTAAACTTCTAAGCAAATGGCGTGAAGCTGAAATAATTCCCATTTTGAAAGCCGGAAAATATAAACGTGAAGTAGCAAATTACCGCCCAATATTTCTGACAAGTTTCCTCTGTAAGGTGTATGAGCGAATGATCATTAAGAAGCTCGTTTGGATCCTGGAAAATAATCATTGTATTCAAAACTTTCAATGTTGCTTCAGAAAAGGACGATCGACCCTAAACCACTTAGTACGAATAGAGGCGGAGTTGCAGTACACTTTTTTAGAAAAACAACAAGCGGTTGCCATATTCTTCGACATGGAAAAAGCCTTCGATAGAACCAGTAGGAAAACTATAATCAAGAAGTTATCTGGTTTAGGTATAAAGGGAGAAATTTTGGAGTTCGTTAAACATTTTTTAGCCAAAAGACTGTTCAGGGTACGCATAGGAAGTGTCACCACGAGATATAAAGAACAGAAGAACGGATTACCACAAGGCTGCGTTATCAGCACTACACTTTTTTCTCTGGCTATTAATGAATTGGGTAAAAACCTTCCCAGAGGCGTTAAAGCTATGCTATATGTAGATGACCTTGCAATTATGTGCATAGCTAATGAAATCAACGTCATAAAAGAAAAACTGCAACAGGCACTATGCCGCATATATGACTGGTCAAGATCTTCAGGATTATGTTTTAGTCACTAAAAAACTAAATTCATGCACTTTTCCAGAAAACGTAACACTCCAATGTCCCCTGAATTACTACTGGGAGATAATATAATACCATTCGTCGAAACTTGCCGATTCTTGGGCCTAACATTGGACAGGCGCCTTTCCTGGGAAACTCATATTAGGACACTCAAGATTAGACGTATAAAAAAGATAAACATCTTAAAAGTCCTTGGTGGCACCACACGGGGGTCAGATAAGTCCACATTATTAAAAATATATCAGACAATTATATGCTCCAAATTAGATTATGGCTCGATTAAATACGGCTCAGCACGACTAACAACCCTTTCAAAACTAGATGCAGTCCACCACGCGGGTAACAGGCTATCTACAGGAGCCTTCTGCACAAGTCCTATACTGAGTCTGTAATGAATCAGGGCTACCGCCACTTCTTTTCAGAAGACAGAAACTGGCAATAAATTATTTATCCAAATTATACCCAAATACCTCGCATCCTTCTCACAGATATATCTTTAAAGCAAAATTTTCCAGAAAATTCCAGCAAACACCAAATAGTACCATCCCATTAGCTGAAAGAATTCGGCCGCCATCCGTCATATAAAAACAATAACCCTAAACCCATACAACGCAAACTCACCACCTTGGACCTTTGAACAACCAATTATTCACCGAAAATTAGCAAAACATAAAAAAGAAACCACTTTGCCAATCGAATACAAAACATTATTAAATCAAACCCTAGCTAAGATACCGGATAATACAATAATGTACACAGACGGATCAAAAAAATAATACTTCAACAGCCTATGCCGTGGTGACTCCTCAAGATACGTATAAATATAAATTATCCCCGTTATGTAGCATATAGACTGCTGAATTAACCGCTATCGCTTCAGCACTACACATAGCCATGTCTGCTCGCATAGGTAACATCACAATTATCTCCGACTCTCTCAGTGCATTAAAAGGACTAAATAACAGGTATTCCAAAAACAACATCATCAAAATCCACGAGTACATCACCATGATCAAACGGCTAGACAAAAATATTCACCTGATATGGGTACCTAGTCATATAGGAATCACAGGAAACGAAATGGCAGATAACGCAGCTTAAGAAGCCCTTGTACATCCTGGGCGAGGACGGGCCATAGTAAATAAAACAGAAATAGCTCAACCTCTAAAGGAAAAAATAAAACAAGGATGGCAGTCAAAGTGGGACGAAAGCCCTCCCAGCAAATTGAAGGCAATAAAACAAACTGTGCAGCCATGGAATACTTCAAACCGTAGAAATCGAAGAGAGGAAGTAGCATTGACCCGACTAAGGTTAGGTCACACGAGAATGACCCATGGGCATCTCATTACTAAAAACCAGAATGACATGCCCCAAATGCAACAAGTTACTGGCAATAGACCATATATTTCAACACTGCCCTTACTTTACCGCAAAAATGTCACAGAAAGGTATTCCATCAGATATCGCACTAGCTTTAGGAGAAAATGAAATAACAATTCAAACAGTCCTAAATTTTCTGAAAGAAAATAATTTATTAAAAGATTTAAATCTAACAAGCTAGTCAATACCATGCCATGTTTACTCATATAAAACAAGACTTAGGAATTAATATAAACAATAGGCTTGATGACCGGTAGGTTTTACGCCTCTAAACTAGAACAACCAACCAACCAACTTTCTCCACGATTTTCATCAGAAATAATGTCAGACTTATGGGTCTGTAGGATTTGGGATTGTCATACGACTCCTTCCCAGGTTTTGGTATGTAACACAAGTTAGCCAATGTCCAGCTATTCGGAGTTTGGAGCCACCCTCCAAACTTCCCCTTAAGATAGGAACGCGAGAAGATAGGGTATGGTACCGGCAGGCCTTTTTGCAGTAGGGCGGGGAAGATCCATTATTATTAGCTGATTTGAATTGAGCAAAAGAATTTATTCTCGATTCTACTTTTGCGGAATTAACAATTCTGTTTGCATCTACCCATTTATCTCAACTACTTGCATGTCAGTCGATAAAGGGACTACTTGCGATCGGATCCAACAGTTTGCAACCAGGAAAGTGAGCGCGCAACCAAACTTTCAGAGAATTCGCCTCAGAATCAGTAAAGCCCCCTTCTGCCCTGCCCGGTCCTTGGATAGCTTCCTGTTTATCCTAAACGTGGAGGTTGGGTCATTAATGTCACTACAGAATTTTCTCCATGCCCCTCTTTTAGCTCTCCGAACTGTTTGATCATATTCAGTGAGTGCATGTTTATCAGTGTCCCATCTACCTATCCTTTTGGCCGAGTTGAAGAGCTTCGCGAGAGAGCTCTCAGCTTGTGAAGTTCATTGTTCCTCCAGGTAACATTCCTGTTGGACCTAAAAGTACAAACACTATTATTATCAGTTTATGACTTCATTATTGCCTCAGTTAATGATGAACTAAGGCATTCAAAATGCCAAGTGTCTCTAATAGCCTTAGCGCAGAATTTGACCTCTTCCTGAAGCTGTGTGCAATTGGAGTTCCAATTCG
The DNA here is from genome assembly GCA_948150685.1 of Rhaphigaster nebulosa. NCBI lineage: Eukaryota > Metazoa > Arthropoda > Insecta > Hemiptera > Pentatomidae > Rhaphigaster > Rhaphigaster nebulosa. The sequence continues at coordinate 17,355,500 of OX411307.1, forward strand.
TGAGTTTTGGGTTCCTATACACTGCATTCCTATAGAAAATATTAGATAGAGAGAGGGTCCCCTTATACCCACGATTGGGGAGGGTTTCTCTAAAGTAGATTCTTGGATGCCCCCCCAAAAAAAACAGCTCAGCTAATGGCCATTAGAATTGCTGCTTGATCTCTACAACAATATTGCCACAGAGGCAGCATCTTAAGATTATTCTTGTGCATGATGCAGGTTCTGGGATACATCGGCATTGCAATTACGCTGTATCCAGGCATACCCAGTCCTTTTGTCCTGCCCTTGAATAGGTGAGGTTCCTGTATTATTTGCTTACCTTTAATACGCTGATGCAGTACGCCACATCCGGCAATGAAGTGATGCAGGTTGACCTGCAGCAGTCTCAGTTCCATTACTGCTTGCTGGCTTCCGAAGGGACACCCCCCGACGGGTGCCGAGAGACAGCACCAGGCAGAGGATCCAGAACCAGCGAGCCCCCCAGCCACAGCCGCAGAAGCACCCCCGAAGACAGCACAATCTTTATTTCGGTTCCGGTTGAAGTGGATGCCTCCAAGATAGCAGTCCCTTCGACTTCTCTACATTCGGTTTAGGTGGCTTCTTCTTTTCAAGCACCCTAAGAACGACCTTGCTGATTCTATACGCATATCTCTTTGATACGCATGAGCCTCCATCTATCCGCATCAGGTACCCTTGAGTTTTGAATCCGAAGTCACTTCAGAAATTGTTTTTCTGGAAGCTTCATCCGTGTGAAGAATGCTTCTACCCTGAGAGCCTTCTGGAGTTCTTCGATACTACTAGTTCTGAGCGTGATGCCCCCACTGATAGTGAACTTATTTACTATTTCAGACAATCAGCCCTTAGTGTCCTGGTTGTAATACACAATAATCCATCCTCCGAGAAAGTTCTTGAAGCCACTAAATTCGGATTGGACGCCGCCTTCCTCCAGTTGTTCTGCAAAGCTGATTAGCTGGTGCTTCACCTCCTCGTCCTTCTCTTTAGTCAGCTGAATGGACGGATATCTGTTGGGGATAATCGCCACCCTGCTCCAACAGCAAATGCGTATGAAATGATACTAGAGTCCCTAACCCTAGCCCTCTTTGCCACAGGTCCCGAGGTCCCTGGTGAGGATCTCGTCCTTTTTTCTGAAACAGGCCAAGGTCCCGCCGTATTCCCGTCGCTCGAAAGTCCAAAAGTCTGATGGCATTCTCGGGCCGTATCCCAGCCTTCTTCAGCTTCTTCCACTGTATACCCGATAACTTAGGTCTTGAGTTTTCACTTACGTCCCTATCTACTTCCGCATTCCCCAACTCCACAGTGAGACTTACTGACTTCTTCTAGGAGCGTCAATATCGAGCTCCTAGAAGTCTCTTTTTCCTCTTCTACTTGGTTTCGCAGTTCCATTTGAGGTCACGACAGATCCTGAGACGAATCTTCTTCGACCAGTATAATCAACAACTCCTTTATGTCCAATTTTTTTTTCCGGGTTCATACTTGTTCCAACGTGTTGGGTTTGCTTAAAACCAACTGCAAGTACTACCCCTTCTCCCTACAGTGGGCAATTAATTACACTGTGTATTTTTATACACCCCCTTCCACTCAGCATTAGCTCGAACACTCTTTACCTGGCTTGGGTGTTTTATACTTCACGACATGACAGAAGTGATGGATCCCGCCTCTATCGTCTGCGAGTCCAATCAGACTCCACGGGGGGGGGGGGGGGGGGCACCACAAGGATGTGACAGTAGGTGTTGATAGGGATATTTTTGCAATCGTAAAGTAAGTTGTGGACATAAAATGTAGGATATGTCTACTTTAATTTCGAATAGAGCGGTCTTCTCGAATTAACTGGTAGTTTCTAGTTTCGTTAGTTGGCCTACACACATGGGAACATCGGTTCGCGAACAACGGTTCGGTAAACCGAAGTTCGGATCGTAGCTCTGTACACACCATACGAACAAAGGAAAACTTACGAACCTTTGTTCGTCAGCTCTACACACATGAGAACCTTGTTCGCCGAACCGTTGTTGGCGAACCGATGTTCCCATGTGTGTAGGCCGCTTAAGGGAAGTGGGCACCCCTGGTATAGAAAGATATTTAAAAATAACGCTCTAAATCGTTTAATAAACATATAGCCATTACATCTAGCTGACGATGAAAAAAGTTATTTTAAATTTAAATTTGGAATGAAATTTAGACAAAACATATACCCCGATATCGCCAGTCCTATTTAATATAGCGCTGGAGCGGGCTGTTAGATCACTAAGGACCAATCCTGGAGGGACGATTTATAATCGCCTAACTTAATAGATATTCTTATTAGCACCTGCACTTTACAGACTCAGGCAGGATCGATCGAAGAATTTGAAAGGACAACAATGCAATTAAGCCTGAGGATAAACGAAGGAAAAAGTATGTATATGAAATCCTCAAGGAAAAATGTAGCATCATGTGAATCAGTACAGAGTTGTCAGCATCATTTTCCAATGGGTAATGAATTCAAATACCTTAGAGTGGTAGTGACAGACCAAAACAAAATGAAGGCCGAAATAAAAGCCAGAATTACAGCCGGCAACAAGTGTTTTTATGCACTAGCAAAAACACTAAAATCAAAGGAACTGTCATGGGACACGATGGTAACAGTTTATAAATCTATTATAAGATCAGTGGTTACCTACGGGAGTGAAACATGGGTTTTGACGAAGGAAAGCGAGAAGTTGCTGACAATCTGGGAAAGGAAGGTCCTGAGAAAAATATATACGGTCCCAATGATCAGTGGCGAATAAGTAAAAACGTTGAGTTATTTGAACTCTAAAACAATGAAGACATCGTGGTCACTATTAAAAGGTACCGTCTCAAATGGTATGGTAAGGCCAAGTACAGAGGATAGAGGATGGGAGGTTGTCCAAAGAGACTTTCTTCCTCTACAGCCACCCAGAAGGGGCGCGCCTAAGGGGAAGACCCCGGCTGCTGTGGGTCGACGACGTCGAAGACGACCTTAGCCATATAGCTATAAGAAGATGGAGAAGAATGGCTGCCGATAGGGAAGCCTGGTGAAAGTTTGTTTCTGAGGTCCAGGTCCTTTGAGGACTGTTGTGCAAATTAATAATAATATGATAGACTTTCTTTCGGGTATACTTCTTTTCAATGAGCCTTCGGTTATCCTTCTTTGTAAATACCGAATGTTCAAGGCCCGAACATGCTTAAACCCTTGGTTGTAAGTCTTTAACATTAATAAACCAATGATTTAGATTGACCATGTTAGACAAAAATTAATTTAAAAAACAACGGGCAAAGTATTAAAATTCTAGAGAAATTACGCTATTTAAGTTAAAGCTTGTTGCTGAATGAATTTTATTCCTAGTCTAATTAGTAATACAAATGGAGATAAGTTACTAATTTGAAACTACTGATTCAAGTTTTTAATATTAGCATTAAATATAAAATGCAATCCAACATGTAATTTGATATAAAAATTCAAGATTAATTTCAGTATGCTCGATTGTTGCTCTGAAAGTGCACTGGGAAGTAATTAACTATTAATGCAATCTAGAATAACTGATTCAACTAATTAACCACAACAGAAAAAAACACTTTTTTAATTATTACTCACACAAACATTAACAAAGCAGCTGAGCAAGTCATTCATAATGTAGACTTATTCTAAGCCTACTAAATTTCGTTTTTCTTTGGGTTACCACAATCTTTCCCGTTTAGTTATTTTCATAAACATTAATTTTATAAATTATAAAGAAAACTCCTGATAATTATTATGTTTTCATAGTATGAGGAAATTGAGAGAAATATTTAAGTATTTTAGCAGTTAAATTAAGTTTTAAACAGCTAAACAAAAGACGCCATTGCTATGTGCTGACTGTTGTTGAGATTTGGTGCCTCAAGACTTGTTTTGATCCAGTTTTTTTTTTTTTTGGTTTTTTTTTGTATTGAAATACTTATCTGTGATATTTAGTTTAATATAGTGAGTATCCCTGGATTGATTTCATGCAATATCTAATTTGACATGTGTGTGCAATATTTCTCGACGATGCATATTTTTCTTGTAATTAGTGGATACCAGTTTGCCCATTTTATTATTACATAGGATTTGTGGATTTTGTGTTTTCTTTTAGGTCGAAATGTCGGACCAGCAACAGTTTTTCTTAAAGTGGAACGATTTCCAATCTAACATGGTTAGCTCTTTTAGACACCTTCGGGATGAGAAAAGTTTTACAGATGTTACCCTTGCCTGTGATGGGCAAACTTGCAAAGCTCATAAAATGGTATTGTCCGCTTGTTCACCCTACTTCAAGAGCTTATTAGAGGTAACATATTGCTTATTTAATATGATTTAATTGTTTTTCCAAAACTTTGTTTAGTTTAAACAACATAACCTAGATGTTGACAGTTGTGAGCTGTAACAATATTTGTTTGAGACTGCTGCAGCACTAGAAGCCTTAATATATCAAAATAACATTAATTTGTAGTCCCTACTGCTAATCATAACTGTCATTGAACCAAGTTTGATAAATATTTATTGAAAGTAAAATAGGAGAATTAACCTTTTATATCTTGTTAGGTTGTTTATGAAGTGCTTAATAGATCATTTTGTTTGCTGAAGTCATCTTGCTTTCGGTATTTCTATAAGTATTTAAGTACTGTATTGGTAGTTACCCTAAATTTATTTAAGATTGGCCCTTTGTTTGTTTATAAATTTTGTAATTTATGTTTTTCTCAAAGTGATAATACTTACCACATTATCTTGTATTAATTATAAGACTTGTTTGATGATTAATGCTTATTTATTTTTATTTTGTCCCTCTGTATTCCTTTCAGAATATTTTAATTTTGGTTAGTGATGTTTTGATCTACTAATTGTTAAGGTAGACTTCTGCTGGTACTGCCCATCATACCAGCTGACAGAGTGGTGGCAGTTGACTACTGCTTTAAGGGAATAAAACGGCACATATTTGTTGGCACTGCTTGGCAGTCCAGGTATGATGTGATATCTATACTGCTGCGTCCTGATCGCACCAGAATGAGTCTGGTGGTTGGCAATATGAAGGTTCTTGGTTATGCTATCTTGTCAAAGCAGAGGTTTGATGATAATGCTCACGTTCAGACGGTTCCTTACATTACCTTTATTTAATTTTTCCGTCATATGAGACTAAATTAAATGAAAAATGTGAACACAACTATAGCTAATCAATTTTGTAGGATTGTAGTAACAATAGTATTCATTACATTTTAGATTTTATGCTATTTTTAAAAAAATCTCTAAAAAATGATTAATATATAAATCCAATAAACTTTAAACAAATTAAACAGTGAAAGAAATTTTCATATCAATTAAATACTCAAATTCAAACATTGAAAAAGCTATTGTAATTTCATTACAAATAGAAGATATTTATTACTAAAATGATTGAATGATGAATAAGAGCCATTATTGTCTATAGTAATAAATTCAAAATCAGAGATGCACTTTCAATTATTCTATTTTTTTATTCAAAATACTACAAGTAGGCATCACACTCTAGAAGTTAGGCATTATTATATAGTTTATTGGTTCATAATAGTTAAAAGTGTATACAGATACAACCTAGCCTTATTGTTGAACCAGTAAAAATGGCTTGTGTTGATTAAATAAGATCACAATTCCGCCACCGTGTGTATTTTGCCCTTGGGGTACAAATATAAGCCATTAAATTTAAGCTTAACATTTTTATTTAACAATGTTTTAAACTAGGATGTAAAGTGCAAGAGGAGTTGGCTGCTATGGTTGTCAGTACCAGCGAAAGTCTACTTTTACTTTGGTAATTGTTTAGAACAGTTACTTCTGACCCTCAAAACAAAAAAAACTGATTCCGTAATCAGAACTGATTTTTTGGTTGTTTAAGATTAAATTCAATGTTGCTAGCCTCCTCATTTATATTTTTTTAACAATAAGGATTTCTTTTATAAAACAAGCTTATGGGTGATTCTAAAAAAAAAGTAAATTATAGTGTAACTCAAGTATTCCCTCTAATGGATGTGTCTTATAATTTTTTTTTTAATTTATTATTATTCGTTATTCTCGTCCCTATTTACAATATCCATTTAAAAAAACACTATTTCCTTTGATTAACTGTTTGTTTTTTTTGTGTTCTTAAAACCCTCAATTATCATTACTACCACCTGCAGCGAAATAAAATTTGTTAGTTGACATCCGCATGATGATATAGAAGGATCAATCCCTAATTAGAAATAAAATTTGTATAAAACCTCTCTTCTAGAAATTGGGGTTTGTTCTTTTTATGGGAAAACCTTATAAAAATTAAAGGTCCTGGTGCGCTCTCTTCTGAAATAAATTCATAATTATTTTCAATGGAACTGGTAATATCAATAGGTTAATCGAATCTTTGTTACTCAAAATTTTTCATTACTGTGCATCTATTGATATTTTCCATTTGTGAATCTTCAAGAGGAAATATCATGCAATCTGATTGATAATGTTGTCCAGTCTTCTCTAGTAGGGGAAACTACTTTTTGATTGCCGACCAACAGTGTTCACCTTTTAAGGTGGAAGAATACTTGTCAGAAGGATGTGTTTATGACTCATTACTGCATTGTAATCGTTATTTTAAAATATTACTTTTTTTGTTGATGTAATTTCACTGTTTTGCCTTCTACTAAAGGCCTTTAAAAGTATGCTTTGGTTTTCGAATATCAGCCTAACTAATTGGGTTAAGCAAGCTCGAAAACTTCTAATTCTTATCCCCACACACCAATTAATTCTCATTACCACCACCTTAACAACTAAGTGTTCTTCATTACCACCGCATTAACTAATTAATATATTGGAATTAAGACTCTAAAAAAGTGAATTGAGCTCTATTTTGTGTTGCATATTGTTCTTTATGATCCCAGGAAGCCACATAAAAAAATGAAAATTTTCAAAGATGACTTACTTGCTCGAAATTCTGGCCAAGAAAATGAAGCTATTTTTGAGAATCACCCTTATAGCTTCAAGGAGGCTCTTCCCAGAGGGTGAATTATAAACACAGCTGAAAAAGTTAAACTAATGAAATCCTAAGAACAATAAGCATAAACACACTACAGACTTCAAGGATAACAAAGATCAATGCCTGACACAATAAAAAAAAAAATGTTTAATGCAGCTTGGAAGAACATTTTAAACTCGGTGTTTATGATTTGCCAAATACAGACAATGGTCTTATGTTATCAAGTAGAAGATCCTTAGCTCTTATCAGATAGTTAACCTCCAATTAGCACCCCCCTCATGGTGCATAGCTAGTCGCGTGCCATCTGTTAGATGCCTTTTCTATATGATCTAATTATGTTCACAAAATTGCTTTAAGTGTAATATAAAATAAGTAAAATTATATATATATATATATATATATATATATATATATATATATATATATATATATATGCATTTCATTGAAAATTGCCTTAAAAAATTATACATTATGTGAAGATTTTGAATGTATAAAATATTGTACAGATGGGTTAAAATATTAATTATTATAATATTTTTGGAATAAAAGTTAATACTGTAATTATATTACAAACAATTTAAACTATGAAAATTAAATTACTAGTCAGTTGTTTTCTATCTTACAAACATTCATACAAATAAACGAGTGATGTTCACCAAAGCAAAAATACTGCCTTCACTTTTGGCATCTGTACTGTGAATACTTTATTTTCTTTCTTTTTGACAAGTATCACAGCATTTCTGAGAAGTAGTTTCTGCTAGAGATGGCCTATCTTCCTTTTTCAACAGAGTGCGAGTTGGTGCGATTTTCTGCAATCCGCTCAACATCACTGGAAGAAGGGTAAGTATTTATCTTCCCTTTTGAGCTGTTCTTCAAGTAATTTCTTCCCAAACATTGGAGAAAAAGTCACCGATTCAATAGTTTCGCCCTTCCTTCTAATTTCTCCCAAAGAATTCCTCTTCCATTTATTCATCAGAAGATGTATCTTCTCAACTTTGCTGTTTCAGAATACCCCTCTTTCTTCAATCACTTCATCTTCAGTATCAGAATTTTCCTCATCAACTTCATACTGAATAGGGGAAGCGGCTATTTTACATTTATTTTCACTTTCGTTATCAGAATCTATTTCCATATGTCGTCTATGGATTTTCTTAGAATCCTCTTCAACATTAATGTAATAAATCTCCTTGTCCAATGACATTGTAAAATCCTATTAAGAAAAGAAAATACTTTAGACATACAGATACATTCGCAAATAAATGATAAGAAAATATAACAAAATTGGTTGCACATCATATCTCAGATAAAACCAAGAAATGGGGTAAAAAAACATTTTTGAAAACAAAATTTTTAATTGGCATCTCAAAAGAGTAAAATATGTCTAATTACCATATTAAAATTGTATACTAAATACTTATGAAAGTAGATGTGTGGGATCTCGGAGACGATTCAGTTTTTAAGGCTAAACCTCACCGACTTTTAGTAAGATTTTTTTTCAATAGAAGGCGACAAAATTCGTGTGAAATATATTCCCTGGTTTATTTGAAGAATGAAACTAAATCTTTTTTGCTGATTCAATAATTTCACTATAGTAAAATATACCATAACCATTTTTGATGACAAAATTTAATTGATTAATTGGATTTTTAATTTTAATTTTCAAACCATAACTTTAATAAAAAAAAAGACTGGTACAACTTTACAATTGGGTCGCATTGATTGCCTGCACCTAAAGTTACCCGAAGGTCGCCACACTAGCATTCTCTAGCGTCATTTGTGCTAACTCTTTTGTATTCAGTTCATACTCCATTCATATTCATTGGCATTATTAAAATCATTACTACTTTAAAGGGAGAAGTTGGTCGGGGGGTGCGGTCAAAGAAATAGACTACTATAATGCGAACTTATATAATTGTGCCTACGTTTCGGCCTAAGTTTTAGGCCATCTTCAGGGCTAAAAGGAAAACAAAATAACAACAATGAAAAAAGAGAAAGAGGCAGTACCAGTAACAGTGAAAATGATGAATGATAAAAAACAGAAAATACAAGTAAGATAAAAAAAGTATTAAGTATAAAAAGAAAAAGGTAACACTAAATTACATAATACAAAAGACAAATGAAAAAATAAATGAAATAACAATGTAAAAATTAAAAATTAATTGAAAATAAAAATAATGCGATATTTACACAGGGAATAGTTAAATATATGAAATCTATTAATTAAAAAGACAAATAATATGAAGGTTTGGTAATGTGTAAAGCATACATGCATAGCAAAGCATAAAGCATAAATGCATACAGTACATAAAAGCATACAGAGATAGTTGTAAGTTATGCAAAAGATGACTATGATGTTAAAGAAGTTGACATTGTTGTAATTATGAGATGAAGGAGTAAAATATAAAATAATGTAAGCCCCAAAAAACAAAAATAGATAAAAATCCTATGTGGTGAAGAAAGAAGAAGGATAGAAAACAATGAGACGGAGGAAATGTAAAGAAAACGTGATAATTACATACCAGCGAGGCGTGTGGTCAAGCGTCAACTGAATATTAATAATGGATTACCGGGAATTAGGAAAACCGTTAAAACAATGTTACCAACTCACTGATTTGAAATAAAACTAACACTAAATTTAAATGCTGTGTGATCAAAAGACATAACAATTGATTTGAAAACTGTAAAAACGTATTGATATAAGTATATTTAGAAAACTATATATATATAAAAATTAAATTTGAAATTAATATCTCACCCAAAAAAACTGGTGCAAAAAATGGCAATGGAAATAAATACAGGTTACGAGTTAAAAAATAAAATAATATAATAATAAAATTAAAGTTAAGTTAAATGTAAGTATAAGTTAAATAATATTACGGGTTAAATTTACTAAGGAAAAAAAATAAATAAATAAAAAAATAAATAAATACTTTGTATAAGGAGTTGTTGCGGGTGACGAGTTAAAAAATAAAATAATATAATAATAAAATTAAAGTTAAGTAAACAATAAGTATAAGTTAAATAATAATAATAGGGGTTTAATTTACTACAGAAAAAAAATTTAAATAAATACTTTGTATAAGGAGTTGTCACGGGAAAAAAAAAAAAAAATATATATATATATATATATATATATATATATATATATATATATATATATATATATATATATATATATTCAATTTATTAAAAAAAACATAACTTTTCATTACCCATTTTTTTTTTCCCGTGACAACTCCTTATGCAAAGTATTTATTTAAATTTTTTTTCCATAGTAAATTAAACCCCTATTATTATTATTTAACTTATACTTATTGTTTACTTAACTTTAATTTTATTATTATATTATTTTATTTTTTAACTCGTCACCCGCAACGACTCCTTATACAAAGTATTTATTTATTTTTTTTCCTTAGTAAATTTAACCCGTAATATTATTTAACTTATACTTACATTTAACTTAACTTTAATTTTATTATTATATTATTTTTTAACTCGTAACCTGTATTTATTTCCATTGCCATTTTTTGCACCATTTGGAGTGAACGTTTTTTTTTTTTTTTTTTTTTTTTTTTTGTGAGATATTAATTTCAAATTTAATTTTTTTATATATATAGTTTTCTAAATATACTTATATCAATACGTTTTTACAGTTTTCAAATCAATTGTTATGTCTTTTGATCACACAGCATTTAAATTTAGTGTTAGTTTTATTTCAAATCAGTGAGTTGGTAACATTGTTTTAACAGTTTTCCTAATTCCCGGTAATCCATTATTAATATTCAGTTGGCGCTTGACCACGCGCCTCACTGGTATGTAATTATCACGTTTTCTTTACATTTCCTCCTCCTCATTGTTTTCTATCCTTCTTCTTTCTTCACCACATAGGATTTTTATCTATTTTTGTTTTTTGGGGCTTACATTATTTTATATTTTACTCCTTCATCTCATAATTACAACAATGTCAACTTCTTTAACATCATAGTCATCTTTTGCATAACTTACAACTATCTCTGTATGCTTTTATGTACTGTATGCATTTATGCTTTATGCTTTGCTATGCATGTATGCTTTAAACATTACCAAACCTTCATATTATTTGTCTTTTTAATTAATAGATTTCATATATTTAACTATTCCCTGTGTAAATATCGCATTATTTTTATTTTCAATTAATTTTTAATTTTTACATTGTTATTTCATTTATTTTTTCATTTGTCTTTTGTATTATGTAATTTAGTGTTATCTTTTTCTTTTTATACTTAATACTTTTTTATCTTACTTGTATTTTCTGTTTTTTATCATTTATCATTTTTACTGTTACTGGTACTGCCTCTTTCTCTTTTTTCATTGTTGTTATTTTGTTTTCCTTTTAGCCCTGAAGATGGCCTAAAACTTAGGCCGAAACGTAGGCACAATTATATAAGTTCGCATTATAGTAGTCTATTTCTTTGACCGCACCCCCCCCGACCAACTTCTCCCTTTAAATATAAATATACGGTCAACAATAACTCCCTCCATTACTACTTTAATTAGATATTATTTAAAATTATTAGTCCAAATAGCTAAGTCTTGCAAGATAGTCTGTGTGTCCGTGAACAGCCTAGCTCAAAAATGGAAAGTTGTATGATACTGAAATTACGTATTTAAGGTAGGTATATGCATGTGATGTTGCATCAACTTTTTCGTCAAAATTGATGCCGGAAGTGTCAATTATATCATCTATTGTACACTTTTTTATGATTTTATCAAAATCGACTTACGATTTCAATGAAACTTGCCTAAATTATTCTTCGTAAAACCCTTTAACTTTTCATATATGTAGTACATCGCCGAAGAAATGCAGGGAAAAAAGTTATGATGAAAAGAATATTTTATTTGCATATAACTCGAAAAGTATGCATTTTATGGTAAATTGTGTATACAATCATATGAAAGATAATTTAGTTATCCAAAAAAATAAAAAAGGAATAATCGAAATCGGACAAGTATTAGCAAAGGTAGAGCGTATCAGACTAACCGGAAATGTCAATTATATCATCTATTTTAGACTTTTTTACAATTTTCTCATAAATACCTCTAACGATTTTGATGAAATTCACCAAATATCTTCTCCTTAACGTTCTTTAACTTTTCATATATTTAGTACATCACCAAGAAAATGCAGGGGAAAAAGTTATAGCTAAAAGAAAATTTTATTTTTGTATAGCTCAAAAAGTATGCATTTTATGGTAAATTATGTATACAATCATATGCAAGGTAATTAAATTCTCTTAAAAAACAAAAAAAGGAATCATCGAAATCTGGCCAGTGCTAGCAAAGATACAGCGTATCTTATAAGGACTACTAGACCCTAAATGGAAAGTCGACCATGTCTGAAAGGAGATAGATATGACCGAACGTCCTCCCACCATGTCGCCAACCTGTGGTCAATGCAATGTAAGAATATAAAAGTAGAAATTAACTTAATAATTTCTATTATATTATTTAATGGAAATAAAATGGAAACTCATAGAAACTAAACTGAAACTTTTAAAATATATTTTCAGCTTGGCAAACCTAAATTATATAGTGTACAGAATTGTACTAAAAATTTTTAAAAAACTATTCTGTTGTACTTTTGTGTGAGAAGAAGTGAATGCTGCTGAGTTGATTCCAAGTAGTGTTTATATGAACTATTTAAAATTATGTTTAAAAGATTATTATTATTATTATAGGATGGTAAGAGAAAGTTGGGTGATGCGTGTACCACACCAGATTTTTTTTCTTTCTGGACATATTTAAAAAAATGCAAAATAGCTCATAAAAGTAATCTTTTTTCCTTTTTTCTCTAATAGCATGAAAACCATGCATTTTTTAGTAAAATCAACCTATACTAAATTAAACAACAGTAAATTCCCAACATTCCATGTTTGCACCAATTTATATGGTGCAATTATTTTTTATACAAGCTAAATTAATAGAAGCTTCTTTTATAGCGTTTGGTTTTTTTTTTTTTTTAAATCCAAATTCTAAAGCTCATTTCTTTCTATTTAAATATTTTTACTACCCTTATTTGATATACTGCAACCTTGAAACATAGTTTTTGGAAATTTAATGTTAAAAAGGAGTAAGTTGCAATTTTCAGAACGAAAATGGGACATTCCGTTTCAATGAAATTTTTTTTAATTTTGAAGCACGGCATGGTGGCCTTTAATGAATTAAAATGGTGGGGTTTAGCCTTAATTCAATACTTCTTGGCAAGAAGAAAACCGCAACAACAATGGCATGTGGCTCTCACTAGGCTAAGAGGATAGTAGGAGTATGAGCTTTGTAGGATTGAACAGGCACTAGCCACACTCACAACTGTTTCCCTGGCATCTATCAGATGCCATGCGACTACTGCAGTATTAAACATGGAAAAGACTCCAAGAGATGACAGTATTACTACTGGTTCTCTACAACACCTTATCAATACATATCTCAATTTAATCACAAGTACCCAGTCACTATTTCCTGTGACCCTAGTTCAATGTAATATGTTCAATATTTGTAGCACTGGAGTGTGAATACTATGTCTGGTATAGCTGAAATTTTTTCGGAAAAACCTATAATCTTAATGCCATTTGCATTGAGTTCTTGAATCACTATTTTTATTAAGATGAATGTGATTTATATAGTCTGTACATATTTTAAAAAACCTGTACCTCTACAACCCGATAAGGGTCTTGGGTTCAGTAACTTGGTAAGGACCATACTGTTTCTAGGCCAACGGGTGTGCAGGGAGGTGATTCGGCCAAGATCACGCTCAACCGCCAGGTTTTTCCCCTAATTAAAGGTACCCACTTTATAGAGGCTGGGTGAGCCCCAGGAGGGTCTCCCGATCCCACAGGGTCGATCCACGGCTGAATACAGAATAAATAATTATCTGCCTCAGCCGGTCTCGAACCCGGGACCTTGAGATTAGTAGCGCAGTACCTTACCCACTGAGCTACCCCGCTCCCTACATATTTTATATGTACATATTTTAGTTTAATCTAAATTAAATTGTTGTACATTTATGTTATATGCAACATAAAATGTTGAGATGTGTAAAGGTAGGTTTACACCGAAACGTTACTTGCAAAAATGTTGATAACATTTTTGTAAACATTTAAAAAAAAAAAGGTATTTTTATTGTTAGTGAGGTGGTAAAATTATTTTCTTCACAGTTTCATTTCAGATTTAATTTCAGAATTGTGTTGGTTAATTAACAGATATTTTTTTGGTAAAATTTTGTTTTATTTCAAAGGAGCTTTTTATCCTGTATTTTCTGGTTATTTTATTGACTAGTGACTTTAATGTATTTTACTCGCAAAACACTTCTTTGTCGGGGAAACCTAAATTATCACACCACACTTTTTGGTAAATCAGGTGCCAATTCTAGACCGACCACGAAAGAAACCTCAACTTCATTTATACAAAATAAAAGCTTAATAAACGGAGGTTTCCTGAAAGGGGAATATTTGTAGCCCACCTGGAGGCTAAGAAAAACATTCACAAGTAAAGAGTGATTCTAAAAATAAAATAAAACTTTTCGCTATTGGTTCCCCTCCCCTATAGCCACCATACAATGGATATAGTTAAGCCAAACTATGTTTCTTAAAATGAATTGTGTCTAATTTACGATGGTGCAATTGGAACTTAATGACTTTGAATAGTTTTTGAGTGATCGCTTCCTGTACATCGTATATTTATTTATATATATATATATATATATATATATATATATATATATATATATGTATATATATATATATATCCATCCAGATCACATATATTCAGATATTCAAAAGAGGCGTGGGGCAGCCCATAGACGCTTTAGACGTACAAGGCTAGATGTCGATCAGGTGTTTAGGGTACTCTACAATTTGACACAGACAACAATCAGGCAAGCGAAATCCAGGTACTTTCACTAAGCCCTTTCTTCTACTCCTGTCTCTAAATCAAAATGGCAACTGCTTCGCAAACTCTCTCTTTGCAAATCCTCTTCCTCATTAGTCATTCAAGTCCCCCCTGATGAATCAAACTTATACTTTTTATCTGCCTCCTTCATCAGTTCTCCAACCCTCTTCTTCCATCATTTAGCTCCTGTAATTTTTATTTTTCTGACATCTCTCTTACTGATCTTATTCCCTCCATAATAAAATCTCATACCAATTCCACAGGTTTGATGGAATGCCCCTCCAATTGTCCAAACTGCTTAATCCTCTCCAATCTAGTTTCCGATCCGTCTGCATATAATCCACCCTCATCCAAATTAACAGTGATATACGTACCGCTATGGACGAAAAAAAAGTTAACAGTATTAATATCCTTTGACTTCTCTAAAGCTTTTGATTTCCTGGACCATTCCATCCTCTTTACCAAACTAAAATCTCTATGCTTACTCAATATCACTGTTTTCTGGTTTCAATCTTTCCTTTCCGATTGATCTCAAGCAGTTGTTATTTCTAATCAACCCCTATCCTACCTTACCCTGTCCTCTGGCGTATCCCAAGGATCTAGTATTTCCCCTATACTTTTCAATTCCTATGTCAATGATCTTCCTGATTCAATCCGCCACTTTTCCCACCACCTTTATGCTGATGACTTCCAAGTCTATTTAGCCTTTCCTCCTTCTGAGTTATTAGTTACCAATATTCAGGAAGACCTAATAGTATCAGTGACTTGGCAAAACCTGAATAAATTAATGTTAAACACTGCGAAAACTCAGGTCATTCTTATTAGTTCCAATTCCCTCCTCAGATTCAATGCCGCCATTCCTAATTTATTCCTAAATGATCACCCTATCACTTTTAGCTCCTCTGTCAAAAATTTAGGGATTACTGTCGACCTTACCCTTTCCGGGAAACCCCATATCGCCCAAAAGCTTTGTGGTCTAATGTGCTCGAGGACAGATTGAAGCTGATCATGAACTGCTGCTTCTGATCTTCGGTACCTCGAGATGGGCTCATGTGTCCCATCTTTATAGCAAGTTTAAAAGGCTCTCCCCCTCCACTCGCAGAAAATATTTCCTTGGATCTTTCCTATACCGAAACATCAACTCCGAGCACCCTTCCTACATCTACAGCCTTCTATAATTCAAATTCTCTGTCCACTCACAAGAAACAAGATCGCGCCATTCCCTCCCTTCTAATATTCCCCATTCTTTTTCTGTCTCCTCATTCAAATTCCACCTTTTTCAAAACCTCCTCACTTCCCAAAAAGACGCTGTCTAATCATGAAATTTTAATTCAAGATTAATATCTTGCTTTGTAGTAAATAATTGTTTCAATTATCATACAAAGTTTCAACTCTGTGATTCATTTTATTATTTTAATCATTTTTTATCCTCCAATAATGAAATTCTGTTTAGAAGCGAGTAATTGTTTTTTTCTTTTCTTTTTTGTGTCAGTACAATTACATTTGTTTTATTTTTTACCAGAAGAATCTTCTTTTTTTTTTTTTCGTTATTTATAATTTGTAATTGAGATTATTGTAAATATTAATTGACTTTTATTAATGTAGTTTTTGGCCAGACATTTTTTCTGTTTTCTTTTTTAGTTGTGCATACTTGTTATTCTTAAGGGACCTAGTCCCAGAATAAAGTTTATTTTTCTATTCTATATCATATATATGTCACAACCCAGTCGTACAGCTAACCATACTGTAATGGATCAGTTTTCACTAAGTACGTTCTATGTACATTTCATTTTATTGTTCATGTAGTTCGATGATTGCTTTGTAAATCACAAGGATTCTTTTCTTTTTATTTATGAATTATTTTCTCTACAATGACATTTACAGTTTAATTGTTAAAAAATTCAAATATGCTCTTTATGTTGTTAATTTTGTATAAATGTTTTTTAGATATTGATTCTCTTTCTTTCTTCATTTTTTCTACATGCTTATTTTTTTTTCTGTATCATATTACAATGTAAATTTATGTATATATATTTTTCTCACTATGGGTTGTAAATAATTATTTTAAGGACAAAATTTTGTTAAACGGGTGAATGTAATTTTATTTTCTCAATCTCTTAGTTTTTTTTTTTATCAGTACTCGTTTATATTGCTTCACAAGAATTCTTTTTTCTTTTATTATTTATGATTCTTATTTGTATATTTCAATACATTAGCTATAATTGTTATTTTTTTGTTTGTATAACATAGTTATTCTTAGAGGACTTTATCCCAGAATAAAGTTTGCTTTCTATTCTATTCTATTTTATATATATACACACACACACACACACACACACACATATATATATATATATATATATATATATATATATATATATATATATATATATACATATAAATACATAGACAGGGTATACAGCATAAGAACCAGGAAACTTCAGAGGATGATTTTACATCTCAAGAGCCACAAAAAAAGTTCATATGAACCCTGGTCCCATTTCCTACAGAAAAGCAGGAACTTTCAAGTTTGGTTTTATTTTAGGTGTCATGTTTTTTGTTGAAAAGGAAGCAATAGCTAAAAAAACTATTTAAGGTTATCAACTTCCAACTGCACCATTGTAAAGTAGACAAAATTCCTTTTAAGGAACATGGTTTGGCTTAACTGAACCTATTGTTCGAGGATTTTTAGGGGAACCAGTATCTTTATATTTTATATAATAATTTTAAAATCACAATTTACTTGTGAATGTTTTTCTCAGCCTTCTGCTGGTCTAAAGATACCCCACTTTCAGGCCCCCTCCCTTCCTCCTGAAGCCCCCTGTACAACGTATTAGGTTAACCAACCTATATTTCTTAAAGGGAACTCTGTCTACTTTACAAATTAGAACCAAAAATTCCTGAACCAAGCAATTCTCAATTAGCTCAACATATCATATCATATATTGGTATCGGTATGCAGATGACATTATATCCCTATAGTCTGGTATGACAAGACAAATAAATAATTTCTTAAAGGAAATTAACCCCTCGATTAATTTCTCAGTAAAAAACAAACATCATGAATTTGGAATTTACCGGAAACCCACCCACACGGGTGTCGTTATAAACAATGAAGCTAGGAGACCGATAGCACATAAACTCGCAGCCTTTAATAGAATGATTTACCGTCTTTTGAACGTACCATTAAATGAAAAGAACTATAATAAAGAAATTGAAATAATAGCAAAAATAACGGGTACAATAAAACCACTATCAATCACATTTTTAAAAAAACAAGTACAAAAAAAGACAATTAATGATATCTATTCAACAGCCCCCGAAGATAGGCCCATCCCAAACTATTATGTCTTGATTCTATATTATGGCGCTATATCCACCAAAGTCGGAAATGAATTGAAAAAACTAGGATTAAGCCCTGCATTTAAAATAGAAAAAAAAACCTATCCTCATATTTCCCTTCTCCTAAATACAAAATAGACCCTTTCCAAAAAAGCGGAGTATACGAACTAAATTGTAATGATTGTGCAGCCAAATACACGGGAAAAATTGGAAGATTGCTAAATCAGAGATTAAAGGAACATACACGTGCATATAATAATAAGACAGAATATTCCAACTTTACAATTCATTTTAATGAAAAAAAAACCATCAATTCATTAAAGACTCAGGAATTAAATTAATACATCACGTTGAAAACAGCCTCAAATTAAATATATATGAAGCATTGAAATAATAAAATCCTTCAAATCCAATCCAGATTGTTAACCAAATAAATATCTTCCAATCTTAAATTTATTCCCATCTATAACAGAAAAACCAATTGCTCACCGGAATTACTGGGAAAACCCTGACCCTTAAACCATTTACCTTAAACACCCTTCCTTTCTTTCATTGTTAGTTCAGTCCGAGAAGAAGCCAGTACTAACTTTTCTGTTTGATATAATCCATTTAAACCTTGGTGAGTACCAAGATGTATTTGATTTCTTGTCTTAATTAAATTCATAATTCATAAATGTTTTATAATACTGATTATATTACATCTATTTTAATGTGTATAAAAACACCAAACTGTATTTTGAATTATTGTGTTTTTAGAACTGAAGATGAATGTATAACATTCGAAACTAGTTTTCAATTAAAACAAAATTATAGAAGTGGCAAATAATTTATCAATCCTTAACTGCTATATATATCTATCTTTATTCAGGCTGGTCAGAGCTTAAAAATGAACCCTCATTAAAAAATATATCTTCTGGGCTTAAGTAAATGCAATTTTGGATGACTTTGACGAGTTCTGGTGTGATAGACTGACTGATTTAGACTGCCAGACCTGTATATCGTTATTAAAGGTTGCAAGAGCTGTGGTTAAGACATCACAACAGGTGTCTGTTTATGCTTTCTGGCGACAGGTGGACCCAATAACGTCATTTCTCTACTTTTTATAGAAAAAAAATATATGTATCATCCGTTCAATATATTATGCAATTATTAATGTACTTATTTTTTTTTTAAAAAAAGTAGTATGAAGCAAAAAAAAAAAAGATCAGAAACCAAAATTATTTTACTAAAAAAATTTTTAATCCTTCCAATTATTTTAGAGTAAAACAATAAAAATGAAATAAAATAACTTTAACACTTAGAAATTTTTTTTATTATAAATAACATAATTATTACTATAATATAAACTTCAGATAAAATATGACACTAAATAGTGTTTTTGTGATTAATAACGGTATTTGAATTGCTTATTTTTGTGTTTTTAGAACTTAAGATGAATGTATAACATTTGAAACTAGTTTTCAATAAAAACAAAATTATAGAAGTGGCAAATAATTTATCAATCCCTAATTAGATTGATCCTTCTATACCATCATGCGGATGTCAACTGCTTATCAGTTGAGGTCTGGTCCTTACCGTAATTTAAATTATTACTGCTTTAATTAGATTACTGCTGTCGAATTCTGCTCACTCAAGAGGTAAAAAAACCTTAACCCATCCTTTTCAGTTGAGGTCGGGGCCTTACCGTAATTCAAATGCAGTTATTTATGTAATGGAAACAAACAAATTTCAAAATCTTCGCAGATTTATTAGTCGACGGGCTAATTTATAATTCAGCATGATTATATTTATTGTGGGTTACCTTTTTCTAATTCTGTTGGTATATTTGAATATTCTTTCATTTTATTCCTCTTACTTTTTTAGTTTGATAATTTATTAATCTAGGTAAAAAGTGTGAAATTAGAACATTCCTCTCAACTAAAATCCATTTATTAATATCTCATTTTATAATAAATAAATGCCTGATCACAAGTTACAGAAGTTCTAAAACTAGGTATAAATCATATTCAACCTATAAATTAAGTAAAATAAATATAAAAAGCACCCAAAATATTATCGTAGATTCTTAGCTTAGATAAACTATAACCCCGTTAAGCTTCTTTCTAATATGTAATACAATAGAAGTAATTGTATTTTTACTTTCTCTTACCTATATACAAAGTATATAGTATGGGGAAGTATTGGGATCGTGAAAATTTTCGAATTTGAGTTTTCAACGGAAATACACATTTTAAGGTCCTCTGATTCCAAATAACCAAGTTCGCAAAATGGTCTGTGTATGTGAACAGTCTTGCTCAAAAACGAAAAGTTGTATGCCACTGAAATTATGTATTTACGATAGGCACATGCATGTGATGTTACAGCAACTTTTTTGTCGAAATTGACTTACCGAAAGTGCCACTTTATATAATCGATTTTTCACTTTTTTACAATTTTCTTGAAAACGGCTCTAACAATTTTGATGAAACTTGCTTAAATTATTTTTATGTGCATTACCGAGGAAATGCGTGTAAAAAAGTTATGGTGAAAAGAATATTTTATTTGCATATAACTTAAAAAGTATGCATTTTATGGTAAATTATGTATAGAATCGTATGAAAGGTAATTAAATTATCTAAAAAACAAATAAGAATCATCAAAATCTGACCAGTAATAGCAAAGATATAGCGAATCGGACTAACCGGAAGTGGTAATTATATCATGGATTTTACAATTTTCTTGTAAACGGCTGAGATGATTTTGATGAAACTTGCCCACTATCTTCTCCTTAAAGCTCTTTAAGTTTTCATGTACGTAGTATATTAACGAGAAAAAGCAGGGAAAAAAGCTATAGCGAAAAGAAAATTTCATTTGCTCATAATTCAAAAAGTGAGCATTTTATAGTAAATTTTGTATGAAATCGTATGAAAGGTAATTAAATTCCATAAAAAACAATTATATAATTCGGGCCTGCATTAGAAAAGATACAGCGTATGTCATAAGGCCTACTAGACCTTAGAGGGAAAACCTAGTGCTTCCGGAAGGAGACGAATGCGACCGAACCCCCTCCCATCAAGCCACCAACCTGTTAACAAAACGCTCTGTAACAATGTATTGTAATAACATAAAAGTAGAAATTAACTTAATTATTTCTACTTTTATATTATTTAATGGAAACAAAAGGATTAATGGAAACTAAACCGAAACTTTTAAAATATATTTTCAGCTTGACTAACCAAAAATATTTAGTGTACAGAATTGTAGTACTAAAGTTATTTAAAAACTAATTTATTGTACTAATGTGAGAAAAGACTTGAAGAAGTGCATTCTGCTGAGTTTATTTTAAAGATTATTATTATGGGTTAGTAAGGGAAAGTTGTGCAATGTGCGCACCGCACCAGATTTTTTATTTTGATATCAAAGATTAACCTTAGTTCGGACAAAATCGGGTGCATTCGCATATTTGATGTTCATTCGCTTCTAAAACTGTTGATCTCCGCCATTTTGGGGTCAACAATTCTTTAGTTTTAATCATTGTTTAAAATATAACATATGTTCATTTATGGATTTAACCGAGTAAATATGAGAATAAACCATATTTAATTACCAAGCAATAATTAATATATAAGATTTATATACATATGATGTTAATTAATCCTATATAAAGACAAATAGATAATAATACAAATATTGATTGTACTGATTGTGAGATATGTATTGGATGAATGTTTTGAGAATGCACAATGTAATCGGAAACGTTATAAGATAAATAATTTGTTTAGAATTTGGAAGGCTTTGAATTATTGAAAAACTTATAGACGAATATAATATATAAAATATGGCTAAAAATCTTCAAGATAAAAATGTGTTATAACTTTTAGTTTTTTCATAAGTATAATTCTTTTCTATCTTTTTTTATAATGATTCTAGGCTAAAAAAAATATTGTTTTATGAATAATAATTATATAGTTTCTTAACCTTCTTCACAGTTATCATTATACTCATTTAATGCACGTTTCTTTGTTTTTTCATCCATTTCCTTTCGGTATACCGATTTTTGCCTAGCGATTATCAGTGGATATCGATATATGTTTTCGCGACATTGCAAAATATTGAATGTCGATATTTTGGTTTCGATCTCCCAACCCTACTTTGAATGTTTTCTTATTTATTATTACCACTCTAATACTTAGCGTTCTGGAATTAAAATAGGCTCATTTAAAATTTTTTCCAATTCCCTACATTAATTTGAACAGATTCTTAAAAAAAAAAAAATGCGCTCTATATATATGTATACACACACACACACACACACACACATATATATATATATATATATATATATATATATATATATATGTGTGTATATATATATATATATATATATGTGTATATATATATATAGAGAGAGAGAGGGAGGGAGGGAGGGAGAGAGAGAGAGAGAGAGAGAGAGAGAGAGAGAGAGAGAGAGAGAGAGAGAGAGAGAGAGAGAGAGAGAGAGAGAGAGAGAGGGGGGGGGGGGGAGAGGGAGAGAGAGAGATTAAATGAACATAATTGAAAGTTTGATAGCAGTTATTATATTTAGTTAAAATTAGATATTCACATACAGATTATTATTTTTATGTTTTGGATCTCTTAAATTATAATTACTATTTTATTCAATTTTAAGTTCATTACAAAACAAAACAAAAACAAGAATCATCGGAATCGGGACAATTATTAGCTGAGATAATAAAGCGAATTGAATTTCTTAGACTAACTAACCCAACCCTTGTCTAAGAAGGGTAATCTTAGACATGTAACCCTTGGTATTCTGATTTTCAATTGTGGACTCCCAGCTTCATCCTTCCTTGGATCCATCCTCCACATCCACTAGCTTCTTGGTCTTCCCCTTTTTTTTCCTCTGATGTG
Organism: Rhaphigaster nebulosa; assembly: GCA_948150685.1. Lineage (NCBI taxonomy): Eukaryota > Metazoa > Arthropoda > Insecta > Hemiptera > Pentatomidae > Rhaphigaster > Rhaphigaster nebulosa. Next base: position 17,378,656 of record OX411307.1, read on the forward strand.
CACCGCGCCTCTTAATATTTTCCTCTGTACCATTTCACCCTCCATTCTGATGTCCTACCCATCTTAGCCTACTTGCTGCAATACAGTTACTTTCGAACACTCAGTTTATGGCAGTCATCTTGGGACAAACACTAAGTTTCCGCTCCATTGGTACATAATTTTAATTTTGTTGCTTTAGACAACAGTTGAGGCTGAAAAGTTTCAGTTTTGCATAGTAGGCTATATTATGATAAAATATATTATTCGCCATTATTCTGCTGCTAATTTCTTTGCTAGACTTGTTAGATATGTTTTATAAAGTATTCAGCGCATATTCCTATGAAAACCGGTTCACCTTTGGTTAGTTATTTGATAATTCGAAAACGTTACATCTCCCAGAACATTCCAGATGCTCATTTGAGAGATAATCTAATTGTCTAGACTCTAATCCAAAGTGATAAGGAAAGCCGTGTGTTTCTGGACACACCAGATATTTTTTAAATATAACTATTTGGAAATAAACCATTGTGCAGTAATTTACAGCATTTTTTTTTCTTACCGTCCGATTTCGCAAAATAATGTTTTCACTCCAAAATTTCGCATTTATTAGAAAGTGTTTGTAGTCAACTTGCTTCCACGGGTATGAAGTTGGCATTGTTACGACACATTCGCAAGTCAAAAACTTTTTCTCTTATCAATTTATTAATCATTTTTTTAAATTTTAATAACATTTTAATGAACCCTCAGTAGATTGTATCATTGCTAAACCTTCAGGTGATCATAAAGATGATTTAGTTAAAATTAGGTAAAAATTGGTTGAGTAGTTTTCACGGTTAGTGTTTACAAACGAAAAGCAGGCTATCCTTTTATATAATAGTATGGTGTTTGTGTGTGTTTATAATAATAATCATAATATGTATGATACTGTATTTAGTATATAGAGTCCTTCGAAAGTTGTTCATAATTATTTCAGGCCTTTATTTTGGATATTTTCAGAGAAAAACCAAGATTATGATCTAATAGACACAACATGCGAAAGCTTTAGCATTATAATGAGAGGGTGATAAACAACATCACTTATTATTTAACATAGCTAAAATGATGTTTGCATACATAAAAAAAAAAGGTTACATCAATTTAATTTTTTATTTTCTGTTGAAGGTGTATGATAAATATCCATGTTAGTTTGTTCACCGCCTCTTTCATCCACTTGCACCGGGTTCACACTTCTCCAATAACTGAGTGTCTGGGGACCTGCAAAAATGAGAAAAGTCAGGGAATCCAAGAAAAAACCGGGGAAACAGCCGCGGAGAAAAAGTTAATGCTTAAAACTTGGTATAATCTACAGTTTCTTGGAATATAGATCTTATACGACATCGAACTTTAAAGACTTTAGGCTGTGGTATAATGATTTTAGAAGATATAATTTTATAAATAAATAGCCAATTTTAACCAAAATTTATTTTACTTCTATCTTCATAAATGGCTGAGATATGGGTATATGAATCCTCTAATTGGCCGTAAAAATTGATAATGGACATAAATTGATGGAAACCCTAAGCTGAAAAAATTTTAGGACCCTTCCAAAAAAAGTTGCAACTTACTGGCCATAAATCTAACATTTTATTTTTTCAATTGTTCGATTATTTTATGGAAATTTTTTTTTTAAAACCTTGGTAATTTCCAAAATCTTAAAGTTAAGATATTTTAAGATCTCGGGGCTCTATTTGGCCACCTGTTCAAGAGATAAGTCATGGCACAATCAAACAGACAGACCAATGTCCGAAAATGTGTTTTTTTGGTTTCAAGGTGCTCTGAAACGCATAGATTAGTTGAAAACTGCTTATCAAAATTTTGACTAGATTACAACACTGTCCTTACACAGTAGTGTTATGAAAGTAATTTTTTTATCTTTTTTGGGGGCTTTGGTATAATATGTAATTTTTATATATTTGCTCTTTCTTCATAAATGGCTGAGTTATGGATGTTTGAAATCTGTAATAGGCCGCCATTTTTAAACTAAATGGCAGATAATAATGTCAAATTCCAAGGATCATCCTGGGGTAACCTATGACATAAGTACCAAATTTAAAAATAATTGGCCCAGTAGTCTCCAAGAAATGCTGCAGGTGGACGAATTTTTCACTGTTAGATTTTTGGATTCGATGTATAAGTCGGGTTGAAATGTAAAACCTCAAATTTTAAGGGGGCGGGTTAAAATGGTTTCTCTTGGTCGATTACAAAGATTCATTATTTAAAATAATAAACTAAAATGTAGCAAATTATTATCTTATGGTTTATCCAAATCATTAATCATTATTGGTTATTGTTAAAACTATTGAAAACTTATTTGAACTAGTAATTACTTGTACTCTGTTTCAGGAAAATCCTTCTAAACATCCTATCATTATTCTTAAGGATGTCCCTTTTGACCATCTCCAAGCTATACTTGAATTTATGTATGCTGGAGAGGTCAATGTTTCACAAGACCAGTTATCTACCTTTTTGAAGACAGCAGATCGGCTGAAAGTGAAAGGTTTAGCAGAGGCACCAATCAAGAGAGATATGTGAGACTTTAAAAATAATTGAATTCAATCTGTATATTATCCAAGAAAAATTAATTATTACAAACACCCTGTTTAAAAGTTATATAATGAAAACTGTTGATCAGTTTGATTTGTAATTTGTATATTTGGTGTGTGTATGTGTGTGAGTGTGTATGTGTGTTAGCTTGCTACATTATTTAGTTAAATAAAATCATTTGTTAATTACAAAGAGTTATTAATTGTGTAATCTGTAATAATATTCAGTTTTAATGTGTAACTGAATTGTACATAAACATCAGACAAAATTATTACGTTCTTTAATTAAATTTAGTTTTAGATTGCCCTAGTACGCAATCCTTGGGCAACCTGATCCCTGCTGTCCATAATCTATTCCAATCTCATTGAAGTACACGGTAAACTTTCAATTTCTACACTCCTTATCAATGAACCATCTGTTCCTTTGTAAAGTAAGTTTATATGCAAATTTCTAGGATTCTCGTGTATTTACTTTTAGTTTGGTAAAAAAATTATTTAAAACATTAACATCAACATTTCCACTTATAATATTATGAAAATATACCATAATGACCACAAGGAAGGATATATAATCATTTTTACTATCAATAATCTCAATGGTAAATTTTGATTAGATTCTTTTAATACCAGATAACAGATTTTTTATTTAGTAAAAAACCTAAAATATGCTGCAGAAAATTCCTAATTTAGCTTCCTGAAGTAGCCTCTGTTACTCACTCTGTTCAGTTAAGTGGCTCAGGTTCAGCCAGTCATTCAACCATGAAAGTTAAAGATATTATGGGCATCTACTACCACTACATTCTGCCATCTTCTTTTTGATTGTCCAAAAAGCGCAGACAATGTTCAGTTAGCTTTGTCGTGACCCATAACTAGGACAGTACTATACAGGATCTTTAAAATCCTAAATTTTGCCTTTTAGTCCATTCCTACTCTTTAGTTACTTGGAGAGTCCAAGAAACACATGAGTAGCTGCAATCCTCCGATTTATCTCATGTGTAAAATTATTTCTAATTCTGTTTCAACCCAAAGAAGAATGTGAAAAAAATCTAAAAACCATCATGTCTCAGTTTTTTTTATTTTGACGAAGAAGAATAATGGACTTCAGATATAGTGAATTAAATATACAATGCATAAAATCTTTTTTTTTTAAATAAATAAAAATGATTTGTTTAAACTAATGTCATAAATTAAACTAAAGATGGATTTACAGTATTAAGGGGAAGGGAAAATCAATACTTTTTATACAAATTTATAGGTGTCATGACTTTCTTCCCCACCAAGGTTTGTTATCTAGTGAGAATTTATTTTACTCAGAAATTTACTCTTTAATTAAAATTTATTTTAGTAAAAATAAAATTAATTTTTTTCTTTCAAAATATTGAAATATATGCAAAATAAAAATTGATTAATTATGTCTAAATGCACTAATTCAAAAAAATGTCCAGACAGCTGTTTATAGCAAAACAATAATGTGATATGTTAATTTTGTCTGGCAATTTATATACTCTTGTTATCAACAGATTTACCAATTGGGAAACAGTTTTTAGTTTTCTAATTTATTTTAACAATTATGATAATTTTATGTATGAAACTAGCTTAAGCAAGTTTTCATAGGTTTGTCTTATGTTGTTTCTCAAAAAATTGTTGTACTAACAACATTCCTATTGATTTTTTTTTTTTTTTTCCTAAATGTATATTTAACTTATGAAACCTAGGTTTTATAAATTTATTTGTAAAATACACCACGAGTACACTACTAAAGTAAATTATTCTTTTTTTTTTCAGTCTTGCAATTTAAATTTACTTTGGCTGTTCAAACTTTTTATGAGTCAATGTATTTTCCTGATTAGTATAGACTTGATCGATCTTTCTAAATTTTAATTAGCTTTTGTTGTATTTTGATGATAATAACAGTTTTTATGGTGAAGATTAATTTCTAGTATTGTATCTGTGTATACCAAAGTTTGCAATTCGTGTGCCTGTTTTAAGAAAATATGTAGATTTTTTTTATCTTACTTAAAATTTTGTATGTTAATTTATTTATTATTTTGTTAACAGGAGTGTAAAATAGCTTAGATTAAAACTATTTTCATAATATCAAATTTTTGTTATAAACAATTTCATCCATATCCATATTTTTTTTTTTTTTTTATTAGAATGTTTTTATTTTATTTCAATCAAGCAAGCAATCCAATGAAATATTTTCAATTGATTTGGGATATAGGTACTTTAAGAAAATACAATTTATTACAACTTTTTACATAGAAAAATGTAATGTATTTATTGGTATAAATAAACCAATAGAAAAAAAAATGCCTACACTATTTTGAAAATAAAATTATAAACAGGCTATTTCACTTATTTGGCAAGTAGAATATGTTTAGTTCGCTTATGTTTGTATCTGCAAGTAATAGTTTTTGTATAATTTCCAATTTCAGTTATTAAAAGGTTTCAAGAAGGTATGAGCTCATAATTATCCACAGAACCTATTTGATTTCATTAATTTGCCCAAAGCTTTAAAGCTAGGTGCAGAAGTCCTAGGTGGTACAGTCATAAAATAAAAGTTGTTCTGGAAGTTTCTTTAAATTTTATTTCCTTGCTATTGTGTGTTCTAATTTTTTTTTTTTTTTTTTTTTTTTGTAAGATATCTTGACTAGTCTAGTAATTTAATATGGTTAATAAACTTTATATTAACAGAATAAGAAAATGGAGTTTGTTATCAATCTTTTTTTTATAAAGAATAATATTAAAGTCATGTACACAGTAGTTTTAGTTGAGTTGCCTTTCTGCTGTATAATACTGTATTTTATATACATTGTAACAATTGTGGTAGTAGATGTTGTTCACTAAAAGTGAATCTATCCTAATAATGAGAGAAAAAATATAAATGGTTCTGTTAATAAAGAACTGTTAAAGTTCACTATATGCTTACATGTATATTTAACTAAGTTCCCTCTCCCCACCTCTTGTTGTTGCATCAGTTGCTGAAAATCTTTGAAAAACATGACCCAATAATCTTAAATTTTTTACCACCAAAATCGTCCTTCTTTTCTGTTCTATCCTGCATTTGGGCTGATATGGCTTAAAGTTGGTTCATCTAGCAATCTAGTTAACAATGTATCCATTAATAAATGTCCCTATATGATTATGAAGAGCTGGCATAGTCAAAATTGCTTTAGTGTATGCTGTGTTTGTAAAGTTGAGATTGTCGAATACAATCCTGGTCCCTTCTATCCGTTATGTACTTTTCACGACAAGACATTTGACATTTAACTCTGTCATTAGAGGAGACTTAAAAGTAAAATATTTGTGAATATAGGGTTCATTAATCATTATGATAATAATAACCTTATGTAGTTAGTAATTAAATTAAAATATTCATTTCTTGAAATATCCCATAATTTTTTTTCTTGTTTTTAATCTTTTTATGTAATATTATTTTTTGTGACCTTTCTACGAAAGTGTTTCCACCCTCTAATTTGGAAGTGAGCTTCCAGGTGCTGTGTTATAGTTTTTTAATGATCCTTTACAGAAACAAGTTAGTTTTTCTTCTTATATGATTATTGAAAACATATAAAAAAAAGCAAACCAACAAATAAAAACTAAGTTGGTGAAAAAACAATTGAATAAAAAATGTTATAGGTAACAAAGGTTTAGATGGATTAGTTGTTAATATGTACTCTTATAGAAATAACAAAATTCTCAATGTAAATAAATAAAAAATCATCTTCATGGCATTAACAGTTATTTTTACAGAGTTTTCTATTAACAGAATTTGTTTAATTTTTCTCACAAAATAAAGTTATTATCCACCTGTTTGTAATTGTAAGTAATGGTTTATGGAAATTAAGAACATGTGAGTTAATTACAAGGTATTTTTATTTGGCCAGGTAAAATAGGACTTGATCACTAAAATCTATTGTACATAGGTAGGAAGAAAACAAACGAAATTGACAATTTCTTCATTTAAGATACAGTTCTTTGCATTAATACACTATCTAGTAATTATTGTTTTTAAAATGGACCTTGAAGTAAGTAATTGCTAGCACATGCTATGATATGGGGCTTATAGGACAATTGTATGTATTAATATACTTGTTTAAATGTAGGATACAGGGGAAAATAAGGAATGTAATGTAAAGTATTAAAATTTATTTTATAAATCTTTGCTAATTAAATTTAATACTTTATTGTAAAAATAATTAATTTTCAAGATATTTAATTTTTGTTGAACACTAAACATTCTCTGAGCTGTGTGTGAGATTTTGGTGATAATTATACTTTTTATATTCTAAAAACTAACATGTACTATCCTTGTTTTTTCCGCTATCCTCTCCATAAGTCAAATAATGAATGTTTTTTGGGGATTCTCATTGTAAACAATTATATACATAAATGTATGGTGAGCAAATTACTATTGTTTAATAAAATGTATTTTTTTACTTTTACTGTTTTATTTAAACATTATTTATTGCCTTATTAATAGCCTATTGCTCATTTTTTATTATTTTTCACATTTATAATTATAAGATATTAATGTGTACCTAATGATATAAAAAAAAAATCTGTAATCGATTTTAGAAGGTAAGCAATCTTGTGAAGGTCCCGCAGGTAGTTGGTACCAAAGCAGATAATTATAGTTAATTCAATAAGCTCCATTCGAAAATAGTTTATTTATATAAAAAATACCAGTGTGATATACTATCAATAATAATGACATTAACGATATTTTTTAAATGACTAATTATTTTCAGTGTATAATATTGTAATTTTCAATTAATTAATTACATTTGATGATACTGATCACTTTGTTATTATAATTATTACAACTCCTATTTTTATGATAATTGTTAATATTTTATTTGATTTCATTTCAATATCACTTATCAAGTTTTGAATATTTTATTGTTAAAAAAAAATCTGGTGATCGATTTTTTTCCCTCATTTCATTAAAATATTATAAATTATTCATTAACTTGTTTAATTGATTTTTAAAAATATTTTATTCTGATCAATCTTATCTCTCAGATTAAATAGACTCATTTCTTACCAAAGCTAGTTTTTGAGGTTATAAAGAAATAATTTACTAATTGTCCCTTCTATCTTGGATCAAAACCAGCTCCCAGCTCCGTTTGTCTGACTAAATATTTACAAAAGGGTACTTGTCAGTTATCTGTTCGTAGTAATTATTATTGACAGAAATACTATAGTTTACATCAATACAGTGGTTATGGGGTAGATGAAGTAATAAGTGTTGTTTAAATGAAAATGTAGAGAAGTATTGAGGAATAGAGGTGGGTAAAGAATTTCAAAAATGGGTAGCCCGAATGAAGAAGGATTTGCTGAAGGAAGCTGTTCTATAAGAGGGTATATTTAAATCAATGGGTCGAGTTCTTTTAATCTAAGGTGAAAAGAAGAACGTAGAGTAAGAATATCTAGGCCGTAAGGAGATGGTTGGTCATAAGCGGGGATTGAAATTAACACTTATTTTTCTCTCATAGTGAATAAAAGTCAAGATATGATTTTTATATTTGGCATCTGAAAATAAAAGTATACTAAAAACTGCTCCTCCGAGACACCCTCCGAGTATATCTGAAATGTTAAAATAAATCTGTATATGATCATACGATCTTAAAATCAATAGTTTTTTCATTATCAGCACTTTCAAAAACCGAATAATGGACCTCAATATCAAGAACATTTGAAATGTTAAAATAAACCGATTCCTGAGCCCGAGATTTTAAAATCGATACTTTTTTCATACTCAGCACCTTCGATAACTAATTATGAACTTTAATATCAAGGAAATATGAAATGTTAAAATAAATCGATACGTAAACGCGCGATTTTAAAATCGATAGGTTTTTCATAATCAGCACCTTCAATAATCTAGTAATGAACCTCGATATCTAAATGTTAAAATAAATCGATGCGCGAGTGCGTGATTTTAAAATCGATACTTTTTTCATACTCAGCACCTTCGATAACCTAATAATGGACCTCAATATCAAGGAAATCCGAAATGTTAAAATAAATCGATACGTGAAGTTGTGATCATAAAATCTGTTGTTTTTTGGTGGTTTTTTTTCAGAATCAGCAACCTCTGTAACCTAACAATGGACCTTTAACATGATATTTTAAAATTAATCGATATGTGAAGTCGCGATATTAAAAGCAATATTTTTTTCATAATCTGCACCCTAAGTAACCTATTAATGGACCCCAATATCAAAAATATTTGAAAAAAAAACTTTATATTCATAGTCAAATAATAAAATTTCAACATTGACTTTTTTATTTTTATTTAAAACAAAAATCAAATCATGACTTATTTTTCAAGGTCAGAAATAAAAGTCATGATATGACTTTTATTTTCAGATACCAAATATAAAAACCTTATCCTGACTTTTATTCACTAGGAGGGAAAAATAAGAGTTAATTTTCAATCAATTAATTTAATTAGTTAATTTTCTTAGGACTTTCGAAAAAAAGACACCCAGGAAGTATTGCCGTCAGAAAGTAGGATAAAGCTAGGTCAACTTTTTATACCAGCACGAGACATGAGAGCACCTGGGAAATCTGAAGATAAATCTTATAAAACAATTCATAAGTCTATTCAATATCATCTCAAGCCCAAGCAGATAGTCCTCCGTACAACAAGCAACCATAGCCGTATAGAGATTTGGTTTTAGCACTTTGAAAAACCCCCATATTCAAATTTTCGGGCGAATCTAAAAATAAAAATTTTGCCAAGGGTCTCTACCCTTCAAATTTTTTTACATTGAAGCGCTAATAAATCAGGAACCCTTTGAACAATTCCAACCATATTTTGGAGCATCGGTAAAGGTTCTTAATCTATATATATATTTTTTTTTTTATTTAAAACTTTTTTGGAGTAATATTACATTCTGTCAGAAAGGACAATGGTAATAGTGTTCAAAGAGTTCATTCACACCATGATATTTACATACGATTAAAAAAATGAAATAATAGCAAAATTATAAATAGGGGAAAAAAAATAAACTTATATAAAATGAAATAAATATAACTTAATGCAGGCATACTTATAAACACTATTTACAATCGGCCTGGGGAATCCCGAGCCAGGCTTGTCCTCTCTTTTATGGAAGGAAATGCTTGACTCCAGGATATCCCTTTCTCACTCAATTGCGTCACTGGAATTGAAAACCAGTGGAGACTGAAAGAGGCCGCTATAGGCGCAGACTCGCCAGAGTGGAGAATCTGGCCATTGACAGATTTCAAATATACATATTTAGAATAGGTCACGGGGCCACTGCCGTTTCAACTTTCGATAATTGTAGGGATGGGTGGAGCTGGATAGGGATGGTGCTACAGAGTTAGGATGATGAGTAAGGTTCTGGTGAAATTTAGAGAATTTGGATGGAATAAGGTCTAAAAAAAATGGGATTAAGGTCATGATATAGAGTATTGTTGGTCGCATAGTATCTTTCATTGATTACTGTTCGAAGGGCTTTGGGCTGAGGGATTGGATGCGTTTGATGTTCGACGATTTAGCTGTCCCCCACAGTTCGAGTTCATAGGTCCAGATTCTGATTCCAGATAGGTTTCAGAATTGTCTTGTAAATTAGTAGTTTGTTGTCAATTGAAAGCTTAGATTTTCTATTTTGCAGACTATATAATTGACTAAATCGTCGGTTAAGCTTTTGTATTTAGTATTTGGGTTCTATGTTAGCCTTTTGTCAAGTAGGAAGCCAAGATACCGAAATGCCTGAGAAAGGAAGAGGTATGGAGTTAAAATGAAAGGGCGGACAGGATCTGCGTCGGAGGGTGAACGTGACGTGTTTGCATTTAGATTCATTTACTTTTATACACCAATTATTATATCAGTGTTCGATCAGGGAAAGGTGCCTTTGCAGATTTAAGGATGCTGTTTCAAGATCTGAGTTGGATGATAGGATGGCGGTGTCATCAGCAAATGTTGCCAGGAAGGTATCGGGATGAATAGGAATATCAGCAGTAAATATAATATAGAGGACGGGCCCTAAGACGTTGCCTTGAAGAACCCCGGCCTCAACTGGATAATGGTTGAAAAATTCAGTACCACAGCGGACTCGGAAGGAGCGGTTAGAAAGGTAGAATCGGAGGATTGGTATATAGGAGTAAATGGATTTTAAGCTTGAAGAGCAATCCGGCGTGCCACATCCGGTCAAAAGCTTGTGCTATGTCCGAAAATGCAGTCGAAAAATACTGTTTGGATTGAAGAGCTGAGGAAATATGGTAAATAATTCGGAGTCCATGTTACACAGTGGAATGTTGTGAACGAAACCCGACCTGACGGGACGGAAGATTTTGAGATTCTAATATGTATAGGATTGGTTCGAGAAGGATCTTTTCGAAGATTTTTAAAAGGATTGGGAGTAGGCTTATTTGTCTGTAAGATGTCATGCTATTGGAAGGTTTGCCTCGTTTACGGAAAAGGATAATAGTGGAATGTTTCCATGAGAGAGGAAAGTGGGTAGTACGTAGGATGCAGTTGTAGATGTACGTAAGGAACATGACAACTTTAGGTGGAAGTGGTCAAAGGATCTGAGGGGTAAGAAGATCGTATCCAGGGGATTTGCAGAGAATAAGTTTTTGCAGAAGATAGTTGACCTCAGAGGGATTAACTACTTTAGGATGTAAGAAGAGTGGGATTGGTGATACAAGGAATTCTTCTACCAGTGTGGCATGGGTGGAATGGGATTCTGCATGAGGAGTGAATGTATTGGAAAGGTGTTTGGCGGATTCCTCGCTGCCCATCAGCTAAATGAGACGCTGCCCAGGAGCCATCATTTCGGCGGAGGGGATTGGAAGTATGGTGGCATTTTAGAATTTTTGTAGTGATATTCCACAGATAATTGTCACGAGCAGAGAGGGAGAATAGATAGGATATATAGTTTGTTATGGATTAGGTCTATGAGGTGTTTCGGTAAATGATTTTTGTTAGTGACTGGAGAATAAGGCAGTCCAGACAGCATGTTATACTGTGGTGGTAAAGAAATACACTGTATCATTGAGGTCTTCTGTGGTTTTCAGGATTATTCTGAGGTCAATTTCATTCAGGATTTGGTGAAAGAGGTTCCAGTTAACTGGGCCTCTGATGAATCATGATGGAAAGGGTTGAGGAATGGAAGCTAGTGATACTTTTAGAATTAATGGACTACGATCAGAGAAAAGTTCATCGAGGCGAGTAATGGAATAGTTGAGGGGAGCTAATCCGCTGTGGATGAAGAAATCAAGGATAACAGAATTACGGTTAGGATCAGTAGACCAGTAAGTTGGAGAGTTTGGGGAAAGAAGATTAAACCGTAGGGACCTATGTGCAGATATGATAAATAGGATTCATGGAAGTCATTTAAGGATTTCTTAAAGGAGAAATAAAATGGGATACGAAAGTTGTAAGAAGTGATATCAGAGGAGTAACAAGAGATTTGAATTCAGGGAGGAAGGATGTCAACAAAATGGCATTTGATGTAGGAGGGATATGAGAAATAGGATGTTGATAGGGGATTGAATAAATTTTGTGGAATAATTTGTTGACGTTGGGATTGAGAATGTTGAGGTGGTATATGTTGTTCCGGCAGGGACATTCCTTGTTCTGGTTCCCACCTCCAAGTAGTTGAGCGAATCAGTCTGATTGTTTCATCTTGGGACAGAGGTTTCTGAAATCTTAATTTAAGATTTTTATAAATCTGGCAGCCTTTATAGTTAGCTGGATGTCCCTTCAGGCATAGAGCATATACTGCGGGAGTTACGTAATATGGTTCGTAAACTTCCAGCCTAAGGAAGAAGGAAGGGTGAAAGAAAGAGGCAACAGCTATCGTTGAATCACTGAAGAAATGGAAGGGATATCTTATCGGAAAACATTTTCAGCTTGTAACTGATCAAGAGGCTCTTTCTTATATTTTTAACAAGAAGCATAATAGTAAAATAAAAAATGAGAAAATCTTGAGATGGCGTTTAGAATTGGCCGCATTCTAGTTTGATATTATTTATCGACCAGGAAAAGAAAACCAAAAGGCAGATACGCTCTCAAGAATTTGCTGTGCAACATCATCCAATAAACTATTTGAGTTCCATAAATCATTGTGCCACCCAGGCGTGACTATGTTGTTTCACTGGATAAAAATCAAAAACTTACCTTACTCATTTGAGGACGTCAAAAGCATTACATCTGCTTGCCCTACATGCGCTGAAGTCAACCCAAGATTTTTGAAAAATCAAGGAACCCTTATTAAAGCGGCAGCTCCGTTCGAACGTTTAAGTGTTGACTTTAAGAGATCCCTACCCTCTAAAACTAAAAATCGCTATATGCTAACAGTCTTGGATGAATAATCTCGTTTTTCCCTGTCCTGATGTTTCATCTGCAACTGTAATACAATGTCTTTCCTAGCTGTTTTCAATATATAGGATGCCACCGTTCATACATTCAGATAGGGTCATCGTTTCTATCTCAAGAACTTGTTAATTTCTTACATTCTAATGGTGTGGCCCTTAGTAGAACTACTCCTTACAATCCTCGTGGCAATGGCCAAGTGGAGCATTACAATGGTACTATCTGGAAAACCACATTATTGGCTGTGAAATCTCTCGATCTCCAAACAGAAGATTGGGAGAAGATGCTTTCTCAGGCCCTCCATTCTTGGCGTTCATTATTGTGCACTGCTACTAACTGTACACCACATGAGAGGTTTTTAACTTCCCACGTCGGACTGCAAACGGAGATTCCATCCCTTCATGGCTCATACCTATCACAACAGTCTTAGTTAAAAGAAATGCTCGCAACAGCAAGTATGAAGACTTAGTTGAAGAAGCGGAGCTCTTGGAAGTAAATCCCCAGTATGCTTTTATTAGACGTAAGGATGGTTCAAAGTCAACTGTTTCATTACGGCACTTAGCTCCAAGAGGTGATATCCATCTGCTGCAACAGCCCACTACCAGTACAGCTCCTGATAAGAGACTGCAACTTCTACAACAATCTGAGGCTACTGATGAAAACAAAAATACGAATTCGAAGTGAATAATGATGAAATGGCTAAAGATGAACAAGAAGATGATTCAAGAACTTTGATTAATGAGAAAACATTAGGTGAACCTTCGCCCCCAGACAAGCAAAGGCCCCGGAGGACCATAAGGGCTCCTTCCTATCTAAAAGATTTTGTATTAAATAAATAAAATAAGAGGGGGGAAATGTTATGCAACACTGAAAAGTATAACCTCCTTATCTCAAAATCTTCATATTGTCTACTAGTCTTATTGTGCTTTACAGTTAAGTTTTGTATTTGTATACAGTTCGTGTTATGCCTATATTTAAAGTGAATAAAAGCCTTTCTTAAGGTTCCAATCGTTTCTATCATTGAAATATTTGATTACATTCATAATCGCAACAAATCCTCAAAAAACGGTGGCCATTAACTTTTATGTCGACTGCTTGATTTTTGCCTTTAGCGGAGGTGCTTCTCCATTCTATGAACTCCCTTTTGCTGAGTGAGTCTTAGTATAGAACCTTCGTCTCATCCCCAGTTACAATTTAATCCAAGATATTTTTTGGGTCGGCATTATACCCACGTAAAACTTCATTGCAGCAGCGAACACGTTCCTCTTTTTGAGCAGCCGAATGAATTTTTGGAAACTATCTTGCACTAATGTTGCTCATATGAAAATGTTCTTTAATGATCCTCAGAACATTTGTTTTTGAAAGTTCCAATCTTGCTACTATTTCTTTGGTCGACAATCTCCGTCAATAAAGACAGCAATTCAGTTTCCACAAGTTCGATTATTTTGAAGTTACAGCTTCCAATGAGCGACCAGGACGCGGGTCGTCATTCAGACTTTTTCTCCCTAGCCTAACTAATTTTTCTTTACTATAAAACACGAGGGGGAGGACTCCCCATACACATCATCGAAGCACTCTTTAATTTGCGCATGAGTAAGGCCCTCTTTACACAAGAATTTAATAACCGTATTACTACGTATTTTTTGTTTGTTGCACTCTTCTCATTTGTGCTGTTCGCCGCATTCACTTATCTCAGTAAGTGGAAGCAGTAAGTATGGCCGTATGCCTGGCAATTGTGGCACTGAACAATTTCCCTCTTGAGGTAAGGTTTTTCAATCTTTACGTTGGTATAATAGATTCTTTTAATTTCATATGCTTTTAGTACATTTGTAATTTGACGCACTTTAAATCCTAAAGCCGTTAGTTCTTCTCCTATGGCGTCTGCTGGAGTTGAGGGGCGTAAGTTCCTAATTACTACTCTTAATGCTCTCTCCTTTCGTAATTGATACGTGTGAAAATCCGCTTTTGTTTTACTATTTTTCGACTGTATCCGGTATTATTTTAGTGTCATTAATTCTACTAAGACATGAGTGACTGCCAGAGTCAGTAATTTAATTTATATGAGTACAGAGTAGCTGAAATGTTTGACAAAAATTGGAGGGGGCCGAAGGTCTCTAGGTATTGGTGCAGACTCCATAATTTATTTATCATTCTCAAGCGGCTGGTAGGGAGTGAAGAAGGGAGATTCTTCAGAAATTCCATGTGAAGATGTCCCTGGCTTCACAAGTTTCTGATGACGTGGTCAATTAAAAAACCGTGTTTGAGTTGAAGTTTCCAGCGGGTTTTTTTTTTCAATTGATGTATCTATTATGATACGATTTTTAATTGAAATTTTATATGTGATAATCCGGTTAATAAAATCTATAGGATGTGAATTATTTTGGATGGTAATATGTGAAGCTTCATATTGTAAGTGACTTATCGTCCTACTGTTCTTAAATTGGTTGATTAATTTTAATTTTAACTCATTAATTAAAGAGAAATTTTCTTACATACACAAATGTCTGGTTGTACCTTTAAATTTGAATAAAGCTTTTTGTAATAGTAATTCTTCGTTCTCAGCCCTATAAGAAATTCCTTCATGACAATTAGCATTATAAATTAAGTCTTAGGCTTTAATAAAGAATTGAAGTTGTGATGGGTCACCATCATAGCTTGGCAAATGGTCATAACATCCTTTTGTCATTTGTTTAATAGGCATTCCATTGGTCTCCTTTTGTACTATATCTAAATTAATTTCCTCTGAATCTAAAGCTATTATTAGATGAGAATTGGTCGAGCTGGGCCACCAGTTGTGAGCAGCCAATCAGAAGCCAGAATTTGGTCGCGTGACCTATGGCGGGAAATTTGAATTTTTGCCTCGACCTAACCTTAACTATCGCATGGTCTCACCTCGGCCCTACCTTAACCACCACGTGGTCTCACCTCTACTTAACCTTAACCACCGCGGCGCATCCTGGTCTATGCTCCGCCTACATGTTTTAGACACGTGATCCAGTCACGCGACCCGCAGCGCCTCCTGGTCTATGCTCCGCCCACGTGTGTTTAGCCACGTGGTCTAGTCACGTGACCCATTGCACCGTCTGACCTATGCTCCGCCCACAAGGGCTACCCCCTCCGTCTATTGAAGGTTCAAGTACTCACCTTATAGAGCATGAGTGTGCCCGGACACCAGTTTGTTTTTCTACCGTTTGAGAGACTTAAGGTTTTCTTAAAGGGTCAGGTATGCACCTTATAGAGCATGAGTGTACCCGGCCGCTATTTTGTTTTTCTTACGCCGCCATTTTGTTTTTCTACCGTTTGAGAGATTTAAGGTTTTGTTGATGGTTCAGGTAACCACTTTATCGAGCATGAGTGTGCCCGACCTCCATTTTGTTTTTCTAACACCACCATTTTGTTTTTCTACCCTTTGAAAGGTTTTGTTGAAGGGCCAGGTACCTACTTTATAGTCTATAACCTTCCCAACGGTTATATAATCTTAACCTATAAGATGAAGGGTTAGGTAACCACTTTATAGTATATAACCTTCCCAACGGTTATATAATCTTAACCTATACGATGAAGGGTCAGGTACACTCCTTATAGGGCATGAGTGTACCCGGCCGCCATTTTGTTTTTTTCTGGGTGAAATGTAAACATGAACTTTGAAAACATAAACAAAGGGTAGGTCCCTTAATCCTATGACATCTTATGGACTTTGAACTGTTTATCTCTAACATATAAATAAATAGTAGAGTCCCTTAATCCTAAAACAGGTTTTGGACTTTGAACTGTTTATCTCTAAAACATAAATAAATTGTAGGGCTTCTTAATCCTATAACAACTGCTGGACTTTGAACTGTTTATCTCTAAAACATAAATAAATAGTAGAGCTCCTTAATCCTAAAACAGATATTGGACTTTGAACTGTTTATCTCTAAAATATAAATAAATAGTAGGGCTTATTAATCTTGCAATGACTTATGGACTTTGAACTGTTAATCCTTAAAACATATATAATTAGTATAGTCCCTTATTGCTATAACAGCTTTTGGACTTAAAGCTGTTAATCCTCTATCTTTACTTATCTCGCTTAAACATAAACAAAACAACTTTTCAATGTTCTACGTATTTTTAATCTCTGATAGTATGTAAGTTCCTATCGAACTTTTAATCTCTAAAATATATCGACAAATCGAAACGACTGTATCACGCTGGACAAAGAGGTTATACCTTTTTATAGCTTTGAAATATTTTCAAAGTACATGAGTCGGTATTAATAACTACGAACACGATGCAGTAAATTTTAATTGATGAATATTAATTAATCATTAATTCATACTCGAACTTTAAGTTCCTATAACTAATTTTTAATTATCACCATTGATAGGGCTTCTTAATCTTTGAATAGCTTATGGATTTTGAACTGTTAATCCTGAAAAATATTAACTTTTATACATAAACAAAACAACTTTTTAATCTCTGATTGTATAATCAATGGACTTACAAATTTACAAATATATCGATAAATCGAAACGACGGTATCACGCTGGCCAAAGAGATTATATCTTTTCATAGCTTTGAAATATTTTCAAATTACACGAGCCGGTATTAATGTACACGTTAGTCACGTGATTCAGTCACGTGCTCATGGCACCTCCATCGTTCCATCACTCCATCGCTCCATCGTTCCATCGCTCCACACTCCATCACTTCATCGTTCCATCACTCCATTTGGTCACGTGACCCTGGTGCATACACCGCCATTTTGTTTTTCTGTAACTTGAGAAACCTAAGATTTTGTCGAAGGGTCAAGTACCTACCTTATAGTATGTAATCTTCACATAACCTTTACAATATTTAACTTTAATGATATCAGGATAGATAATGTCACACTTGAATAATTCTAAATCTCTTAGTTCATTTGCTGAAAGTAAACAATGGACTTTGAACGGTTAATCTCTACAAAATATACAAAGAGTAGAGCTTCTTAATCCAATAACAGTAGTTGGACTTTGAACTGTTAATCCCTAAAACATAAATAAATTGTAGAGCTCCTTAATCCTATAACAGCTTTTGGACTTTGAGCTGTTAATACCAAAATATAAAGAATGAAATAGGACTTGTCAATCCTTCCGCTAAAAAGTAAACAAATTTAGATTTCGCAATAATGCGCTATCCTATAATCCTTCCTTTGAAAGTAAATAATGGACTTTGAACTGCTAATCCTTAAAAAGTTTAACTTTTATACACAAACAAAGATATAGGGCTTCCTAATCCATTTATGATATCCTAGGTATATCATGTGTGTAACAGTATTAAAATATAGTCAATAAAAGAAAATACAACTTTATAAAATAAAAAGATTTATTCCATCAAAATATTATATACAAGAAATAGAATTTTTAAATAAATGAAACAACATCTTTATAACCAATTCTTCAATTATGCACTAAAGAAATTATTTCATCGCTATTGTTAATAGCCTTGATGTCTTCAACCGACATCTTAAAATGTTTAGGAAGATACATTCTGATAGAATTATCATGATCATTTAACGTAGCGACCAACGCTAATCCCATTTTCGTTTCAACATGTTCCAGTTCTCTGATGATGTATGGCCGACCGATTTGAATATAATTCAATTTATGCACATAGCGAGCGCCATCGTTTAATCGGTTGAAAAGAGCTTTAAAATCTCTGATAGAACTAAAAATAAAACAGATTTACGTAAGAAGAAAGCAGGTTTAGATACAAATAAGAAATGGCTAAAGTAATAAATATACTGACATATTCATGATGATTGAAAATAAAGGATCTGCTATGATCGGATGCTAGAAAAAAATGAATCCTTAGGTAGTCGCTCGCTGAGGAGTATTGATGGAGAGTAAATCTACGCTAGTTGCGCATGTGTTACCCCCTCCATCAACCATACTCTTCCTTACCACCACTCCCACAATTTCAAGTTATCATTTTCGACCTTGTCAATTCCCCTACCACTATTTTTTTTTTCGCTGAAATATAAACAAAAATAGCTTACGCAATATTAAAATTTTACGCAACTGGAACTGTTAATCCTCTATCTTTACTCATCTCACTGAAACATAAACAAAACTACTTTTTAATCTTATACCAGTTCTCAATGTTTATATTTTATGCAATTTTTACCTTTATCTACCTATTTCTTTTTTTTTAAATTTTCCATAATCTTCCCTATGTATATACATTTCTGTCTGCTAGAGCGCAGCACCTTACTCCACTTGGAGATTTCCCTGCCTACTTTATTAATATAAATATATATTAATTAATTAATATAAATATTAGGTATTACTATCGACCAAACCCTTTCCTGGAAACCCCACATTGCCCAAATTTCCCGACGGTAAATAAGTACCCTTAAATTATTCCATCGTTCTCGACATCTTCTCCCACAACCTACCCGCAAACTCCTTGTGTCCTCTATTATCTTTCCCCACTTTGACTACGGATGTGTGGTATACGGGGGCCTCTCGAATGTGCTCGAGGACAGATTGAAGCGGATCATGAACTGCTTTTTAAGATTTGTCTTCGGCACCTCGAGACGGGCCCATGTGTCCCACCTATACGGCGAGTTGGAGTGGCTCTTTCCCTGCAACCGTAGACAATATTTCCTCGGATCTTTTCTATACCAAACCATCACCAGCCACCATCCTTCCTACATCTGCAGCCTCCTACAATTCTAATCCTCGGTCCACGCACTGGAAACAAGATCTCGCCTTTCTGACCTCCATACTCCCTCCCACAGAACCAAAACATTCGAACGCTCCTTCCTCGCCCGCTCCTCTACCCTTTGGAATTCCTTTCCTTCTAATATCCGCAATGCTTCGTCTCTATCCTCATTCAAATCCCTCCTTTTCCAACACCTTCTTTCTCTCCAAAATGATGCTCTCTAATTGCGAAATTCCAGTTTAGGATTAACATCTGGATCAGAAGTGGATAATAGATTTTAATGTACAGACTTTGCTAATCAATCCATTATTTTTGTATTTTTCATTTTCTCTGTGTTTTTGGTACAACTATAGAGGAGCGGCGCACTATCAGAGGAGTCTAGAGACTGAATCGAGTGTCGTCTCACTAGCGATCTCTGGGTCCTTTCTTGTTAACTACGTGCCTCCTTTTTCTTATAAATTTGGTTTTATGCTCACCGCTTAAAGCTGTTTTTTTACAAGCAATTTTTCGATTGCTATGAAAATTCGTATTTAGTAGTTTTGGGGGGTGCAAAAAACGAATATCAACTTTTTCTCTCCCTAAAAAAAATATTTTACCCCGCTTTGTTACGTCGCACAAATTTTATTCCGAGTTGCTACACCCATTGTGATTTAATTTTGTTAGATTCTAGTTTGCACCTATTTATGATAGTTGCTGGGTAATTTCATGTTTTTTAATTATGAACTTAATCATTTATAATCATAATGGATAATATTAACAGTATTTATTTTTGTAGAAAATTAAATTAATTATTTAAAAAATTCAATTGCGATAGTAAAGTGGTAATTTTATGGTTTTTAATTATGAACATACTCATTTACCTTATTTTAGATAATTAATATATAATTAGATAATTAAATTAATAAAATTAATTGTTACAAATGTTTATTAATCATGGCCTTGAATTATGAAGATCATTAAAAAAAAACATTACTTGATTAATTATTATTTAATTGTATAAAAATAAGTGAAATGCTTATATTCTTATGTGAAAAAGGGGAAGATGTTAAGTACATTAAAATAAAAAGTAACTTTTATCTTTAAAAAAACAAACAAACAGTTATATCCAAATAAGAATCAATTTGCAAACTGTGAAACAGCTTTAAGCGATGTGCATAAAACCAATTTATAAGAAAGTGCTGAAAAAGGAGGCACGTAGTTAACAAGAATGGACCCAGAGATCGCTAGTGAGACGACACTCGATTCAGTCTCTAGACTCTTCTGATAGTGCGCCGCTCCTCTGTAGTTGTACCAAAAAACCTATTTATTTGCTTATTTATTTTACAGAAGATATTGTAAAAATTAATTGTTCTGTATTCTATAGTCTTATGGCCAGATAATGTTACTGTTTTATTGGTTCCTTCATGTTATTCTTAAGGGACCTAGTCCCAGAATAAAGTTCTTTTATCTATCTATCTATCTATCTATATATTCATAATTCAAATTGTTTGTTTTCTTTCATAAAATGATAACTTTGTATTAGATATTTCTATATCGTCTCCGGGTCAACATGTCTTGTTTTGTATAGGGGACTGTCAATATTAGAATATTTGCCATCATCGGATGATAGATAATATTAACAGTAACTAATATGAGCAAAATCGTGGCAGTTGGAGCAAAATTCTGACCACACTTTCCCCCCCCCCCAAAATTCCAGATATTTACATTTTTCATAACTTGAAGTCCCACAATTTTAGTGGTTTTTAGCAATTTTAGCGGGTTTTTTTTTATTTTAGTTATTTCTCATCAACTTTTAATGGCAAAACACAGTTCGGCAATAATACCATGCTTAATGTTTAACCGAATCCATCATTTTCTTTTACATCATTGATAATATCCTTTGAGTAGGTCTTTTACTGCTTAGACTTCAATCTATAATTTTTAACATAACTTTATATTTTTTAGTATATTTTAACCAATTTTAGATATTATTTTTTGTTTTTATAATTGATTTTGCCTGTTACTTTATTGATTTTAGTAAATTTTAATGATTTTAGAAATTAAAAAAAAATATTTTATTAGCAAATATTTGTATATAAAACTGTTTTGAAATCATGTATTATTTGTAGTTGATATTATTTGAGAATGTTGATGTAAGATGTGCTATATTGGTCCCCATTTGTATCATATTATGTTTTTTTTTCGAAACGTTGACTGGTTTCTTGAATATCTAACTCAACCTTCTCTTCTGACTTAAAGCGCACCAGTCCCTGTTCGGGTGCCAATTAAATAACTGGACACTCTAAATCACTTTTTGAAAACTTTATTTAAGATAAAACTTACAACACTTAAATAGCGTAACTACTAAAGGAAGCTATAGGTAGGAATAACTAAACTGTAATGAATCAGATGCTATAGATCTGGGGAATATATATACTAGAACCATCATACTGCTGACTCAGGGATTGCTGAGGACTGGGTGAGTCCATAACTATCGGTACATCAAATCCCGATCACAGTTCACACATCTTCTATAGGCATATTTCATCAACAGTAAATAATAACCTAACTTCATAGAATATATTCTCAAACCGCGTTTATTTCTTTCGTTGCTAGACTTAACTTATTTCATTTTACTAATGCAGTTATGGCTCTCAAAGGAGTGTACGATGTGTCCTTCACCGATTTTGATCTAAATTTGTTGGGTGATTCTATATCGAAAAAAAGTCGGCCCGCATCCTACCGTTTTATTCAATGGGTTCTAGGAACTGAGAAAAAATAAAACATGCTGAAAATACTTTATTTTGTAGTTCGTGTTTGAAAACTGATATCGACATAGTTTTCCAGCTAAACACTTTTTTTTTTTGGTAGTATATTGTAGGAAGAATAAATACATTAAAAAATAATTGATTTTAGATCAAATACATTTAATAAAGTGTTTAAATTATTAAGTTAACTAGCACTTATAGATTTTTTACCCCGAAAATGGAGGAAGATTTACATTAAAAGGTATTACATATAAGGTACATTAAAAAATCTTAACATTGAAAAAATCATTGACAACAATTTTTTTCAGTTCCAAGAGTGCTCAAAATTTTGAAAGCCACATAATTACGTTTGAGTTTGAAGCTTAGTACCTCGTTTTCAGTTTACCCAATATCGACGTTCTTGGACTCGTTAAAAAGAGGGGAGTTTCTTCTTACCATACCTACACATAAAAAAACTATTGCATTATCTTAGTAGGGATGTGTAAAAAAAAGGTGATTGCCATATAAAAAATAAGATTAAAATTTATTGCGGATAATTTTTGTTCTAAAACACGTAGGAACACCAAGGTTAAAGCAAATCGCCTAATTCTGCGCATGCGCTGGATTGTAATGGTCAAACTTCATTTCGACTCTCAGACTTATTCGTTTCATAGAAGAATTTTGAGTTGTTTTTTTTTAGTTAAAACGTGACGAGATCGTAGCGAGGCGCCGATCTAAGCCTATTCCAGAGACAAGGCCAAGTTCACGCAGACGTATTTTTTTTTTTCTTCCCCTGTTATTATTTTTCTCTTCAATTTCTTTCTTCTTCAATGAGATACTTCCAACAAGTTATGTCCAGTAAGGCGTCTGCAAAAAGATGCAGATCAGTTGGTTCGACACCTCGGGCTTCACTTGTTAAACAGAAAACAACTCGAAATAAACGAATAACACCACCAGTGATGCCAGTTAGCTCAACACAGAACCTGTGTTATTTAATATTTTAAATCACGTTGTAATTAAAGAACTTTCGGGACTAAAAAATATCTTATATAATGATAATGAGTTTCGCATTATGGGGAAGACCTTTACCCCCAAGGTCAAGGTAGAACTTCGCCCTAATTACTCCATTAGGAATATATTAAGCCTCGAGATAATTACCAAAATAAAAATCAAAATCCCATATTTAATAGATTTAACTAACCACATTTGAATCAATCCTCGCAATTTTATCAACCGCGCATTGATTACCACCTGGGATCAGTTCAACAAAGATTCCATCATAATAATTCCGTAAAACTATTACAGAGAACAACAACCACAAAGAGCCTTTAGTAACCAAATAAGAAATCCCTATAACCGAACGTATTTCAATTTAAATAACCCTCAGCAACAACAAAATTTTAATAACCCTTAGCAGCAACAAAATTTTGATCCTCCACAACAACAAAATGTGAATCCTATGAATTATTCACAAAATATGGTCTCAATGAGAACAGTAAGGAATAACAATATTCACCACTTACAAGAGGAAAACGATGAATTAATTAACGATGAATAAAAGGCAAGATTATCTGAATTAGAGAACAAATTTGAAATTTTTTTAGCAATAAGCCAGCCGGAATCTGGCCCATCTACCGGTTAAGTATTTTGCAGGAGTCTCTATTATTCTGTGACAACCTCGGTGACCATTGGCTTATTGATACAGGCTCGAAAATAAATTATATGGACCCAAGTTTCGTACCCGTAGGAACTCAAATTATTTCAGAAGGATTCGTTGTTATCACTCCAGCCGGAAGCAAAAGAGGAAATAGCTCGGTACTAATAGATCTTGAACCAAGACTAGGTGTGAAAGACAAATTTTTAGTTAAGTTTAAAGTATTTAAATTTAGTCATAAGTATAGGTTATTATAGGTAGGAGATACCAATGAATTTATTAAAATAAATAAACTAAAAATTTAAAATTGTGGATGGAAAATAATTAAGGAGGATGAAAACGAATTAAATATAATAAGAAATAAAAATGAGTTATTTGAATTCATTAGACATGATCACATAAATAAAGACATTAAGGAAAAAATATTTAATAACATCATGAAATATCCAGAGATAGAAAAATCGGATAATGAAAAATTAAAATCTACCAATCTTTTGAAAAACTCCATTAGACTTAAAACAGATAAACCCATTTATACAAGAATTCTAGATATCCCCAACATTTCAAAGAAAAAGTTGACGAAGAAATCAATAAACTATTAAAGAACGGTATTATTAGAGAAAGCAATTCCCCTTATAACAGCCCAATAAGGATTGTCTCTAAGAAAGAAGATGCGTCAGGCCAAAAAAAAATCAGGATGGTCATTGATTATAGGAAATTAAATGCAGAAACAGTACCAGGCAGATTTCCTCTTCCAAATATTGAAGATTTATTAAATAAATTACAGGGATCTAAATATGTCTCAACAATAGATTTAACTTCGGGATTCCATCAGAGAGAATTCTATGCTATCTAATACTGCTAATACTCTCGTCTATATAGACGATAGTATAATCTATTCTACCACACCGGAAGATCATCTAAAACACATATAAATTGTATTAAAGAAATTAAAAGAATATTCCTTATCTATTCAACTTCACAAAACGGAATTTATAAAAACAGAATTACTATCTTAGGCCAGGTACTGACCAACGCCATGAAACCTGCTATTTTCCTCGACCTTAGAGTTATGAAAAAATCTACGCACTCAAACAAAGCTGTTTACCAAACGGGAGAAACAAGAAAAACGTTCCATTGTTTTAAAAAAACTTCTCGGAGTGACTTCAACTGATAAACCATTGGTACCAAGGAGAACAGCAGCTGGCTTGAGTTCTGGCAAATCTACAGGAATACTAAAACTGTCGTCAGGAAAGCTTATGGAGATAATTGTGCCCACGATGGTCCCTTCCACCACTGATCGTTGTTAATAATATCATTTGGCAGTAAGCAGGTGAAGCTGCATCGCTAGGATTGTCTTGACTGCGGACACGTCTCCAAAATGATCTGGGAAATGACAAATTTATTTCTGCGATTTGATGAGTGGCAAAGATCTTAAGACTCGCAGGCTCCAAAGCTAACCAAGATAATACTATCGTTGAGTCAGTTCACAAATGGATTGAATGATGAGGAAGTCTCGACAAACATTGTCTCAAAGCATTCAAAGTGCACACCAAAAGTAAGGCTCCACATAGCTTCAAACGGGGAAAAGTGAGGGACTGAAGGGAAGCAATCTTGGAACGAGCCTTCAAAAGATTAACGCTTATCTTAACATATTTATCAGCAGTACGCACATAAAGGGCGCAAGCATAGCCGGCTTCTGAGGCCTCACAAAAGCATAAAACATGGCCGGATGTATTGTTAGGCAACAAAATATAACGAGGAATTCGAATTTGACTGTGCAAAGGCAATTTAGAAGTGAATGAATTCCAAATGATGCGGAGGGATTCGAGAATGGGCTCGTCCCATTCTAATTTCAGTCGCTATAATTTTTGAAGAATACACTTGGCTAGAAAGATGACTGGCGAAATCCAACCCAAAGGATCAAATAATTTGGCAATATCAGAAAAGACTGCTCTCTTAGTAAATGATGCCTCCAACTTGTTGAACGTGTAAGAAAAAACGTCCTCCCTTGGATTCCATTGGATGCCAAATATTTTCAATGACGAATCTGAATCACTAACTAAAGGGAAGGAACTGTCAACACAAGTCTGAGACGATACTGACCTAACAAAATGTGATGAATTATAACTCCATTATTGTAAAACAATTCCGCCAGCAGCGCACAAATCCGTTAGCTCCTGTTGAAATTGAAGAACCTCTCCAATGCGGCCTTAGGAAATCTTTTGCTCTCATCCCGTGCTAACTGGATGAGTGAAGGTATACAAAAAAACGGAATAGAAACCGTATCATAAGTCACAGTTTTAAGGACAAAATTCGATAATGGCAAGTCAGGTGATCGTCTCCACACAATATGTTAGAAGCATTGGTCATCTGAATGAACAAGTATCTGCCAGGTACATTTTAGAAATATCCGCAGTAAATCCTATCAAGTGCAAACGAAAATAGCAGACAATATCCGCAAATTAAGATAGCAAAACTGGTCCCAGCAATCATTTAGAGATAAATCTCCAGTCTGTTTAGCTGAAGCATCAAAAACTACGCTAATTTTGGTTGTTGTGCTATCCGGTTTGAAAACAGCATGATGAGGTATGGTGTACTTGGCGGGGTGAAAGGTGGATTCCATAAGCCCTAAGTCCAGATACTCTTGAAGAAATGTATTGTAAAAGGATGCACGCTCAGGATCTTAGACCATCCGACGCTCTTGTAAAGACCAACGGTTTAGCGCTAGTTATCTATTATTGGACGACAAAACTGAAGGATCTCTAAACGACAACCTAACCACATATCGACCACTGGAGGTTCTTGAATCAGTCTCTAGAAAATGACGTTCACGAATTTTATCCTCCGATGGTTTAGGGTTTAGGACTCCCAAAAACGCTTCATTCATTATAGTCAATTCGCTAGCTGAATGAGCTGGATCCTGTGCCAAGAAAGAAACTACTCCTGAATGAGGTGACAATAGTTCGCCATGAGTTGATAGGGGCCCCATAATTACATAGCCAAAAACTGTTGATAATGCTGCAGGCGCTGACTTCAAATAGGATTGATGTTGGAGAATGAATCGAACAAAAATTTCATTTCCCAATAAACCATGAATTTCTCCGGGAACGTCAAAGGATGGGTCAGCTAGTTCTAAAGAGCAGAACTGTTCTCTCAAACCACTTGGAAGGGTTTTCTGAGGCAATTGACCTGTCAAACTAAAAAGAACTTGAGCCGAAAATTCAATTTCAAATTCTTTATTCAAACGAGGAGAAATAACTGAGTTCACAGTTCCTTTAGAAGCAATGGTAGATGAAGAACTAATTCCAGTCACTAATACTCTGGAATGAAGGGGTTGAAACCCTAATCTACTTACAAATGATTGAGTCAAGAATGATCTCTGTGACCCACTATTTAAAATTTCTCTAAAGGGAACCTTATTACCAAAGGCGTCTCTAATCAAAAGTTGCACAGTGCCTAACAAGACATCGGACGAACTGGATATAGCACTGGCTTAAAAAGTGGTTGTATAAGGCTCCTTCGGCGGCTCCTGTTGTGTATCACCATTGTTTACCACTGGTGGCTGATTCAAT
Source organism: Rhaphigaster nebulosa (assembly GCA_948150685.1). Classification (NCBI taxonomy): domain Eukaryota; kingdom Metazoa; phylum Arthropoda; class Insecta; order Hemiptera; family Pentatomidae; genus Rhaphigaster; species Rhaphigaster nebulosa. Next base: position 17,406,216 of record OX411307.1, read on the forward strand.
TTGCTGAAATTATTAGAGGGCCTAGAAGATTTTGGAGACTTTACGAAATGGATCAAAGTGTGATGACGTGATTGACAAGTTTTGCAACTGTTTGTTGAGTAGCATTCACAGCCCATGTGCCACGAGCTAAGACAATTTTAAGGTTTTCACCCTTTCAAACCTTTTACTGGGCGATAGCTTGGCAAATTTAGAACAATATACTAATCGATGATTCTGAGAACAGAAGGGGCATCATTCTGTCTCTGCTGAAGTTACAAAAGATTGAACCTTTGATCGTTGAATTTGTGTTTGTTTCAGATTCTGACCTATCAAACAAGAAGAGACCGAATTACAACTTGACACTGAGTTGTACTGCAAAAAGCGACATTTTTTCTCCACATGAGAAATCAAAGAGTTACAAGAAGGAAATTTCTCAGAAGAACTATCCTTTTCAAAACTATAGCGAGTTACTATCTAACTTCTTTAATCCCAAATACAACAAAATAAATTGAGACAAGTCAGGTATATCCAATTTTTTCAATGCAGAAGTATTTTTCCGGAAGGTAAATCTTTGCAATTCTGGAAGTGTCAATTTTAACTGGGACAAATTTCAAAACATGCTCTAAGTAGACTGATGCTAGAAATCTTTCATCATCAAATTGTTGAAGTAAGCTAGCCCAAAGTAATTGATAACCTGATTCATCTTCAGGTACAGTTGAGATAAGCTCGGCGGGTGGACCTGACAACGCATGCCTCAAATAAGCATAGTTATCAATATCTTGCAAATCGGGGTTGTTATGAATACAACTTTAAAAAGTTGCTAAAAATGTTTCCAAGTCATAATATCACCATTAAATTTCGGGAGATCAATATCAGGCAATTTAACACGAGTCCCCTTTTTCCTAGAACTTTCCGTAGGAGGATCTGGTTTCGGAAACAAAACCGCTCTATTTTTGTTTTAAACAGACTTAACCAAATAATAAATCCCATCAAAAGCCGTTATTGACTGACTAACATTAATCTGAGAAGCGTCTGGTAATATAGAATTTTGAGAATTAATATCATCAATAACCTTATCAAAAGACTTATAAATGCTATCAAGTTTAAAGAGCGTAGCAACAAATGTTTCTAAATTATCTATAGATAATAGTTAGCTATACTGCACATTGATGTCATTCTTTGAAAACATTTTTCTTGTTTCTGAGTTAAAATATCCAGATGAGCAATAGCCTTTTCTAATTCCTTTTCATTTAAAGGCATTTTGGTGACAAAATTATTTCAATTAACACAAACAAAATTAGAAACCTAACCTATATGAAACTATCATTTACAAAACCAATTAACCTAACATATAAATTTGAAATTATACTCATAATTATCTGTTTTACAACAAAATAAAATTAAATTCTATCCGGTTCGGATGATACCAACAATTGGGGGTATGTTAACGCCACCGCTGGTAAATTCAAATCAAATTTTGAATACAGTTAAACCTTAGTGGGTAAATTAACAGCCCAGAAAGAATTCCCCAAAACATCAAGTTCTCTGGTACAATTTCTAATTACAAAGCATACGGGAATGCAAAATCCCTCAACCATGTAAACCAAATAGATAATTACTCACAGTTTTTGTCTGGATTTTCCACTCACAAGAGCCACCTCTAATTTTAGCTCCAGTTGCCCGACTTCCACAATACTTCACAAGCGAATTTACGGGCAGACCTGCTACAAAGGACGCATCGAGGTGACCAGTTCTTGGCTCCACATGTTGTATTATGGGATCTCCTTGTAATCCAGTGCTACCTGTATTTGATGCCATTTGTTATTATGTTGGAAATACAGTAGAGTGTAGAATGCTGACCTGGACGGTTGTGTGCTTTGTTGCTCCCTCTTTCCCACAGTTAATTTCATGAAGTTATTAAAGATATATCAATACCACAGACGTGAATCAACTCGCGCTTGATATGAAGTCCTGATAGCGATTCAAGCTATTCGACGGATTTATGCATTCCCGTGCGATCTAGTAGAATTTTCGGGAACACCCTAAGTAGCGCAAACATATGGATTAATCAAAGATCCAAACAAAAATTAGGAGATAATTAAGGAATAATTAGTTAGCAATCACAAAGACATAAACGTTGTTCATAATAAACTCAAAACTGAAATAAATCAAGAAAGGAAGGAGAGAACTAAATAATAAATTAAATAAAAACCTTGAAGACCCAGAGGTTGAACAAGATAGGCCTTATGTTAAAAGAAGAATAAGAAATAAGGGTGAAAAGATATATAAACCGGTCATACCTCTTATAGATAAAAACAAGAAAATGACTGTTCATCCTGATAATATAGCAAGAAAAAGGAAGTTCAAACGAAAATCTTAGAATAAATTAATTACTGTTTCAGATTTCAGGTCTCTAGTGATCTCAGTGATATTGACAGTGTAGCGAACAGATGTGAAACTACCGACAAGCGACACTTCAGCAGCTGGTTCATGCACCCATTAGTAGATAGCCCCACCGAATAACCAAAAAAAACGATCTTGTAATTAATAACATTGTTATTTTCTCATATTGTATATTTTATTGAAAAAAAAAAAAAAATATATATATATATATATATATATATATATATATATATATATATATATACACGAGGGGTGTTCAAAAAATAAGGTGACTTTATAATTTTCTCAAAAAATATTTATTTTGTCCCCTTCAAAGTAATCCCCCTCAGACATAATACGTATGTGCCAGCGCTTTTTCCAATCTTCAAAGCACTTCTGAAATGCACTTTTTGGTATGTCCTTGAATACTTTCAGCGATGCGGTCTTTTTTTCCTCGATCGTGGCAAACCTCCGTCCTTTCATGGGTCGTTTGAGTTTTGGGAACAGAAAAAGTCGCAAGGGGCCAAGTCCGGTGAATATGGCGGTTGAGGCATGATTATGGTGTTGGTTTTGGCCAAAAAACTACTAACAAGCAACGATGTGTGAGCAGGTGCATTATCGTGATGCAAAAGCCACGAATTGTCTTTCCACAAATTAGGGCGTTTTTTCCTATCGCATCACGCAAACGCAGCATAACTTCAAGGTAGTACTCCTTATTAACCGTGCGACCTTGTGGTAAGAACACGTGATGCACTAGGGCGTTGTAATCGAAGAAAACGGTGAGCAAAACTTTCACATTTGACGAACATGGCGTGCTTTTTTCGGTCTTGGCTCGTCTGGCTGCTTCCATTGGGATGATTGGGCTTTGGTTTCGACGTCATAACCATACACCCATGTTTCGTCACCAGTTATGACCCTTTTGAGCAAGTCTGGATCGTCATTGACGTCATTAAGCATCTCCTGAGAGATGGACATGCGACGACTTTTTTGGTCAAAATTCAGCAGTTTTGGAAAAAACTTTGCTGACACACGTTTCATGCCCAAAATAGTGATTCGACGATTATTCAGAACCATTTCCTTTACTTCTTTAGCATTTGCATCTGTTGTTGACGTGCTGGGGCGTCCAGGGCGAGCTTCATCTTCAACATTTTCTCGGCCTTCTTGGAAGAGTTTGTACCACTTATAAACATTTTTTTTACTTAGAGTACACTCACCATATGCCACTGTCAACATTTCAAGCGTTTCGGAGCACTTAATTCCATTTTTTACACAGAATTTGATGCAAATTCTTTGATCCATTTTTTCGACAGCAACAGATGGCCGAACACGCAAAACAGTTCTAACCTTTATGCCTCTCACATACAAATAAAAAATGCTATATAGCTGAAACTGTGAACATATCTTCGGGACGAGTGTATCAACATAAGAAAAAAAAAAATTAAAAACCGAACGTACCTAACCCGCGAAATTTGAAAAGTCGCCTTATTTTTTTAACACACCTCGTATATATATATATATATATATATATATATATATATATATTTATTTATTTATTGTGTGGCAGATAATAAAGTTATTGTGGAGAGGTATACTGATCTTAGCCAAAATAATAATAAATTTTAATAACTCTCGATGCCCATAAGATGACACAACGGTATAAATAGTTCGATTTAGTAAAGTTTCTCTCTCGACTTTCATGAGATGAGACCCTAATCGATCAGTACATCTGCCTCCTATTTTAGACCTTTATCTGGTTTAATACTTCCTCCCTGTATCATACCTCATCCTAACATTTCCTATGTGCAACTCTGAGGGCAAATACCCCTTCGTCTGTATCTTCTCTCCCCCCCCTCCCCAAGTCAAGAAGCTAAGTCCTTCCGTTAGTAACTACCATCCTGTGATGTTTAAAGCGAATAACCTTAGCTTCGCTGGTTCTAAGTAACCTTGATTGTCCATTCGATACTTCGATCATCCCACCTATTCATCTCCTTCATCCGTCCAGATACTCATAGTCTAATATGGACACGCATTGTACGAGACCTTCTGGTCATATCCTAAATTATAACCTCAACATCGACAACAGTAACTACAGGATATAATGTCACAAACATTCTGCATTCATCAGGATTAATAACATTTAAAGTTCCGGACTCACCAATGATATCAGACTACAATTTTCATTTTTTAGATTTAACAAAATTAATCCACCAATAAAATTCACTAAGGTAGTCACTAAAGTAGTTCAGTAGGTAATACAGTAGTTCAAGAAATGGCATATAAGGAATTAACTTTTCAAACAGTTACAATTAATAATATCATTCATTATATAGTAAAAATTCCAAAATTATTGTTTTATATTTGATATCGAATGTAATGTTGGCAATATAAACAAGCAAACAATAAATAGTCAGTATTCTCGTGTGGTCTAACCTGTTTTTTCAGTTTTGTTATTCCATTCTCTGAATGAAACTATTTTCTACATTATTATTGTTCACATAATATTAAAATACAAAACATGGTATCACCAGTGGTGGATCAGCCGACCCTACGTATCCCTTTACCTGAGAAAATGTCTCTGAAGGTCAATGCAGCGGAAAACTGGCGTTTTTTCAAAGCTGAGTGGACCAACAATTTGGTAGCTTCAGCGTTGGGAAACGAAAAAGAAGAAAAAAAGGTCGCAAATTTTATGGTATAACTTGGAAGAGAAACCTGGCAAGTACTAGATGGTCAACATCTTGAAGAAGATAAGAAAAAGAAGGTAAATGACATCATAGGTGAGTTAGACAAATACTTTTTACCTAGAGTAAATATAACCTATGAAAGATATTTGTTCTGATCAGCCACTCAAGATGAAAATACAATTGATGAGTATCTCGTTCGTCCACGTTCGCTTGCCTGCACCTGTGATTATAAAACAATGGGGGTGGAATTAATACGAGATCGACTTGTACTAGGGATTGTTGATAATGTGACTAGAAAACAGCGACTTAAAGACCCTAAGCTTACCCTAGAGAAAGCTACAAGCATTTGTTGCGCAAATGAGCTGGCTGAGAAGCAAATGAAAAGAATACAGAGTGAAAATTCAGTGGAGGTCATACCCAAGGTGAAGGATGGAAGGTGGAGACATCACAAAAACCATAAGCAAGAAACAGCTAGGGCTGAATGTAAATATCGTGGTAGTTATCACAAATACGATAAACAGGCATACCCAGCGTTTGGAAAGACATGCAATCGGTGTGGACAAGCCAAACATTTTGCTTTAGTGTGCATGTCAAAGCAACGTGGCACTATCAAGCTCTATAATTCTAAACGCAAGACCATCAAAAAGGTGAATGAAGAATAAAATTTGGATCAAGCTTCGGACAGCACGGAACAAGCTTTCACCATACAAGAAACATTCCACGTTATTGACAGTAAAAGGAAACGCATATGGATAATAGACCTTAACTTTAATATAAACGAGAGAAATCTTAGGATCAAATGCCAGTTGGATAGCGGAGCAACTGTCAATGTCATAGAAGTTGACTTCTTGAAACAAATATTTGGCGGTAAGCTACCCAGTCTCTGTGCGAGTAAATCAAGACTCCGTTGTTATGCGGATACTGCAATAAACCCACTTGGTGAGATTGTTCTCACAATAATCCGAAGAAATATTAAGCGAGATCTAAAATTCTTAGTTGTCAACCATTCTGAGATAAGAAAGAAGTTGCCGCTATGTCTGGAACTAGGACTTGTAAAGTTAGATGATGTGCAAGTTTTTCGCATTGATATTGAAAGCAAGGCCGAAAGAATTTTAAATGAATATGAGGACATTTTTTTCTGGCATTATTTGTCTTGAAGATGAATGCAAACTTGTAGTCGGCCCAAGCTGCTCATCAGTTAAGCAAAGGCCTAGGAGAGACTCGTTTGTCTGTTGTAGGCCACTTTTAGAAGTGCCAACAACAGACAAACGAGCTTGAGCAGCAGAATGTAATCATCAAGGAAACACACCCAACGGATAGAATCAGAAACCTAGTTTTGGTGAAGACACGTTTGCTTTTGGATCCTAGGAATTTCAAAAAAGCTCTAAAGCGAACTGAATATGAAATATTTACAATTGAAGGAATAGTACCTGAATTGAATAATACCCGCTATTATTCTGCATTTGACACTAAGGATGGGTTTTGGAACGTAAAGCTTAGTAAAGATAGCTCCTTGCTCACATTTTGGAAACCATTAGCGTTGGGCTAGGCTTCCATTTAGTCATAAAGTTTCTACAGACGTCTATCAGTGCCTGTTGCATGATATTTTTGAAGGTATACCAGACATCATCGTAATTCAAGACGACAATCTTGTAGTTGGTAGAGGTGATAACGATGAAGAAGCTTCCCGCAATCATGACTTAGCATTAGAGAGACTGCTAGCTCATGCAAGGAACATCATAATCAATCTTAGATTTAATCGTAATAAGGTAAGGTTGAAACAAGAGCAGGTGAAGTATATGGGACATATCCTGACTAGGCAAGGTCTAAAACCTCATCCTTCTAAGATAGAGGCAATTTTAAAGATGCCATATCCCAAGAATGTAGTTGAGATCAAAAGCTTTATCGGTTTAGCTACTTAACGTATATGAAAAAATTCATACCCAACATTTTAGCAATATGTGAGCCATTACAAGAACTAACAAAGAAAGACAACCAGTGATTGCGGGAGCAGAAACACACAAATGCTGTGGACTCAGTGAAGTAACTCATCAGCAACGCACCTCTCCTCGCCAGCTTCGATCCAAGCAAAGAAATCATGATTCAAGCAGATGCCTCTAGTAAAGGCCTCGGAGGAGTGCTCTGGCAAGAAGGAAGACCAGTTCTTATGCATCTAGAAGTCTCAATCCCAATGAAAAAATATGGGCTCAGATGGAGCGTGAAATGCACAGCATTCTGTTTTCATGCCAGAGATTTGCACAATACATAGTCGGATGCAAACAGGTGGTTGTGCAGACAGACAATCGTCCCCGAATCCATGTTTGAGAAATCAATTTTAGAAGCTCCTACAAGATTGCAACAAATGATGCTTCGTTTACGATTTAACCTCAAAGTTGAATTCATCAAAGAAGAGAAGATGCTAATAGCAGACGCCCTTTCTCGCCTCCAGCTACCAGATGAAGAAAATTTAGAATTAGCTTGTAAATTGAGAAACTTTCAAATACTCGATCAGAAAACATCAAATTCTTCTCATTGAATCTCCCAAATCCTTCTCAGTGATAATGCTCCTCTCAGTTGACTGACTGAGACTTCGCTCAACTTGCAAAATCTTGGCAGTTCATACATACTACTTCTGCACCTCATCACAGCTAGGGGAATGGAAAGGTAGAGTCTACCGTTAAAATAGCAAAAACTCTCCTGAAGAAGTGCAAAAAAGACAACCTAGACTTTGAAGCAGCACTGCTGGAATGGAAAGCTCCAACGGAGGGACTGAACTCAAAACCTATTCAGCGTCTCATGAGTCGTCGAACTAGAACTCTTCTCCCAGCAACATACAAACTGCTTCTTCCAGAAGTAGTTGAAGATGTATAAAAAAAGCAACAAAGTATATATATATTTTTTTTAGCTCTAACCTGTGTGGCGGCAACACTGTTTCACAATATCTCTCATATTAAAGTTGGTGGAGATTTGTCTAGAGGGTTCACTACAGAGACTGGTGTCAGGCAGGGTGATGGCCTGGCTTGCCTTGTTTTTAACATAGCCTTAGAAAAGGCTGTGAGAAATACAGGAATACAGGTAGTAGGGACCTTGTTGAATAGATCTGTTCAGCTTCTTGGTTATGCCGACGATTTAGACCTCATGGGTAAAACATGGAGAGGTGTAGCTACATCATTCGAAGCCCTAGAGGTCTCGGCTGCAAGAATGGGACTCACAGTGAACAACGAAAAGACGAAGTATATGACTACATCCAACCAACAACAGGAGCAAGAGGGAAATGTCAAAATAGGTACTTACAAATTCCAGAAGGTATGAGAATTGGTATACTTAGAGACCCACGTCAACTCCCAAAATAGAAGAAGAAATAAACAGAAGCATATTCTCAGCAAACCTATGCTATTTCTCACTGAAAAAATTCTTCCATAGCAGAGCTCTGTCCAGGGTAGCAAAGCTAAGAATTGAGAAGACGCTGATCCGCCCAGTCCTTGCCTATGGTTCAGAAATGTGGACAATGGCTAACAGAAATGTGAATTGAATTGTAGCTCCTGAGGTTTGAGAGGAAAATTCTCTGAAGAATATTTGGACCAGTAGGCATTAATCAAGCCTGGCGAGGAAGGACAAATAACGAGCTAAAGAACCTTTACAAAGATGTAGATATTGTGCAGGTCACTAGCCAGATTACGATGGGCCGGTCACGTAATAAGGATGAACCCTGAAGAAATTCTAAAGAAGGTGTTAAGTGAGCGAGTGAATGGAACTAGGAGAATTGGACGTCCAAAACTTAGATGGGAAGATTCTGTAGCTAATGATGCCAGGATTCTGCTTGGTACCCGAAATTGGAAGGCAGCAGGACTTGATCGGGAAAACTGGCGGTCGATGCTGGAGCAGGCCGTCTCAATTTGGGACGTAGTGCCAATAAATAATAATATTGAAAAACAAAACACCAGTTTTTTTCTTTCACCTTTCCTTCTTCCTCAGGCCGGAAACTTATGGACCTTACTACGCATGTTGTTGGGAGGGTTGGGCCCCTCAGTCAATGCCCTACTTCGCCCCACAACAACTCTATAGGATTTATGTCCGGGCTCTGTGCTGGCCACCCCAAGGTTCGAATATGGACCACCTGGATGTATTGTGAAACCCGTCTTACAACATGGGGCCTGGCATTATCATGCATTAGGAGGAAATTATTGTTTATAAACGGGACGTATGACACCACATATTCTTGTAGGATATCTGTAATGTAAACATCCGCATTAATGTTTCCCTTGGCGAAAACATGGAGCTCCGTTTTAGCCACCATGTGTATTCCTTTCCACACCATTACTGAGACACCACCGAACAGCACTCATGTTGCAGGGAGTAGAATAGAATAGAATAATGTTTTATTTATAATATATATATAACACGAGCAAGTTATGAAAACATTATTAGGGCTTGGTCTAGTGACCGTTAGCCCGGTGTTAGTTGTCTTTCCATTATCAGCTCTTGCCTGTAATTATAAGCTATTCTACAATATTTTATTATACTGTCCCAATTTTTACCATTTAAATAATCTATAATTTCATTATTGTTAAGTTGATTCGTATTAAAGCATTCCCTTCGAATCTCCGATAAGATTGGGTATACGGCGAGAAAATGTAGTGTATTTTCGATTTCCCTGGTGTTGCATAGTGAACATATCGGAGCTTCTTCCTCATTGTATATTTTATAATTTAAGTTCAATAGTTCACCTCTTGCCTTAAATATCCACTTGATATAACTTATTTTTCTGTTGCTGAATAAATAATTATTTTTCCCTAAGTTGTGAGAAAACTGTTTATATAAATTAAATTTAATAGACTTGTTTTTCTTTTCTATGGTATTTATATAGTGGCTTTGTTGTACTTTATCTCTAAGTTTCTGCAAAACATTTTTCATATCTCCAGTATTCTTAAGGTTAACCTCATGTTCCATATTATAGCTTTTTGCAAGTTGAATTAAATCCTTAAACCAAAACACTTTATTTTGAACAATCTCATTTGCTAAATATTTTGGTAATCTATCTTATTTCATACTTAATACCTTTAATATATAATCATGATGTATCTTTAATATGTAGAAAAAAAGAGGCTGTAAGCCGATTTCAAAGTGAATTACGAATCTTGGTGTATATTGCGGTAGCCTCAATAATTTTCTGATAAAAAAGTATACAATTTTTTCTATTTCATAATATTCTTTATTCCCCCATATTTGTGCTCCATACGCCATAATAGATTTAAATACTGAGTTAAACACTTGTACTTTCGAAGAGTAGGGTATAAGATTATTTGACATAAAAAATTTCCATGCTACATTTATTCCTGTTTTTGCTTTTTCCAATTTATTTTTAAAATGCCTACTTAGCGAGAGAGTGCTGCTAAAGGTAATTCCTAAATATTTATAATTATTGACAGCTTCTACCATATTTTGGTTTTGAAACCACCTTTCCTTTTTTCCGACCCTACCGCCATTACGAAAAACCATCACCTTGGATTTATCCAAGTTAATTTTTAACCCCCATTTTTCACAGTATAATTCAATATCATTTATCATTAACTGTAAACTAATTGGGTCTGATGCCAGCAAAACAAGATCATCCGCATATGCTAAATTTTGTTTTTTTATTCTTAATCCATATTCCTCCGCCTACTTCTTTTTCCAGATCATTTATATAGCATGAGAACAAAAATGGACTCATAATACATCCTTGTTTAAGACCCCTAAAAGTTTCGAAAAATTTTGTCATACCTTCTTTGCACCAAACAGCTGCCTGCACATCCTCGAGAAGTGCTGTCGAGCAGTCAATGAAAAATGCATACACTTTACCCTTTTCTTACTAAGTTTTATTTTGATGATACTCATTAGATTAAAAATATTATCAACAGTTGAGTAGCTTTTTCTGAATCCCGCTTGGTATTCCCCAATTATACAGTTCGTCTCAGCCCATTCTGTTAGTCTTAATTGTACCAACCCAGTAAACAATTTCCCTACTGAGTTAATAAAAGATATTCCTCGGTAATTGTTGGTATTACTTTTATCTCCATTCTTCTGTATAGGAAATATTATTGATTGCTTAAAGCATTTTGGGATATTACCAGTTTCAAAAATTTTATTAAATGTTTCCAATAAAATTTCTAAAAACTTATTAGTGGCATACTTACAAAATTCATAAGGAATACACCCGGATCCACACCCGGTACCTTCTCATTCTTAGCTCTATTGAGCACTTTTTAATTCTTCTAGTTTAAATGGTTCGTCCAAGCTGTCATTTCATACCGTTTTTTCAGAGTAATCTATCTCCCTGACCCGTGTAAATTGATTATATATATTATGAAAATGTTCAATCTATGCATCACTAGTTATATTTTCTTCAACTGTAAAGTATTTGCTCCTAAATTGATTTACAATATTTCAAAAATCTTTTGTATCAGTCACTGTTTTAAACTTTTCTATTATGTTCGTATAATATTATTTTTTATTTTCAAGGCAAATTTTTTTATAGTTCTTGTTTTGTAAACAATAATTATTTCTATCTTCTTCTGTATCTTTTAAGAAAATGAAATGATAATGCCCTTGCTTTTCTGCATTAACCATTGAACCATTTTTCTTTTCTTTTAACCACTGTTTTTATATTGGGATTTGAAATAGCCGATTTTTTAATAATGCAAATCAAAGTATTTAATGTATCAATGATGGATTCCTCCGTATCACTATTATTCACCATTCTAAACAAAGCCGCCTTATTTTCTAGTTTATTTTGGTATAAATCTTTATTCTGTAATGTCCAACTTAAGCTCGATAGTAATGGCAAGATGCTCTGATTTTGTTGTTCTCTTGGGTAAAACTCTATGATTGCTACTAACGACCGTTACGAGGTCTAGGTTTTAAGACCAGACTGTACTTTCACCCACTGCGCGTGCGCAATTAAATCCTCAAACCGACGGTTCCTTAACAGTTGGAACGCTGGTGTAGGGTTAGGTCAGAATTCCCGCCTTTTAACGAAGGGGTATCGCTACCCCCACCACCTTTCTCATTTCTCCTACTATTTGAATTTCCCGCCATTCATTTAAAATTCCCGCCGCACATATCTCAGGTAGGTGTTGTCCTTTAGCAAATTGAATTACCCCCTTCCTTCCCCCATCTTCCTTCCGGAATTGAACTGTATTATAAATGGCATATTTACAAAGCCATGGTGTTTTAAAATCATCCTTAAATTGCCCAAATTGTGGGCAATTATGCCTATTAGTCATAAATCCGCCACGCTTCAGGTAATTAAAAATTGTGTTTATTTATTAACACTTAACTTCCATGTGTATTGTTGTAGAAATTTAGCATCCTAATTCTGTGGTGTTTGGGTAAAGATACACAGTTGACATCCGCATGATGGTGTAGAAGGATAAATCTAATTAGGGATTGATAAATTATTTGTCTATAAATTTGTTAGTTTGTGATTGATCTATAAATTTGTTATTATAAACTAGTTTGAATGTTATACATTCATATTCAGTTCTAAAAAAACACAAATATAGTTTGGTATTATTATACATATTAAATTAGATGTAATATAAATCAGAATTATAAAACATTTAAGAATTATGAATTTAATTAAGACAAGAAATCAAATACATGTTGGTACACACCAAGATTTAAGTAGATTATATCAAACAGAAAAGTTTGTACTGGTTTCTTCTCGCACTCAACTAGCAATGAAAGAAATGGGGGTGTTTAGATAAACGGTTTAAGGGTCAGGTTTTTCCTGTAATGCCAGTGAGTAACTGGTTTTTCTGTTATAGATGGGAATAAATTTAAGATTGGACTATTGGAGATATTAGTTGGTCATTTAAGCAAAAATCTGGATTGAATTTGAAGGAATTTTATTATTTCAAGTGCTTCATATATATTTAATTTGAGGCTGTTTTCAACGTGATGTATTAATTTAACTCCTGAGTCTTTCATGAATTTATGTTTTTTTTCATTTAAGTGAATTGCAAAGTCTGAATTCTCTGTCTTATTATTATATGCAGGTACATGTTCCTTTAATCTCTGATTTAGCGATCTTCCAGTTTTTCCTGTGTATTTGGCTGCACAATCATTACAATTTAATTTGTATACTCCGCTTTTTTCGAAAGGGTCTATTTTGTCTTTAGGAGAAGAGAAATATGAGGACAGGGTTTTTTTTTAATTTTAAATGTTGGGTTTAATGCTACTTTTTTCAATTCATAGCAGACTTTGGTGCTTATAGGGCCGTAATATGGAATCAAAATATAATGTTTCGGGATGGGCCTATCTTCAGGGGTTGTTGAATAGATATCAATTGTCTTTTCTGTATTTGTTTTTTTAAAAATATGATTGATAGTGGTTTTATTGTACCAATTATTTTTGGCTATTGAATACATTATTTCAATTTCTTAGAACTACAATAAACAAATTGAGAGAGACAATTGATCATTGTTTCTTTCTTTCAGTTTTTTATATTAGACCTTATCAAAAACGAAAAGATCTAAACACCTATTAGAGAGATAATTAATCATGATATCTGTGGTTTGTAGGTACCAAAGACGGAGGAGGATTGGTGGTGTAGTTGAAAACTGCTCATTTTCTCAATCTGTGAGGGCATACTATCTAGATCTTTTCTAAAACTTCCAGTGCCCACGCTCAATATTGATCTACAGGTAAGAATTCCAATCTTATCTTCTTAGTACTGATATGCCGGGGCGTCCGTATTAGGGGTGCTCGTGAAGACTACATTTGATTATTTCAACAGAATTTCAATATTATATCTATGCATGTTTCTGTTTTGTTACAGATTCAATACCCCATGTCTATGTAAAAGAACAACATTTAATTATCTGGTTCACACCTACTTCTTCCACAAGGTGTGCAGCATTTCCTTCTGCAATTACTTCCACCGTCAGTCATACTTCCATCATAGTGAATACACCAAATCATTTATAATTTCATAAATTTTAAATGAAAAAATTTCAATTTTATAACTCAGTGGTTTTGGAAAAGCACCATATAGATTACTTCATTTCTGCCTAATACTTCCAAAACATTTCACTTATATTTATATATCATATTTAATTTATTATATTATATTCAATTTATATTTATTTAAACATTATTTCCATCATTATGAATACACAGTCATTTATCATTTCAGTAAGGTTTACCAATATGTAAAATTAATCACCTATCATTTTTTCAATCATATTTGTATCGTTATGAGCTATACAATATTAGCTATTCATATCATTGAAAAACTTTGTCAGAACTTGGCAATTAACTCAACTTGTCCTAAGTTGCAAAACTGGAAAAAACACAGTGGAGTAGGAGATAAGAATAGTCCAATATATAATATCTATTTTTAATCAATTAATATTTTATGATAAATATTGTTAAAGTAATAATGTGCCTATACATTGAAACCAGGAGTACATGGTGCCTGAAGGGATTGACAGAATTGTTGGAATATTATTTGGGATAAAGTGAGGGGATAATTCTAGTCCATATGTTTTTAGCCGATACATAAATTACATAGAGTGGTATGATACTAGCGTAGGGGTGGTTCCTTTAGCTTATGCTCCTGATATGGCTTTCATTGGTTTTGACTCAGTTACACTTCACCTCATGATTAAAGATTTGCAAAAATATTGTGTACTGTGGAGTTTGACACAATTTGGAAAAATCTAAAATATAGATAGGAAATTTAGCAAGAAATAAAAAATGGTGTTAGTATAATAATATCATTGAGGTATTAAATCAATGTAAATATCTGGTAATAGTATTGACTCCAACATTGTCCCTAACGCAGCTTTTCTCTATAAAACTTTTAAAACTAATTTGATGCCAAACTCAAATACTCAATGCAGTTTTCAGAGGATTTATAAAATACAGACAGGTGTCAGGTTTGGGGAGGACTAGTTATCAGTGAACATGAGAAGCTCCTTCATTTTTTGAACTAACAAATTTTCAACCACCACATTTCTTATCTGTTTAAAAACAGAAATACTGCCTATATTCTACCACAATATGGCTCTTCGTCACAACTACTTAATTTAAGTTTTAAATTGACAAGAAAAGAGGTTTGCTAAAATAATGGCAGAGGAATCTGGTAAAAATAATACATATTGGTACAAGGATTTGACGAATTTCTTAAATAAAAAGAATATTCAGGCTGATATAAACAAAAATAATTTTCACAACTATAATACACAATATGAGAAAGTAAGGAGTATTAGGATTATAAGGTGTAGATGTAGTATGAAGAGTAAACCTTCCTAATTAATTAATATGAATTAATAATTAATACTAATTAATATGAATTAATAAATACATTTAAAAGGAAGATTTACCCTTCACTAATACCTCCTAAAAATATCGAAGACTTCCACTAATATATGACTAAAGTGAGATATGATTAACTTACCATACATAGGCTATAATTTACTTCATCACAATATATTTTCTTAAATATCACATTTCGGCTTTCAGGCCATCAGGTACAAACAAGAGAAGACATAAAAATATTGTTTACCATATTAGCACGACATTATTTTTCAAAAACAAATCTATTTGCCTTTTAACATTGCTACAATTATTTAATTACTAAAATACAATAATCTTGACCTACAACAATTTCTAATTTCTATTTAAAAATTTCATAAATATGTATGGACCTCTTAAAATCTATTTGCATCACTGAATTAACTAAAATTATAGCTAAGTGAACAGAAAAAAATGTTCCAGATCAAGAACATTATACTTGTGTTTATTTTTTCTTGCTTCTTTGTAGTCAAAATAAGGACATTCATGAAGGTTCTTGTTAGTATGTCAGGACTTGATATGTTTTTTACATCTTTTTTTTTGTTGCAGATTTATAGTCACAGCGAACACCATATATTTATATCATATATGAACATTATATCATACTGTATGTGATTAACACCAGAACTATCTTTTTGTAAAAGGAACTTAAAAATATTTTAAACTATTAGAGACCTTCATGGTTAAACATTTTTTATATATAAATATAGGGTCTCCCTCTTCCTCAACATCTTACCATGTGGATTTCAGCTGGATCCATGATCAAACTAACAGGACTTTGGAAGCTATCAACATTCCTATTGAAGATGCTCAGTTTGAGGTGAAACTATCTGGAACAGCAGGACTTCCCTTATGTAAAAGGAGTTTAATAATGTGTTTAACTATATTGAAGACCTTCATAGTTAAACATTTTTTATATCAGAACAATATACTTTTTTGATTAAATAATTGTAGCAATATTAAGCAGTAAAAAGATATGTTTTTAAAAAAAAATGTTACATGGTTACATAGTGAACTATATCTTTAGATCCTGTCTAGTTTGTACCTGATGATGTGCTGAAAGCTAAAATGTGGTATTGAAGACAACATTATGTGGTGAATTAAATCATAGTCTTTGGATGATGCAACTGCAATTCCTTGTTCAGTTAAAAATCCTTAAAATAAGAAATTATCCGTTAAATAGATAAAGTAAGAATTTCTAACTGAATGCACCTAAGCAAAGATCTTTCATATAACTTGGATAAAAAAAAAACTATTTAAAAAAAATCCCTGGTGAGTATCTTACCACAATCATTCTTCACATTTTGAATAGGCTTTCTCCTCTCACCCTTTAAGGTCTTGACCTTTTTCCAGAACTAAAAAATTTTTGTTATTACGTTATACTATTCCTTCAACCATCTAAAGCAAGTAATGTTACTCCGAGAGCACCAATAAATTCCAGAATTGAAATACACCTGATCAAATATTAAAGTATCCACGGTAGAGATGCTTTGATGTTCACGAATAAAGATATGAAATCTGCCTAAACAGCAGCAGGTCCATGATCAAAATGCCCTAATAAGGTACCAGAGATGGGCGTATTCGTAGTCACAAATATGAATACGAATATATTCACAAAATAAATTTTCTATGAATACGAATACAAATATATTCATATTCACAGCTTTGAATATGAATATATATATTCATACATATGAGTTCGTATTTACAAGAGTGAATTTTAATATGTTCATATTCACAGAAAATTTATTTTGTAAATATATTCATATTCATATTTTTGATTACGAATATGCCCATCCCTGTAAAGTTCAAAGACACTGTTGATTGAGGGTTACATATTTGTATTTCTTGTAATTAACTACAGCTCTATGAAGAGTGTATTGTTGTCAACTGCCACCAAAATGAAATGTTTGTTTTTCAGTGGCATATTTCATTGCCTAATTTTCACTGAAATTAGAATGAAGCTTCAATGTAAGCTAAATTCTTCCATAAATTTCATCCCTCACCCTCTTTTTTCCTTTCCCTTATTATTTTTTATTCACTTTAGCACAGGAGAATGAACTTTAAAGATTTTTCAAATACTGTTAAAAGAAAAAAATTACTAGTGTTTTGCTAATTAGAAAACTTAAACAGTGCCATACAAGCATTCATCAATGAATAAATAAGTTAAGAAAAGACTTGCCCCATAAAAACTGTTGGTGACAGAGGAATAAATAACATTAACCATAACCAATACACTTTTGGGAATCATCTCCTTCTGGAAGATTAGGTTTTAAAATGAGAGGGAATTTATGGATAATAGTATTGGGATCAAAATAACTGATGATGTGTTTTTCATTATTTTCATTCCAAAGCAGATCGGTGGGATTCAAGATTCGAAAATTGTCAGGGAAATGAACAATAATAACCTATGGGACAGTTTAAAAAATAAGTTTTTAAGTTCTAACATCCTTTTTTGCCAAGATTTTGACAATTCTTCTCAAACTGTAAAAAATTAGAATTGATGAAGTAGATAGCCACAGAACCTGAATGTTAACCGACTAAGAGCTTGGGACATCACAGAAGAATGAATCTGGAGCACTTCGGTACATGTACACTTGGTACATGTATAAACAATTTTAAAACATTTAAAATGTGGTATAGTTTTGTAAAAAGCTGGCTTTAGTAAGATTTACGTCTCAGGGTCCTAAGATATTCCAAGTCAAAATAAATATCATGGGGCACAAAAGTGACCACTTCTGTGAGAATAGATATATACATATAGATTTGATTAATTTTAATTAAGGCTGGCTTCAAGGGATGGCATTTCCCCTTTATGATTTTTTGTTAAGTATATATTAATAATAAGACATTCTATTTTAGAGATTTATTTGGTATGTATAATTTTGTTTATTGTATGTTTGGTGCCTAATCATATAAATTTGATGTGAATAATATATATTTGTGTACTTATAATTTATTTTTAGTCATACCTTGTTTAGAGACCAATTATCCTTATTTATAAAATTTTAATTTTATTTACTAATGATTAAATTTTTCATGAAAATATTGCAATAAATAGAAAAATTATTAAATTATTTTGTTATTAATTTAAAAAAAAAAGGTAGGAGAAAATGGTACGTGTGAATAATATTAATACATGTTAGTATTATTAATACATTGAAATTTTTATTTAGAATGAATATTAGAGAATAAGTCAGTTGTTAAAAATTAGGTCATGAACCTCCTTATTTAGTGCTTCACTATCATTTATGTTGAGGTCTGCTGGAGTCCAAAATTTCGAGAACCACAGGGAAATGGCTACTTTGTCAGAATTGATTACAAATAAATTACTATTATCATTTTTGGTGGAAGTTCGACCATGGAAATAATAGAAGGAAAAACTTGGCTGGGGTTGCTGTCAATGAAGAAACACACAAATAAGAAAAACTTATTTCATTGTGTGCCAATGTTTCAGCCTAAGTTGTTGGCCGTCAGAGAGAGAGGTAGCATTTATTAATTTTGGATAAAATCAGAGGGATAAAAGATATTATATTTAATTCTAATCCAATTCATATTCCGATTCAATTATTAGAGGATATGGTTACTAAAGTTCTAATAATTATAATAGCATAAAATAATCATCTTTTTTTTATTAGAGAGGAGAGGATTAACTCTATAAACAGGGTATGAACCTGGTAGCTTAAATTTAGCTTACCTTTCTAATATGGGACCAGAGTTAAATATGCAAAGTATATAGATTATTAGTATCCGATCTAGTCCAGAGGGAACCTATGGACCAACCAGGGTTAGACCGAGCAGAGCGAGGGGGGAAATCTTTCCCGCTCCATTTTAGTTAATTTCAAGTTAGATAATGAATTGATATATATATATATATATATATATATATATATATATATATATATATATATATATATATATATATATATATATATTAAATTTGATTCTAGTTTATTAATATTTTTAAATGATAATTTTAATATGTAAATTTTGGCGTGAATAGATTAATAGTATAATTTTAATAATTTGTTATTTATTATAATTCGCAGTTTTATTTTTATATTGATTTAATAATTTAAGATGTAGTTAATTTTTAATTAAACTAACAAAAATTGTGCCAGCAGCTGGGGTTAAACAATTAGTTTTATTATCTTTTTTAGTATTCTATTTAATTTTGGTATATTATTGATTGATAATTTTAAAATTTTAAAGTGAAATTTGAATTTTAGTTTAATTAATTTGGTAATAATTTATTATTATAGAAAATTCTTAATTGGAAACTAGGATTAGATACCCTATTATTTTGAATGTAAAACTTTGTCTTAGTAAAGTTAAGATAAGTTAAGATCTTTAAATTGAAAGAATTTGACGGTAATTTTAATCATTTTAGAGGAACCTGTTCTGTAATTGATAATCCACGATGAATTTTACCTTAATTTCTTGTTTGTATATCTCTGTCTGAATTGAATGTTTTATGAGAAAGATTTTCTTAAATTTTTATAGAAATTTATGTCAGGTCAAGGTACCATATTAAGGATTGAAATGGGTTACATTAAATTTTTTTTATTATATTGGATTATAATTTTTATTATTATAGAAAATTAGATTTAATTGTAATGTTTAATATATTTTATTCATGATATATGTCCTTGATTAAGTACACATCGCCCGTCACTCTCATTATTAAAATGGGATATGTCGTAACAAAGTAGTCCTATCGGAAGATGGGTCTGGATTATACAAGTTATAATCTACGATTAACTTTTATTTACATTAAAAGTTTATTTGTGCAACTAAAATTAACTTGATATTTTAAGATATATTTAATTTAATTTTAATATATTTTATTATTAATAGAAATAACTTTATTTATAGTATTTTTTAAAGAATTAATTCAATATTATTTATAGTTCATTTTACTGTAAAGGTTTTTATTAATTAATTTAAAAGTAGAATTTATTTTTGTACCTTTTATATCAGGGTTTATTAATTTAAATAAATTAATATTTAATTTCCCGAGTTTAAAAGAGGTATTGATAATTGTTATTTAATATTTTATAATTATTAATAAATTATTGATAGGTGTTATATGCTATTCATTTTTAAATATCTGTTTTTTTGATAATTGAATTTAATTCAGAATTAACTAAATTTTATTGAATCACTTAATTTTCATTAAAATTATTTAATTTAAAATTGAAAGGGATAAGCTTTTCAATTATTCTATAAATAATATTTAATTTATAAGTTATGTAGGATTAGTAATTTTCATCATAATTATTTTGTTATAATTAAATTTATTTGTCATTATATTTTAGATTTTTATCAAAAATTTTCATTAAATTATTTTTTGAAAGTTATAATGATAAAATTAGTAGGACATTTAATTAATGTATAGTAACTCGGCAAATCTATTCTTCACCTGTTTAACAAAAACATGTCTTAATGTTTAATATTTATTAAGTCTGGTCTGCTCAATGATTATTAATTAAATAGCCACAGTAGTGCGAAGGTAGCTTAATCATTTGTCTTTTAATTGGAGGCTGGATGAGGGAATATCTTTCTTTATATTATATTCTGAATTTAATTTTTTAGTTAAAAAGCTAAAATTTTTAAATGGGACGAGAAGACCCTGTAGAATTTTATTAATTATTTAATAATTAATTGTTGGTAATTTTTTTAATTACTTAATAATTAATTTTGTTGGGGTGACATTGAGATTTTATTAACTCTCATAATTAATAAAATATTAATTTTTATTTTAAAGATCCTTTTTCAAGGATATTTAGTTTCAATTACCTCAGGGATAACAGCGTAATTTTTCTGGAGAGTTCTTATTCATAAAGAGTTTGCGGCCTCGATGTTGGATTAAAATTAGATTTAAGTGCAGAAGCTTATAATTTCTAGGTCTGTTCGACCTTTAAAGTTTTACACATAATCTGAGTTCAGACCGGCGTTAGCCAGGTCAGTTTCTATCTTTTTAATTTTAATATAAATTAGAACGAAAGGACCATTTATATCAAATATTTTGTTAAATATTGAATTTTATTAACTATCTTGGCAGATTAATGTAGTAAATTTAGAATTTATTTATGTAATTTAAATTACAGATGGTATTGTTTTTATTAATTTATTTATTAATAATTGTTTGTGTTCTAATTTGTGTTTCTTTTGTTACACTTTTACAGCGTAAGGTTTTAGGATATATCCAGCTTCGTAAAGGCCCTGATAAATTAGGTCTTATAGGTCTTCTTCGGCCTTTTTATGATGGTATTAAGTTATTTTTTAAAGAACAAATATTCCCATATAAATCTAATTATTTAATTTATTATATCTCCCCAATTTTTCTCTTATTTATGTATTTTTTAATCGTTATTTCGTTATCGTTATTTTGTGATCGTTATTTCCTTTTTTATGTAATGTTTATAATTTTGATTATGGAGTTTTATTTTTTATAGTTTGTACTGGTTTAGGAGTTTATGGTGTAATACTTGATCATCTAATTCAAATTATTCTCTTTTAGGTAGTTTACGTTCTGTGGCTCAGGTTATTTCTTATGAGGTTAGAATAATTATGATTATATTATGTTTAATTATTTTTGTTTTTAGATATAATTTATTAGATTTTATATACTATCAAGAATTAAGATGATTTATATTTATATGCTTCCCTTTATTTTTTAGTTGATTATCTTCTTGTTTAGCTGAAACTAATCAATCTCCCTTTGATTTTGCTGAGGGGGAAAGAGAGCTAGTTAGAGGATTTAATGTGGAGTACAATAGAGGGGGATTTGCTTTTATTTTTTTCTCAGAATATATAAATATTATTTTTATGAGTTTGATAACTAGAGTCATATTTTTAGGTTGTGATTTATGGTCTTTATTGTTTTATATCAAAATTATAATTATTGTTTTTTGATTTATTTGAGTTCGAGGGGTTCTTCCTTGTTTTTGTCATGATAAACTTATATATTTAACTTGAAAATTATTTTTACCTTTATCTTTAAATTTATTTATTTTTATATAGGTTTATTAATTTTTATATTACATTAATATATATTCCATTAAATTAAGTGTAAATAAGTTAATGAAAGAATCTAACTTTCTTCACATACTTTCAAAGTATATCTAAAACTTATTAACTAATGTTAATTTTTTTCTAGTAATTTATCTCAAATTTTTTTGTCATAGGATTAAAAAGTATCTAAAATATAAGACTGCCAAGATTTAGCCTGTAAAGATGTATGGTTCTTCAGCTGGTCGGGCACCAATTCAAGTTAACAAAATAATGATGGTAACTATTCATCAAAATATTCTTTTTCTAGGAGGGTAAAAAGCCGTTACCTTGGAATTTTCTTTTATTAATTATAGGCAATAAAATAATTAAAATTGATATTAATATCAATATAAACCTCCTAATTTATTAGGAATTGACCATAAAATTGCATATGCAAATAAGAAATACTATTCTGGTTGAATGTGAACTGGGGTTACTAAAAGATTACAGGGGATAAAATTTTCAGGATCTCCTAAAGTTTGAGGTTCTAAAATAATTAATATAATAAATAATAATAATTTAATTATTATTTCTATAAGGTCTTTAATAGAGAAATAAGGATGAAATGGTGATTTGTCATAATTTGAATTTAATCCTAATGGATTATTTCTTCCTGTTTGGTGTAAAAATAATAAGTGTATAATTACTATTGCTGCAATGATAAATGGTAATAAGAAATGTAATGTGAAGAATCGTGTTAATGTTGCATTATCAACAGAAAATCCTCCCCATAATCATATTACTAAAGTTTTTCCTAAATAAGGAACAACTGATAATAAATTAGTAATTACTGTTGCCCCTCATAAGGACATTTGACCTCAAGGTAAAACATACCCTAGAAAAGCGGTTCCTATTACTAGAAGTAATAATAAAACTCCAATAGATCAAGTTATGGTTAATTTATAAGATCCATAGTATAAACCCCGTCCCCATGAAAATATAAACAAATAAAGAATTAAGAGGCTCCATTTGCATGTGTATATCGTATTAATCATCCATTATTTACATCTCGGAAAATGTGGACTACTCTTCTAAATGCTATTTCAATATTAGCTGTATAGTGTATTGCCAGGAAAAGACCACTAACAATTTGGATTATTAAACATATTCCCAATAATGAACCAAAATTCCATCATAATGAAATAGAGGAAGAAGATGGTAAATCAATTAAAGATCCATTAATAATTTTAAATAATGGGTGTGTTTTTTGTATTGGTTTATTCATAGAATTAATTCTAGCTTTTTATACGTAAGGGTCCTTCATTTACCCTTGCAATATTAGATACTACAATTATAGTTAATAATAAATATATAATTATAATTATAGTCAATTGGGCTGTTAATATATTAAAAATTTTAATTAATCTAACTGTTTCATTTATGGGTAAATTATTAATATAATATAATTTATTATGTATATATATAAATACATTATTAGCAATTATAATAGTAAAAGATAAAATAATTAATTTAACAGGTGAATTAAATTTTTCATTTGAAGCTACTCTTGCTATATAAATAAATAATACTAATATTCCTTTTAATATAATTATAATAATAATATATTATTATTTATTAGATTTCATTATATAGCCAATAATTAAAGATGTAATTAGAGTTTGGATAATTAAAACTAATCCTATTCTTAAAGGATGATTTAATATTAATATAATGGTTGATATTACAACTATTAAAAATAATAAAATATTCAATACAGTAAGTAGTTTAATTTAAAATATTAATTTTGGAGATTAAAGATGAGTATTTCTTTTTACTGAAGTTTTAAAGGTAATTTACCTATTTATGATTTACAAGATCATTGTTTTGTTAATTAAACTATTAAAACTAATTTTACTTGAATATATTCTTCTATATAGATTAATTGTAGGAGTAGTAGTTTTTTGTTCTACCCGTAAACATTTATTACTCTCATTATTGAGATTGGAATTTGTAGTTTTGTGTGTGTTTTTAATGCTATTTTTAACTATGATAAATTTTGGCTATGAAGTTTATTTCACTTTAATTTTTTTAGTTTTTAGTTTGTGAAGGGGCTTTAGGATTAGCTATTTTAGTTAGTTTAGTTCGAAGTCAAGGTAATGATTATTTATCAAGAATATCTGTTTTATCGTGATGAAATATTTATTTATACTCTTATTTTTAATTCCCCTTATTATTAATTATCGATTATTAATACATGTTTTTATATTTTCATGTTTCATTTTTATTTACTTTAATTATTTATATAATTATATTTCTCCATCTAGAGTTTTATTTGGGATAGACGTAATTTCTTATAGATTAATTAGTTTGTCTTATTTCATTATTTATTTAATATTGATAGCAAGATATAAAATTTATTATTATAATGATAAAATAATTGAGTTTGGGCTGGTTTTCCTATTAATGATAATATCATTAATATTAACTTTATCTTCCTTAAATATATTTATTTTTTATTTATCATTTGAAATATCATTAATTCCCACCCTTTTTTTGATCTTTGGGTGGGGATATCAGCCTGAACGAATCTCTGCGGGTTATTATTTACTGTTTTATACTTTATTTGCATCTTTACCATTATTATTAGGTATTTTTTACATTAATTTTGTGGTTCAGTCCTTGGATTTTTGGTTAATTTCATTAGGTAATAAAATAGGTATTTATTTGTATATATCATTAATTCTGGCTTTTTTGTTTAGGATACCTATTCCCTTTTGATTACTTAAGGCTCATGTTGAGGCTCCTATTTCAGGTTCCATAATTTTGGCAGCTATTTTGTTGAAGTTAGGAGGTTATTGTTTAATTTGTGTTTATATATTTATAGGTCAATATTCAATTAAATATAGTTTGGTTTGAATAGGGAGCTTTAATTGTTAGATTTTTATGTTTATTCCAGATTGATATTAAATCTATTATTGCTTATTCTTCTATTGCTCATATGTCATTAGTTATTTGTGGTATTATGAGATTTAGTTATTATGGATTTATAGGTTCTTTAATTATAATAATTGGGCAAGATTTTTGTTCATCAGCTCTCTTTTGTTGAGCTAATATTATTTATGAAGGAAGACAAAGTCGTAGATTATTTATTAATAAGGGATATATATTAAGAATACCAAGAATATCCTTACTTCTATTTTTTTTATGTTCTAATAATATATCCTCTCCACCTTCATTGAATTTATTGGGGGAGATTTATTTAATTAATTCTATTATTTCTTGGGATTATATAACTTATATTTTTTTGGGAATTTTATGTTTTATAAGTTGTTGTTATAGCATTTATTTATTTTCTATAACCCAGCATGGATATATTTATAAAGGATTAGCTTATTTTAATTCAATTAATATTCGTGAATATATTTTAATTATTTTTCATTTTCTCCCTTTAAATTTTTTATTTTTAAGGGTAGATACTTTTATATCATTCTTTTAAAAGGATTTATGGTAGTTTAAATTAAGAATAATAATTTGTGGTGTTATTGGTGAAAGTTTTCTCTAAATCCATTATTAATTTATATAAAATTTGATTATTATTATTATTACTTTTTGGGACAGGTTTAATGTTTTTGGGATTATATTTTTTGTATAATAATTATTCTCTCCTTTTAGATTGGGAAATTATAACATTAAATTCTTCTTGTTTATCTATATATATATTTATTTGGATTGAATATCATTGATTTTTATAGGAAGTGTTTTATTTATTTCTTCTATAGTAATTTTACACTCTTCTTCTTATATACTAAATGATTTATTTAAAGTGCGATTTTTGTTTATTGTATTATTATTTGTTTTATCAATAATATTTTTAATTATCACACCTAATTTGGTTAGAATCTTATTGGGTTGGGATGGTTTAGGTTTAGTATCTTATTGTATAGTAATTTATTATCAAAATTATAATTCATATAATGCTGGGATGTTGACTATTTTAAGTAATCGAATTGGAGATGTATCAATTTTAATTTCAATTGTTTGGTTATTTAATATAGGTGGTTGAAATTATATTTATTTTTTAAGAATCTTAGATTGCAGAACTTAAATTTGATTAATAAATTTAATAATTTTATCTGCTTTAACTAAGAGTGCTCAAATTCCTTTTTCTTCTTGATTGCCTGCGGCAATATCTGCACCTACACCTGTTTCTGCTTTAGTTCATTCTTCAACATTGGTAACTGCGGGGGTTTATTTACTTATTCGTTTTAGTGAATTATTATATTTATTTAATATAAATTATTATTTATTAATTTCTTGTTTAGCAATATTTATGTCTGGATTGGCTGCTAATTTTGAATGATTTGAAAAAAATTATTGCATTATCAACTTTAAGCCAGTTGGGTTATATATTAAGAATTTTATTTATAGGAAATTATTTTTGTTCTTATTTTCATATATTAACTCATGCTTCTTTTAAGGCTTTAATATTTTTATGTGCAGGTTTGATTATTCATTGTATGAATGATTCTCAAGATATCCGTCATATGGGTAATTTAATTGGCTGTATTCCTTTTACTTGTTCTTGTTTTTGTAACTCTAATTTGTCTTTGTGTGGATTTCCCTTTTTATCCGGGTTTTATAGAAAGGATTTAGCTTTAGAATTTATAAGTTATAGATTTAATAATCTATATATTTTATTTTATATTTCTATTGGTCTTACGGTTTGTTATAGTTTACGTTTAATTTATTTCTGCTTTGGAGGATCTAATAGATTAATATCAAATTTAAATTACAATGAAGATAAAATTATATTATTATCATTAATTCTATTAACTATTACATCTATTTTTGCTGGAAGAATTTTAAGATGATTAATATTCCCATATTCAGAATTTATATGTTTCCCTTTTATTTTAAAGATTCTTCCCTTAATTTTTGTGTTTTTAGGAGGTTGATTAGGTTATAGTTTCTTTATATCTTTATTATACATTAACGATAATACTTTTGGTATTTTAAATAATTACCTTACTGAATTTATAAGTTGTATATGATTTATGCCTAATTTTAGAACTTAAATAACTTATAACAAGGCTGTATCTTTTTCTAGGATAAGATCATCTTTTATAGATTTTAATTGAGGGGAATATACTATTTCATCTTCATTAATTAAATTAATAAATTATTTAAGTTCTTTTTATTCACTATATGAGGTTAATAATATTAAAATTTATTTAATTAGTTTTATTTTTATAATAATAATTTAAATTTGGGTATCTTAAATTTTAAAGTTTAACTCTGAAGTAATTAATATAGGCTCTAGCCTCCCAGGTACTTATAAAGATCAAATCTTATTTCCTCACTGAAAATGAGGGGTTTTAGAATAAACTATATAAATAAGAGAAGAACGGAATTTAACCGCTTTAAAAGATAGTTAGCAGCTTCTTTTAGATTCTTCATTCTCTTTTAATTGGATTTTATTATTAATCAATAATTTCAATAACAATGAAAAGCCTCTAATTTTGGCTTCAATTAATTAGGTAAGGGATATAATTATTTGTAGCAAACTTAATGTGAGCTAGGAATAGGATAATTATTATATCTATTTATTAGATATAATTTATTATATGTATCTATGACTTATGGTTATTCTAACCATAGTTATAGCCTATAAACTAAACTCCGATAGGTCAAATATTCCCATATTCATGTATTCCCCCAGATAGACGGCCCTCCGGACCCCTTATATACTAAGATTTGTAATATTTAATATTTAATTTCCCCTAAAAAATATTTATTTATACAATTTCTCTTCATAAAGAGTAATGTTTACTATCTTAAATATATAAATTATGAGACACACACACATATATATATATATATATATATATATATATATATATATATATATATATACCCTATAGATATTTATAATATTTATATCTCCAACTATAAATATAAATATCAGATAGTTGAAATTACTAATTATGATTTAATTAAGTAATAGATACATATAAGTGCTCCTTGAAATTAAATTTATAGATATAATAATTATTAATAAATAATGGAATTTAGTATAGTTCCCCATATATTTAAATTTAAATTATTGAAATTATTAATTACAAATTTAGATGATCAACCATGAATATAAATATCAGATAATTGAAATTACTAGTCATGATTTAGATGAACAGCTATTCATTTAGATGATTAGCTATTTTAGTTAGTTTAGTTCGAAGTCATGGATGTATATAGTTGTGCAGTCTGATAATAAGTAAAAATGATTGAAAATCAATGAAAGAGAATAAATAATGTAATATAAAAAATCATTACACTAAATTTTTCTCAGATTCAAATTTTTGTAACATATAAAGGTGCGTTCACACCTGTGAAAATAAAATAGTTATTTATGCAGTTCCTAAATCCTGTAATATATATATATATATATATATATATATATATATATATATATATATATATATATATATATATATATATATATATATAAAGTGGGAGTTTGTAATAAATTCTGGAGAAGCCGCCATTTCTCCATGATTCTCGAAATTTCACACAAGAACATCAAAGACTAAAAGTGACTAAGGAATAATGTATAGAATATATCTATATATAACATAATATCTATAAAATTATTTTAATACTAAAATTTAATATGTATTTACTATAATTATTTCGTAAGAAGAAGTGAACGCATCAATGAACATTTCGAAGAAGAGCTGAAAGGCACGAAATACGACGAAAACATTATGAATTCAAGCTGATATTTAAACTTAAAGATGGTGTAGGAAAGAAGGCGGTGGGGACAAGAGATCTATTTGGTAAAAGACGGGAAGTCTGACCTAACCCTACATGACTATTCCAAGTGAAAAGGATCCATCGGTTTGACTATTTAATTGGGCATGCGCAGTGGGTGAAAGTATAGTCTGGTCTGAGAATCTAGACCTATTAACAGTCGTCAGTAGCAATCCTAGAGTTCTACCCAAACATTTCTACCAGCAACTGACAATAATATTAACTCGTACCCTGATAACTTATGAAACTTTGCACCCATCTCGACTATACCCTCTTTAATTCCAACAAACATCCACCTTTCGCCCTACCATAAATTGAATATCTTTTAGTCGGAATCCATTTTACCTTAATATTGGTCAAATATTTAACATAATCTATGGTATTACTTTTTTCTATAAAAGTTTCAAAAAGTAAAAATATTCCGAAAGATGTTACATAATTAAAAAAACTTTGTTCCTTTTTATTACTTGAACCAAATATATTATAGGATAAAATTCTAAAATTATTTATTACACCATTTTTGTCTACTTTAAGGTCAGAAGCATTTTTCCTAAACCTTGAGTCAGTTAATATACAAGCATTGCTGTTACCTTTTTTATATACATTTTCCTTAACTCTATTGTGATGAGGTTCTGGGGCGAAATCGAAACTTGTCCATCCTTTCGCACACAATATTGTCCCTTCTGCTTTTCTTTCATTTATAGCCGTTTCTTCCATTCTTAATTCTTCTTTGCTTATACCTTTAATGATTTCTTCAGCTTCTAATAAACTATAAGCTTTATTTTTAAATTGAATTTTACCTCTTAATAACCGAGCCTTTGAATCAAAGAAGTTCATTTCTTTTAAACAGTTAAATACACGTCTGCCGTACTCTCTCTCTTCCTTGCTTCTATCATGACCTACCAGCGTTTTCATATTTCTATTTATCTTTATTAATCATAACTTTCTGTTTAATTAAATTAGATGTAAAAGATATCTTTATCGGTCGGATTCCGAGACCTTTGCCTATTCTGAAGCAGTTATTTATGCTTTCTTTATTAATTATTACATCACATTTTCCACTGTTTCTGATATGTTTTCTTTACTCCTATCCTCTTCCTCTTCGACATTATATATTACAATATTGTTTCTACTCAACTGTCTTCTTAAAAAATTAATTTCTTCTTCTTGTTTATTAATCTTGTTTTCTAGATAGGCACATTTTTTCTTTGTAATTTCCATATCATAGAATGCTGTCTCCAGTAATTGCGACATCGTCGCCATCCTAGCATTAATTTCTGCCACTACTTTATTATTTCCTTCAATATTTCTTCATATTTATCAGACAATGTTTTATTTTCACGATCTTCAAGTCATTATGAAGGTTAATTAAATTATGTGGAATAATAATAATATACCTAAATATGCTGTGTACAGATAATAAGTAAATCAATTTAACTAGCTAATCACAAGCGAGAGCTTACTAAGATGTTCACTCCACGATGGCCGGCAACCAACCTGTTGCAGGGAGTATATCGTTTCCCAGGCCTCCTGTACACTCGGAGTCGTCCATCAGAGCCGTAGAGAGCAAAATGGGATTCCTCGGTGAACAAAACATTGCTACAATCGTTTTATGTCCAGAGCATGTGTTCTCGAACAAACTCAAGGCGCATTCTTTGATGTTCTGCTGTCAGAAGTGGGCCCGAAGTTGGCCTCCGTGACCTCAAGTTCATCTCCTGCTGCAGTCTTCACCTCACTGTATCGGCGCTCACACTCACTCCATGAGCACCACAGAGACTCCGGGAGATCTCCAAAGCTGTAAAAAAACGATTTCTCAGGATGTGGAGGAGCATAAAGCAGTCTTCTTTAGGTCCAGTAGCTCTTGGGCGGCCAGAACCTTGTCTCTTGACGAACTCCTCAGTCTCCCTGTAATGCCTAAGGACAAACCGAAGCATTGAATCGGGTACACAAACAGCAAGGGCAGTAGAGCGTTGGCTACATTAGATAACGTAAGACTGAAAATAACAAACATTTTCGAAGTGCGCAAGATTTTTTGCTGAGCAGTTTACTTTCAGATAATGCCACCTGCTTCATGGGAATTAAACAAATTCCTACATCATTAAGGCACCCTAAAGGTAACATATAAGAAAGAGTGAATAGAGATGTATTAAAATATCTAAGATTAACCATAAATGATCAACACAATATTTGGCCAACTAAGTTAGAAAAATCAATCAATTCTACATACCATACTACAACAAATATCACATCGATACAGACAATTTGGGGAATCCATCCTATGAGATCTTGGAATTTGTATTACCAACATGTGAAAGACCATATTGAAGAAGACAGTTAAAAGTATTTACTTTTTGGGAAAAGCAGATAAAAATATCAGAGCAATGTTCCATACAATACTACTCAAAGCTTTTTATGAATAAATCAACAACTTGATAAATTTTAAGATTTAAATTCAAATTTATTTCTTAAAAATAATCCAAATAAAAATAAACTCGAACTAAAAAAGCCTATGTGAAAGATTTGATCTTGATCTGTTTTTTATTTTCATTTTTATCTTTGGATACCCATTTCATAGATTTCAAGTTATGATGAAAATCATTTATTGTTCTGTAAAAACCAAACATGACACAATATTGATGTGAAAGGGTGTAAAATATTTTGAACTAATGTTGCATCAAGAAAGGTGATTCAACTTGAAGGACATTTAAAATTTTTTAATTATAGTTAACAATGGAATTATTAAGTGAATAAATGTATTTAGAGATGTTTATTTTGTTTGTGTGTACAATATTGCTTTAAGCCTCTAATATACCATTAGTGTTAAATTCTGAGTTTTATGATGTTCATCAGAAAATTGGTTTTTTCTCTATAATTTTTGGTGGATCTGATTTTTTTTAATTGTACCAAGCAATTTGTCTGCCTTTATAATTATATTTGAAATTGAAAATGTTAAGTTTGAAATATTTTTCAAATCTTTCAATTTTTTTAAAATTAGACTCAAGAAGAATGTAATGATAAAATTAATTAGAGTTGAATTTTTAAAAAAGGTGTCACTAAATATAATTTTATATAAAATAAATGAACTTTCAACAATTTTATTTTAAAGAGAAAAACTGTGACATTAAAATTATTAAAGTGTTAAAATCAAATAAGCAGTGGAACTAGTGCTTGTTTAAGTGATCAAAAATTAGAATTTTTACATTTATTAAAAAAATTAGAATAAGCTTGTTCTACAAACATGAAAATATGTTTTGTTCAAATTAAAAAATAAATGTAGACATTATTTAAATGAAATGAAGAAAGAAGAAAAACAAAAAATTTCGGTGCACTATTTGATGTCACCTTCTTAATTACCAAGTCATTAGGTGCAATGCCTTGGTGGAGAAAGAGCGTCTTTAGATCGTCAGACAGCGAGGGGTAAAGAGCCCTTATGTCTTTAAAGTCCTAGATAGAGTGAATTAGAGTCAGTGTATGAGTTTTAAAAGTAAAATTAAATACGGGCCAGTGAGTAAAGACCAAGTTAAGTTGTAACTTCTTCTAGCAGGGAAACATTGTTATTTGAAATAATGAATAAAGAAGAGGAATATCAAGCAGGAGTTATGAAGACTTTTAATGGCGTATCAAAATAACATTTCTTATTTTGTAGACAAAATTTTAATTTGATATTTTGTTTTTGGAGTTAAGATATATATATATATAAAATTGTTTTATTATTTTTCGAATATAACGATTACAACATTATTAAACCGATCCAGCTTTATAGTGCAATCAAGTTTTTAGAAGGAAATGGAAGGAACACAATTTTTGACTTTAGGGCTTTGTTTGGACTAGTAGGTAAACAGGTAAATATACTAAAAGTTTCCACTCCAAGGAGTTGAGCGGGATGGAGGGGGCGCCCAGGTCTCTTTTTTGGGGTTTTCACTTATATCTCAAAAACTATAAGGTTTTCCTATGCATTTCCTATATTATGTTTGTAAATATTTGTAGGAGTTTATAAATAATTCATGTATATCATAATCATATAGTAATCATTTTCTTAACTATTTAAAATATTAATCCATCAACCCCTCTAACCTCCAAACATAACATACAAATTCCTGTTATCAAACAGTTCCATTATGTTGCTGTCACTTTACATGCAGTTTTCCCACAAACTACCACATTTAACTCTTTCTACCACTTTTAATTACTTTTTATTCATTTTTTTTTAACATCAAGATTTTTAGAAGAAAATTTAAACATAGATTAATCTATTTTACTTATTATTTAATCTAATAGCATAAACAAAAGTAACTTTAAGTGTCACAAATAATTTAGGTAATAATAAACACAAAAGTTTTAATATTATAGTTTTTATTATATTTATAAATTTATCAATAAAACTTTGGAAAACTGAAATATCAGCCAAATCTTAATTTCTAATAGAAAGAATTTGTAATTCATATTTATTAGGAGCCTTAATGATTCAAGAACATATCTACACTTTTTAATCCATCTTCTTCTTTATGATGTTATGCCTGAAAAATAAATAATTATTTTGCAAATGTGTAACTAATTTATAATTAAAGAAAGAGAAAGAAACATTTTATTTAGCCCTGATGAAGATCTGGTGGAAACGTTGGTTTCTAATAAATATTACATACTGTTTGTGATCCAGTTTTTTTTTTTTTTCTTTTACCGCCTTCTAGACCATCTTATTCCTTCATAAATAATGTATATGATCAACAATTAATTTTTCAATTTTATAGTTATATAGATAACACCTTTTGGAGTCTCTGAACCTAGAATATCCTGTTATAAGCTTCATCCTCTTTTTGAAAAAGGAACTGTAGACAGATGGATTACTATTTTCTGACACATCATTTACAAATGGAATATTAAGGTTATTGTGAATCAGTTCATTTTTAACATAATAAGGAATGTTAAGGTATAGAATTGAAGGATATAATTACACCATTCTTCAAGAGCATCGATAAGTGACTACATAGGTTGGATTACAATGAATGGATCATCATTGACTGATGGCACACAAATGTCATCAGCATAGGTTGTGAAAAAAGTGTTAGCATGAATTGGAATGTCAGCTATATACCAGGATCAGAGTGACCTACAATACTGTCTAGGTGAACATCAAACTGAGGAAAGAAGAATGGATTGGTAAAATGAGGAAGTTTACTGGCGGAAGGAACGACTAAGTTTGTAAAGTAGTCCTCAAAAAAAAAAAAAGAAGAAGTCCTGGTGCCAGACTCAAACAAATGCCTTACTTTATCATTTTAGAACTTGTATATACTAGTTCTATGTTAATAAAGTTCTTGTTTGAGCTTCATATTGATATTATAATAAAAGTTATTATTAAAGTTTCTAATTAAATATAGAAAATACTTATGAAACTGTGCCTTGAATGTTTTTTTTATCTTATAATGTTATTTGTTTAAATAAACATTCTGTAGGTGATGTAGTAAAAATTAAAGCAATTTTTCTATTGAAATTAGAAATTAAATTTTAAATAAAAAGGTAATAGCTTTTCTATTTTTTCGTTTATTTTGAATTTAATTTATTATCTATGTTTTTGTTGAAAGATTTTTAAATTTTGTCAACAATACTGCTGTCTCCCGAGGTTTCCCTCAGCTTCCGAAGATCCTTTTCAAGTTTGTCCCATAACTGTGTGAAAACTTATACTTAAAATGTTCTAGAAGGAACTTCCATTAACAGAACTATTATATACTAGTGTAGAACTTTTATATTAATACTTTAATTGTAAAAGTCCTTATAAAACAGATGAACTAAAACTTTTTGAAAAAGTTCAATAACTGTTTGGAGTCCTGGTTTATTTTAATATGTAAGCCAGAATTGATTTTATTTTTTTTGTATACCATAGTTATTCTTAAGGGACTTCGTCCCAAAATAAAGTGTTTTCTATTCTATTATATATATATGTTAAGGCTTGGAGGAAGATAATAATACAAATAATCCTATTTTAAGTATTAACAAACATAGTAAATGTATAAATAGAGGATCAATAAAGAGGAAGTCAGTCTTTGCTCAGTACTCGTGTGTGTCATTTCGTCCCCTTACTTCCCTTTTTTTATTCTATTTCGTCCCCTTATTTCTCTTTTTTTTTATTCTAAGTTACCGGAACGAACATAAGTGGTGCCGAAACCCGGGACCCTCAAACAGAATACCAGAGAGTAAAGAGCTTTTTCTAGTTTTTTGTGTTTATGTCAGTTTTTGTGGCTTGGCCGAGATAAGTGAGAACTTCGAAAAATGCCAGAAGAGATACTGCGACCGGCAACGTTGACACTGCCATCAGACATCCCACCAATGCCAGAGAAGGAGAAGGAGCAGACCACACTCGAAGTCACCGAGATCATCAGAGACGGAGGAGGAAAGTGAGTCAGGAAAGAGAAGAGGTGAAGACAGAAGGAATGGAGAATGGCGAGGAGAGGCGGAGCGGAGAGCATGGGATGAAGAATGTGAGTGCAGGCGGAGAGGCAACCATGCAAAAATAAACAACATAGAAGGTGAGTGAAAGGGTTTGCCTATTATTAGTCGTAAGTTGAGTGCGGTGTTTAGTAGATACGGGAGTTCTAGTACCATAGTGTGTAGAGAGGTGATAAGGTGGTTATATAAAGTACAGAGGATACCACAATTACAGGTATGCAGGTGTAAGTTAATCACATTAGGGGGCCCGTACTGAGCAGAAGGGGAAGAGGGGATAGACATAAGTAGATGGGCGGGCAGGGAAGAGGAGTTGTTGGTACACGTGGTAGAGAAGATGCCTCAGGAATACAAAGGAATCATAGGATGTGATCTGTTAGGAATATTTCCCTTTTTTTTATTCTAAGTTACTGGAAGGATATATATATATATAAAAGGATATATTTTTGTAATTTCTTCGAAATGTTACAAAAACCAAGAAGAGTATATTATGTGACAGCAACTATGTCATTGTTCATCCAATATTAAACATTGGATGAAGCTTTACAAGTGTATTATTACTCAATGTCAACTCACTGGTGGATGCACTATTAGGCCCCGAAGAATCCAAAAACTACATTGAAAAATTGTTGATGTTTTACAAAATTTTGTAAGAATTTTCTAATTTAGTTGGAGAATTTAATAATAAAAGTCACCAATTAGGAAGTATGATTGCCAAAATTTTCCAACAACATTGAAAAAATATTAATCATAAGTATAAACGTTAATATATATAAATAAAACAGAATAATTAAAATTACTTCTCTTTAGGAGGAGGTGCCAAAGTGACCCAAACAGATAAATAAGCCACACAAACCATTCTTAGCATTCCTGATCCATAGATTTGGTAGTCCAAGCTTGCCAGTAACAGACTGTTTGCTGGGAACATTTATTTTTATATAACAAATGAAAGATTTATCTATGGCATTTTCAAGTCAAATGCAACCTATTCCAATTAAAATGTAGCCTTTTCCAAGTCAAATGTAACCAGCCTTTTCGGTTTCAAATTTAACCCTTTTAAATTGTTTTTTAATCCAAACAATCAACAGGTAACCTTTTCCAAGTGAAATGTAACCAACCTTTTCCATTTCAAATTAATCTTTTCATTTCAAACTTAACCGTTTCCAATCCAAAGCAATATGTAATATTACCCATTTAAAATTAAAAATTTCCAATTAAAATGAAACATTTTCTATTTCAATTGTAAATCTGCTAACTTTCATTAATTCAGAATGTTATATTAAATTTTTTTTTTACTATTCAAAAATAATTATGTTAATTTCAATAATAATTTTAGAAATAATTTCTGCATATTCTTGTGCATGGTTTTTCGTTTACTAGATAATTGATAAAAAAATATGTTAATGTTAGCTTGTATTAAAATTGATGTTTGTTTTAATTATGATTTTTTTTCAGGGGTATTATTCTAAAAAAACATTGGTTATGCTTCAGCTTTGAAGAACAAATATACATACATACATACATATATATATATATATATATATATATATATATATATATATATATATAGGGTCTGGGGTGACCAAGTGGGGTAAGGAACTTGCAATAGGTAATCAAAATTAAGCAATGATAAGCGTCGTTAGTACTTAGATGGGTGACCAGCTACCGGGGAAAGCCACGCAGCCCATGATTCTCCAGGCGATTATCCCCTCTCCCGGGTATGTGAAGCCTACTGGAGCACTCACACAAAATTGCGAATCGCACTGTGGTTTTGCAGTATGTCAAATAGCCGCCTGGAGGTTCGGTCTATGAATGGTGTGCCTCAGGAAAAGAAATATAGATCCTCGTGCATTTTATGACCTTGAACAGCCATAATCTGTGGATCTAGACCTATTTGTCACTGTCCTTGAACCCGAGTGAGTCGGTGGGAAGGACTGCCAAATTGCAGCCTGCCGCTGTACCATGGAAACCATGGTTCCCAGCAAAGTGAGGATCTGTGACCCCCTCCAGGCTGCTGTGCTCCCGCAAGCGATAAAATGCCAGTAAGAAAACAACATCGCGCGGTAAAGATCTTCATGTCTATAGTGCCAACAGAAAAAAAATAAATATATATATATATATATATATATATATATATATATATATATATATATATATGTGCAGTGTACAATTTAAAATGACCCAACATAAATTTTCTCGAAAACCACTAAAGATACGAAAAATATGAATAGGACAAAATTTGATTTTGACAAAATTTGATCCCATGTTTTAATAGCATTTTTGAAAACAAAATACAAATGCAGATAAACTTCATTTTCTATTTTTCAATATGTCTTTTAGAATTAGAGATATAAGGGTTCAATTTGAAATAACAATATCGAATTTCATACATTTCTAAGCATTGGACACCCATAAATTAAAGCAATAGTTGGAACAGTCATTAGAAATTATCAATTAATTAACTGGAAACAGTTACATTTTAGTTGAAAAGAGTTACACTTCAATTGGAAAGACATGAAAATGTTGGTTGAGTTGGCAAATGTTTGGCATGGAAAAAGGTTGGATTTGACATGAAAATGCAATAAAACAAACATTAAATTTACAATGATTTTTTTTTTTTTTAAGTTACAAAGAAGTGAATATAACAAAAGAAAAATAAATTAAAAGAAACAAATAAATAAAATTAACAAACTTTTAAAAAATAAATATCATAAAAAAATAAAGTATATAAGTTCTTGAAGGAGAGTCTGTCCCATCTCTGTTCTTCCAACCAGTGAATTGATCTTGTTGTTTCCGGCCAGATGGCTGGGTATCCATAATCTTTATCGGCTCTTGATCCCCACTCATTTGAAAAACATGGCTGAATAAGTTCAGTTGGTGTTTTTTTAAGGTCTCTCACAGTGGTGGCACAATCAATCCCTCTTCATCATTGTGTTCTGTACATTTTTTATCCAGTTTCACCTATAACTGTGCATAAGAGTGGAACCAAGCACAGACCAGTTGATAGTAGCACTAACAATAAAAAGTGTAATGAGATCTTACCACGAGCCAACAATGGTTGTAAGGTTCAAAGGGAAGTCATGAAGTTGATGTGTAGCTATAAAAAGAGCTAGAATATCACATGGGACCTCTGTATCTGTTGCAAGGTGGTAGTGATTCTTATATATTATAAATTAAATATTACCTGCTAACTCAATTATCCAGGGAATGGGGTGATGTAGTGGTGATAACCATCCCAGATTTAGTATTTCCAGTTACAAATTGGAAACAGCGTCCAGACCTGTGACTGTGAGGCCTCCTGACCACTGAAATTGGAAGGCCCTAAGCATTGGCGAAGAAAGAGAAATTCTGAAAATGACCGGAGTAGAGGCTTACTTTCCTGGGAGGAAGATGATCAAGTCCATTCTTCAGAGGAGATTCTGAGTCCAGAACGATCCCCCTCCCCTGACAGTGGAAAAGGTGAGTCCTCCGTTCAAGTACAAGCCCGAGGGCATAAATAAACAACATTAACCATGTTTAAGCAGCTGCAGATCAACCTAAATTATGGCATGTGGTGTCCTGCAGAAGTACGTTCTCATATACGAGACGTAGTATGTATATATATATATATATATATATATATATATATATATATATATATATATATACTTGACTATATACTTGATATAGTATGTTCTCGGTTAGGACGTATTGTATCAAATATATATATAGGTGAATATAAGGATTAATGATAGTAGTTATTGCTTAAGCTAAAGGATTAGAATTGTAAGTCACTAGTCAGGATCAACTAATCATGTAAGTATGTTCAGTTGGAAAGAACTGAAATATCAAGAATCTTAAATTCACTATACAAAAACTTCCCATTTCCCTGAAACCATCCCACCATTCCTGTTCTATTCAGTTTTTGCAATTCCCCCTATAATTAGCCATTTATGTCGGTTTCATGATTTATTGCTTTTTCTTAGAATTTAAACTATTCTTCATTACAATTAATTTTGCTATTTTATTCATAACTGTGGTTGAAGAATGTTTTTACATATGTTTATAATTATTACAAAACACATACCCACAGGTAGATCTTGGCATCCTTCAGCATCCATCTTCTAGTGAGTAAAATTTATTTTGCTCTTTTATTCATAACTATGATTAGAGAATATTTTTTTATGGATTATAAATATCCATAAAAGCATTCTCAAGCCACAGGTATGAATAAAAGAGCATAATTACTATAGCACAAAAACCAGATCAAGTGGGTCATGGCATCCTCCAGCGTAAATCACCAAGCATTTCTGTTAGCTGTCACCATCTAATTGCTTTCTCCTACTTTTCTGGTGAAATTTACAATATAATCTTGTTCTGCCCACCACTTAAAGGCGGGTTAACATGGGTTTGGTGGTGAGTTGTGCTCATGATAGGGACGTGGCAGTAACGAAACGGGCGAGAGAATAAAGGCACTCATTCCCCCTCCCCATTTCAACCATCAGCAGGGTCTCTCAGGCACTTTTTTTGTAGCTCAGGTAAAGGGTATTGAGAAATCTCCGACCAGCTGGAGATTTCACAACCGCTAGTCGTATTTCTACTGTAAGGATGACAATATTTCACATTTGGATCCTCTGATTAACTCATAATAACTTTTTTTAATGCTTAAAAACCACTATGTTTTGATAAATCTTGTTGAGTAAGTGTTTTGGAACGAAGGATGTCAGAGGAGAAATACATTCACAAGGATCCCACCAATTTCCTCAACAACCAACCCTTTGTGAACCCACCTTAATGTCTATGTAAGAATTCCAACTTAGAAATTGTATGCATAAGCATTCTGGCGATATAATCTGTCCATTTATGTGTATTTATTGTGAATAGATCTATTTTTTGGCGAACAGTTCATTATTAGTTCTTCATCAGCATTCTCCAGTAATGCTAACAAGATGCCAAAGATTCATGGGAAACTGTTTGTCTTTCCCTTATACAGAAAGTTTTAAGATTTTTATACCTCTAAAGTGAGTGGAAATTGAGAGCTGTAGTTTATATAAAACTATAGTGCAAATGTTGTTTTTAGCATTATTACAGTTTTGCATCATTTTTATGACTTTTAAGTAGATCACAACTGATCAATATTTTGCTGATTGATATAACTGATTAAAAATTTGTTTAAAAGAAATAATAATCATGATATACAAGGAATGTTTGTTTGCATGAAGAGGTAACAACTCAAAGTCATCATCCTTTGAGTTTATGGTATGCACATTTAAAGAGTGGGATCATGGATTATCTTGTTAGAGAGTACTTTCTACTACATCACAAAAGTTGAGTACTTTTAGATGAAAGTAACATAGATTTGTTTTAACTGTTCACAATAGAACCGAGAATTGGCAGATTTCCCAGATGTAATAAATTAAAACTGGATAATGCTCTTGCAGTTACAAAAAACGCCTACAATCACTTTTTTAAAATTGTATATGACTTAGTCATTAACCACTGAAGTCATGATTTTGTCCACTTTTTATAACACGCCAATTTATTTAATGAAATGAACATCTAGTTCTTTCTTTTCCAAAGTTGTGGATGAATGGTTAACTGGGGCAACCGCAGCTCTGATTAAGACAGATGTAATTTATTTATTTATTTACACCATATCAATATGGGTGTTTGCAGCAGTTGGATGTTACATATTAGTGTGTACTGAAAAAAAAAAAAAACTTTTTTTTTATTTTTTGTAATGCTACACTGCGGAAAACTTGCCTCTAGGGTAGAAAAGTAAAATACATAAACATTTTTTTTTTTAAATTTAATCCCCAGGGAGAGCAATGTACTTGAAAGTTATTATTATTTTTTTAAACAGGTGGTGTTATTTCTTTTTAAAGACATAAACTAGTAAGACCTCAAAGTGCTATGGTGAAAAAACTTTAATTGAGAGACCAAAAACACTAATGCATAGTAAAACAAATAATACAACCTCATTTAAGGTTGCATAAAAATTAAAAAATTTGTATATTAGTGAATTTTAAAGAACTCACAAGCATGATGGCACTGTCACTAGTAAAGGGAGGAAAACAGGTGTAATTCGTGCAATTGAAGTTTGAATATGATATTCCCTGTGTATGAGGATATTACCACATTCAATTATTTTTAAGTGATCACGCTGGTTAGCCAAGTGGACTGTATGAAAAGATGAAATAATTCAATAAAAACATTGAATAAACTAACAGAAAATCTCTAACTAATTAAATTTACATTATTGAGAAAGAAAGGGGGGTCGAGTAAGTAAAAAAAGAAATACAGTCTTAATTTAAAATCTATTGAAACGGTGGGGTAATATATTGTTTTTCTATCGTAGTTCTAAATTTGAGTATATCTAATTACTTGTGGTTTTAATGGTTCTTTGGCTACTGGCTCTCCATACTCTCATCACTCCCTCTGCTTGAATCTTGCCCTAAAATTCACTCATTCATAGTGTTCAATCAGTAAAAAACATAAAATATATTAAGAGCGCTGAGTTCGGACATGAACAGGAATAATTAATCTTCTGAACGCTGCCCTGTCTTCAGGATCCAGAATCCCTCTAGTCCTCTGGCTGGGACAGTGATAGCAGCAACTGGGTTCTCTTGAATTTGTAGCAGATAAAATTTGTTAAATAAAATATCTTCTCTAAAAAAACACGTTAAAAGACCACTGCAGTGAGGAGTGTGTCCTTTACACATGAGTTGCCATTCCAACATTTGTTTCAATCTTTAGATGGGCAAACGACTGGGCCAACATCATTCAGGGGCCACATTGGCACATAACTCAGTAACTGCGAAATATTGCATGTCGCCAATTTTGAAAGGATTGAGTGTGACATTCTGGAAATAGATAGGCACCTAGGCAGAATTTATCATCTATTTGGGAACCTGGGCTGCTTTCGTACTTCAGATGCCAGACAACTTTTCCTTTTTTTATTACTTTTCTACCCAACACGAAACTTTTTTGCAGTATATCGTAAAAAGAAACAGTTTGTTTTCAGCCAAACCTATTACGCATGCCTG